>OX382325.1:16771438-17108938 GCA_947507615.1 Hemithea aestivaria | reverse complement strand
GCACGCAAAATTTTAGCTCGATCGGAAACCGGGAAGTGGGTCAAATTGACCTTGCAAGATTTGATTACAGACAGACAGACAACAGACAGGTGAAAGTAAATAAAAGCTTGTAAAAAGCTTAAGGTTAAGTTGGTCTATCTAAGCTAAGTTTTACGATTACTAACAATTTATCTGTGCGTATACCGCGCCACAGTATAATACATAGTCAGTACTATATGTAACGATGACGTCACTGTTTGTAGGTCACGGCCTGTCGTAGGCAGCCGCAGGCATTTATTGATAAATTATTCATTTTGTATCGATATTGAATATTTTTTGTATTAATTTGTAATATTTTGTTAATCGGTTGAGTGTGTGGTCCAGTGGTACGTGTGGACGTTTAGTACACTTTTTTAGGATAGTTACAATTTTTTTTAATAAGTACAGCTTTTAATTATTATGTTTAGCAATATCCAAGGCATGAGTGAATAGGCTTTCTAGAAGTCTTATATATTACTAGCTTATCCTCGCGGCTTTGCCCGCGTGGCAAAATCCTTAGCGGAGGTCTACGTCATAAAACCTATCTGTGTTCCAAATTTCAATCCGTTCAGTGGTTTGGACTGTGCGTTGATAGATCAGTCAGTCAATCAGTCACTCTTTCCTTTTATATATTCAGATGATTCATTGTCGACCGCATCTGCATTTTCCATCAAATGGGATGTGGTCAATAGGCAACTATTTAGTAGTTAAAAAATTAAATGATGTTAAGTCAGTTTCTTAGATTATAATTGTCATATTTTTGGTATCTCTTCACGGAAAATTATAAATATCTCTTTCTGGACTTCAATGAAACTAATGTATGAGTTTTCTATTTATACATTTTATTAAGCGTTTTTTTACTCTATCTTTTCATCGATCATCACCACTAATTAACTACCGTTGACAAGCTTTTTTAAGTGTTTTCATGCGGTTGACAGTTTCGACGTTCTTCTGTCAACAAAAATATAAAAAGCGCTTTACGCACCTTTATTACGTAGCGTGCGAGTTAAGATTTTAATCGCATTTTTTCTTACTATGTATTGCATACTAATAAGTGCAGATCTTTCTTATAGACATTAGAAATAATGAAATTTGTTTGGCCGACTGCTAGTGCATTTAAATATTTCTCTGCGTACACCATATTGATAGCTATTATAGCCAATTCGGTTGATTTTTTTTACAGCAAAATATAATTTTAAAGGTTTTATTTATATGCATCTCTGTAACCAAGAAGATAGACTAACAGTTCCGATTTGTTTGTCCGTAGGTACGCGGTGTTACGGAGAAACTATAGGTAAGTCTTAGTAATTTTGCAGAGAAAAGGGTAAAAGGACAGGAAAGAAAACAAATTTAACCTGTGAAAACAAGGTTCATCCAGCGATTTGACCAAATGATATCAATGTAAAATAAGCTCATTTTTCAACACATTTTTAACATTTTTCATTTTATTAACCCCCGACACAAAAACTACAGGGTGTTCGGATGAACGGATTTTGATTTAGTTTCTTTTGTTTGAAAGTAGAGTTAGTCGAGAGTGTTCTTAGCTATGTTTGGTGGAAATCGGTCCAAGATGGCCGCCGTTACAAAATGGCGGATTAAGAAAGAAAGAAAGAAAGAAAGAAAAATCATTTAATCAAGCACAGAGACACAGGCACATAGAAAAGAAAAAAGAAAAAAAAATATATATATATATATATATATATATATATATATATATATATATATATATATATATATATATATATATATATGTAGCCTATGTGTTATTCCAGGGTCTAAGCTATCTCTATACCAAATTTCAGCTGAATCGGTTTATCCGTTTAGGCATAAAAGAGTAACAAACATACATTCTTACAAACTTTCACGTTTTATAATTACTATAGTAAGATTAGGAGAATATAATTTAGTTTGATAAAAATAATTTGCTCGTATCTAGTTATAAGATTAATAACATAAACACATACATACATACACATACATACACACACACATATTTACATATTTTAATTACATAAACATCTTTATAATCAAAAAAGGGTTTACAGCAGGTTTACTGTTTTTTAACTAAACTACAAAGTAATATCCATTTGTACTCACGTGCAATATGCTTAATTTTAATTATGACCATTAAAAATATAATAATATGTACAATTATACCTATCTATGTATGTACGAGTACGTTCCCAACCGACATTCACTCCATAAAATACACGCCACAAGTTCTAAAAGATAAAATTCCGAATTGTAAACGGTTTCAAGTAGTTTCCCCATGAATATTGAAACCTTCTGTTTGGAGGCAGCACCGTGACAGTTTATTTAACAATTTACTTGAGACTTGAGACAAAGGGTCCAGACTTGCGACACACCTGTGTCAACACTGCATCGGTGTGTGTCATGAATAACGAATATACTAAAATTTAATTATTATACTCTTAAACACGGGCTAAGCCCGAGCTCTTATATAGGCGTGCATGGAAACAAAAAAATCCAAAACGCAGAGGGCCTTTTGAGCTTTTAATATAAATGTGATGGGTGACACTTATCGGAGTCTATCTGTAAGCCCATCTATAGAAAATGGGCTCAAAGACAGTCAACACTTTATTTTTATTATTATGAGCCTGTTGGATCCCACTGCGGGGAAAAAGGCTCCCCCTCCCCTCTCTCCATCTGTCACGATCTAGGGCTTTGGATTTCCATCCTTCCGCATGTGAGTCAAGTTCATGCAAGTGGCCGTTTGATAATAGGAGTAAATTGGCCCAATGTTTCTTTTTGAAAATTAATACAGAATGAAATTGTAAGGTTAATCCACCGACGTAAAAAACAAGGTAACAAAATATACTTAATTAAAAATATTTCATCTAGCGTCCTTAAACATCAACTATTCTTCATCTTTTCTTGGGATTTTTTCACTTTTACTTGGTATTAGGACTTAGACCCGCTGATTTGTTATTTATACATGCCTTGCAAAAGCTTTCTTGTTCCTAGAGCGGATAAAAACTTCTAAAAGTCAAGTTCCAAAATAAAACCACAAAAGTTATTAATGTGAGAGGCCTTAGGAACTTAGCCCACATTGTCTACAAATCCCACACAATCACATAAAAGGTATGTCTGTTATTGTAATTTTAATAATAAGTGACATATACGCAGTTTTACACCTCCCAAGGATTGTTTTATTAAGCTGTTTAAATATCATTTGCGTGAGAACAACGATGGATAAGAGTAAATGTTATAAGGCTCATTCTCATTTTAGTTCAAATTTGATGGTCACACGGTTATATTTCCTAAACGGTTAAAGAAAGAGACATGAAGTTTGGATAGGTGGATAAAGCATGTATTAAGCTACAAAATAAATAAAGATTGTCATAATAGACGCAAAAAATAATACTAAAATTTAACATGAAAGGTCAAAAACGGGGCCATTTTGCGTATTCTCATGGTGTCACACTTTCCGTTGCAGTGAAACATTTGGGCACTACTTTAACAAATTTCAGTGTATCTGTATATAACATATACCAAAATTTTCGCAAACAAATACACTTTACGGTATATAGTCTCAAAAAAGCCTTTAATTATTATTTTGAATTTAAAATGACATAATGCGGCGGTCACACGATTTTAGGTGCTTTAAATTTGCGTAGTTTAACGGCTGCTGTTAAACACAACATCAACAATCCAATACAGAGTTTGATTCATTTCAATGATAGGCATGTTCTGCAATCGTAGAAGTAGGATCTAGGTCTTATCGAGCCATGGGAAAAAATATAATTGCTAAGTTTCAATTTATTCATGGGTGTACCGATCACTTGCATGGACAACATTTTTATGCATTGTATTTTAGTTATTTAAAACAAAGCTAGCTTTTCGAAACGCTAAAATGTGCGAGATAAAGATGTAGTATTTAATTTTATACATTATACGTAAACTTTCCAGAATTTCACCAAAAAGGTATATTTTCGTCACCAGCGTGGCATCACCTCCATAGCGTTTTTTACCATGAAGGTGATTTTTAAGCAACGAAAGTGATTTTTTTGTATTATTTTCTTTAGAAAGAGCCTTTTTACCAACTAAAAAGTGCTTTATCTGTTATGTTAGGGTTATAATACATACATACCAAACTTCTGACTAATAATAAAGTAAAGTGAAAAGTAAAGTAATAGCTCAAATTACGCATATTTGCTTCTGTAGTGAGTTTTGTTGTTACGTAGAATGTCGTTTTATTGTACATTTTTGGTAGATTTAGTCTTTTAAAAGGGGTTTACTTGAAAAATTTGTGAAAAAATAATGACTGAATCACTTTCGTGGGGTCGAAAATTTCAAAACTGTTTTTCTTCGAAATGAAACGTACGATTTAAATTATTTATATAAAAGTTTACACGTGTTATTCAGCTCTATACAATATAATACATAAACATTACAAATAAGCAATAAATAAGAATTGCCATGAAGGTGACGATGAGAATCAATTCCATGAGAATGAGCCATAAGATACCTATTTAATATTATGAATTTGTCAATAAAAGGGCGAGGTCTGGTATTTTTTTATCCAATCATCATCCTATTTATATATATTTTTATTTGTTAGATATATATATATATATATATATATATATATATATATATATATATATATATATATATATATATATATCTAACAAATAAAAATATATATAAATAGGATAAGAAATTCAGTAATAATCGTTAAAATTTAAAATTAGTTCCGCTAAATTCCGCGGGACCTCTTTAGTGAAAAAAGACTCTAGTTACTAAATTGCTGCATGAAGGTACATATACAAACTTAATTAAGTAGGTGTGTTAGAGAAAACTCGTCTTGTGCCATTGTGCATCACTGCTGAATTACTTTTTTTGTCCACGTCTCCCTCAATATGGGTATCAAATGAAATGGCTCAACTAGTAGAATACAATTCACTATGATAAATTTAACATCCAAGATAACCGCCACCACATAATGGTGAATTACAAATTGCGTTGGAGGTTTTTAAAATTTTTGATTTAATTCACTTGTTTCATTTTTCATTTAGTAGATGGTATCTACTGAGAAGTTCTTACTGAGTATTGGTTGCAAAAAGTCAATTGGATAAAAAAATACCAGACCTCGCCCTTTTATTGACAAATTCATAATATTAAATAGGTATCTTATAACATTTACTCTTATCCATCGTTGTTCTCACGCAAATGATATTTAAACAGCTTAATAAAACAATCCTTGGGAGGTGTAAAACTGCGTATATGTCACTTATTATTAAAATTACAATAACAGACATACCTTTTATGTGATTGTGTGGGATTTGTAGACAATGTGGGCTAAGTTCCTAAGGCCTCTCACATTAATAACTTTTGTGGTTTTATTTTGGAACTTGACTTTTAGAAGTTTTTATCCGCTCTAGGAACAAGAAAGCTTTTGCAAGGCATGTATAAATAACAAATCAGCGGGTCTAAGTCCTAATACCAAGTAAAAGTGAAAAAATCCCAAGAAAAGATGAAGAATAGTTGATGTTTAAGGACGCTAGATGAAATATTTTTAATTAAGTATATTTTGTTACCTTGTTTTTTACGTCGGTGGATTAACCTTACAATTTCATTCTGTATTAATTTTCAAAAAGAAACATTGGGCCAATTTACTCCTATTATCAAACGGCCACTTGCATGAACTTGACTCACATGCGGAAGGATGGAAATCCAAAGCCCTAGATCGTGACAGATGGAGAGAGGGGAGGGGGAGCCTTTTTCCCCGCAGTGGGATCCAACAGGCTCATAATAATAAAAATAAAGTGTAGACTGTCTTTGAGCCCATTTTCTATAGATGGGCTTACAGATAGACTCCGATAAGTGTCACCCATCACATTTATATTAAAAGCTCAAAAGGCCCTCTGCGTTTTGGATTTTTTTGTTTCCATGCACGCCTATAAAAGAGCTCGGGCTTAGCCCGTGTTTAAGAGTATAATAATTAAATTTTAGTATATTCGTTATTCATGACACACACCGATGCAGTGTTGACACAGGTGTGTCGCAAGTCTGGACCCTTTGTCTCAAGTCTCAAGTAAATTGTTAAATAAACTGTCACGGTGCTGCCTCCAAACAGAAGGTTTCAATATTCATGGGGAAACTACTTGAAACCGTTTACAATTCGGAATTTTATCTTTTAGAACTTGTGGCGTGTATTTTATGGAGTGAATGTCGGTTGGGAACGTACTCGTACATACATAGATAGGTATAATTGTACATATTATTATATTTTTAATGGTCATAATTAAAATTAAGCATATTGCACGTGAGTACAAATGGATATTACTTTGTAGTTTAGTTAAAAAACAGTAAACCTGCTGTAAACCCTTTTTTGATTATAAAGATGTTTATGTAATTAAAATATGTAAATATGTGTGTGTGTATGTATGTGTATGTATGTATGTGTTTATGTTATTAATCTTATAACTAGATACGAGCAAATTATTTTTATCAAACTAAATTATATTCTCCTAATCTTACTATAGTAATTATAAAACGTGAAAGTTTGTAAGAATGTATGTTTGTTACTCTTTTATGCCTAAACGGATAAACCGATTCAGCTGAAATTTGGTATAGAGATAGCTTAGACCCTGGAATAACACATAGGCTACAGTACAGCGGTAAAATCGCTGGGTGCAGCTAGTAACTAGTAATACATAACAAAATTAAAGTAATAGAACAGATGTTAGGATATAAATGTTTAATTGATAAATAATAATTATAGGTACAAGGATCTTTGTTCAACCCAAGGATAAGTTTCGAGGCACCAAACTCCTATGGAATTTAAACGCAAATCTCAATCATTATTCGATAGAAAGTCACGACTCCAACCCACTCAACTGAAACTGTCGTCATCGCCAACCTTTCCCAATATCCGATCACGTTCGTACCATAATAATTAAAACCCAGCGTGTACCATGCAAAACGGCATGTCGATTCTGTATCGAGGAAACTTGAGAGTGTAGCAAGACGACAGCAACTTAAAGGCTACAAAATTATTTGGTCCAACTCCTTCCCGGGTTCAAATGTCTCTCAAAATAAGGTAAAGGTTTGTAGATTTACACAACATTGAATATAGGAGATATTATTCCATCATCTGTGATTACCCAGCGAAACAACTTAAGAATCTTCAAGCACAATTGAATAAAGTACATTTAAGGGACTGCGCAGACGGCACACTTTTTGTACGATCGAGTCTGCGGCGTACAAAAAGTCTGCATGGCGCGCAAAAAGTCTGTTGCGGATTTTTCACAGACTCAACGCAGACGACGCACATCTTCGATCATTCTGTCGGCAGAGCTGTAGGGACGTAGACAGGCCCGGATTTAGCCAAAATGCCGCCCTGGGCAGTGAGAAAATGCCGCCCCCCTCCGCCGAAATATTATTTATAAACGCTCATCGGCTAGACATTTTGCTAAGAAATTTGTTGTCGAGTTCTTTCATATTATACGTAATTATGAATATTTATAAAAAAAATATACATCTAACTACGAAAGCTGTGTGTATAGCTTGCTTTGAAAAAGAGAAATTATAATTGAGAAATTTTATAATGCTAACTACAATAAGACCGCTGATTGTGAATTGTGACACATAGATTATAATACCGGGTTTTTATGTTTAAGTTTATTTTTCAATGTTTCAATAAAGTGTTTTATCTACCTATCTATCTGTCTACGACAGGCATATATACCTAGTCAGGTCATAAATTCTGTCACATGTTTAATATAAAATTATTGGAACAAGTTTATTTATTATGTAACCATTTATATACCAAAATGAACTTAACAAAACATAGATTCTTATGACAATAAAGTTTATTCAAAATGACCTCCGTGATTTTGAATACAGGCCTTCAATCTGCGCGGCCAGTCGTCTATCGCAGCACGAACGAGGTCCATGTCAATATCGGCTGCTGCCTTAATCAAGGATGTCTTGAGTGACTCCAAATTGGGATGAGGCTTTGAGCACGCCTTTTCCTCCAAGTGTTGCCATATCTTGTAATCTAACGGACTCAAATCTGGACTGGAGGAGGGCCAGTCTTCGTGCCGGATGAAGTCGATTTCACGCGCCGCCAGCCAGTCTTGTGTGCTCTTCGCTCTATGAGCTGGCGCCGAATCTTGTTGGAATACCCAGTGCCTGTTATTGAACATGGTATGAGAAACAGGTTCCACTAGGTTCGTCAGGACTGTATTTTGATACACAACTGCATTCGTTTTTACACCTTTCTCACAAAAATGTACCTCTGTTAAGCCCCAATAAGAAACTCCCAACCATACCATGAGCGAGGATGGAAAATGACCTCGTTGGACACGCGGAATACGGTTGCTCACTTCTTCACTACTGTGTGCGTACACCTTATCATTTTGTTTGTTGTAGCTCTCTTCTACGGTAAAAATTTTTTCATCCGAAAAAAGAATTTCTCAATATTTTTTTCTCGCGTACCGCTTCAACAAAGCGCGGCATCTCTTCAGTCTCAGGTCCATTAGACGAGCATTTAAACGATGTCCTGTTTTTCTTCGATATGCCCGAAGCCCTAAGTCTTCATTTAACACCCTTTTTACCGTGGTTCTGCTTAACCCCATCTGAAGGGCCAACAGTTTCTGCTTACGTTTGGGATTTCTTTAACTTCGCGCCTTCACAGCTTTTATCACTGCTGGAGTCCTAACAGACCGAGGGCGACCACTTCTTGACCTGTCATCTACACTAGAGTCTTCATTGTATCGTTTGATGGTACGATAAACGAATCTTTTGGTTATATTCAAATTTTTCAGTATGTCAAAAATTTGAATTGGCGCGTAACCGCAACGATGCAACGCAATAACTGCAACACGGTCTTCTTTAAGCGTCCACTCCATATTTAATAAAACCGGTCAAGTACGAGTAGGACTCGAGCACCGAGGGTTCCGTACAAACCTACGGGTTTCTACGGAACCCTAAGGAAAAGTGGGTATAATATTATATACTGTGGGTTTTGATTCCCTTGCGAGTACTTGCGAGTATGAAAATATGCGGCTAAAATTGCTGTTTCTTTTGATTGCGTTGACATAGATGTTCGATTTTTTTACAACTTAAAGTTATTATAAAGCTGAGTATTTCGTATGAATTTCAATTTAATACCTGTACGCGTTCTTGAGGAAAGGGATAGTAAATACAAAATTATTAAAAATATTTTTTTATATGATGTAACTAAAAATGTACAGTTTTCGCAATTTTTCCTGTGCCTGTGATTTAAGACGTTGCTGTGTACCAAATTTCAAGATTCTGAGTTAACGGCAAGTACCCTGTAGGTTTTGATTTCCTTGAGAGTAGTCGCGAGTTAAAAAATACGGCTAAAATTGCTGTTTCTTTTGAATGCGTTGAGATAGAGGTTTGATTTTATTACAGTTTAAAGTTATAATAGACCTTAGTATTTCATATTAATTTCAGTTTAATACCTGCACGCGTTCATGAGAAATAAGGTAGTAAGTATGAAATTATTAAAAAAAAATTTTTTTATGATGTAACTAAAAATGTACAATTTTCGCAATTTTTCCTTTATCTGTGCTCTAAGGAGTTGCTTCGTGCCAAATTTCAAGATTCTAAGATCACGGGAAGTACCCTGTAGGTTTTGATTTTTTGAGAGTAGTTGCGGGTTTAAAATTGCGACTAAAATTGCTGTTTCTTTTGAATGCGTTGACATAGAGGTTTGATTTTATAACAGTTTGAAGATATAATAGACCTTAGTATTTGAAATTAATTTCAATTAATTACGTTTACGCGTTCATGAGAAAAAGGGTAGTAGGTATAAAATTATTCAAAATATTTTTTCATATGATGCAAATAAAAATTTATAATTTTCGCAATTTTTCCTTTATCTGTGCTCTAAGGAGTTACTTCGTGCCAAATTTCAATATTCTGAGTTCACGGGAAGTGCCCCGTAAGTTTTGATTTATTTGGTAATGTCGAAAATTTGCTGAAATTTACGACATATTCGACTATATCTTTTGATTGCGTTGGCCTAGAAGTTTGAAATTTTCACAGCTCTAAGAGGCAATGGACCTTAGTATTTCCTATAAATTTCAGCTTGTTACCTCCACGCGTTCTTGAGAAAAATGGTCTTGACAGACAGACAGACAGACAGACAGACGGACAACAAAGTGATCCTATAAGGGTTCCGTTTTTTCCTTTTGAGGTACGGAACCCTAAAAATGAGTAAAATTCTAAAAAGTATACATTTTTATTTTCATGAACAATTCGAAATTCGAATTCAATAAACTTTTTTGTGGCCAGCATTCTAAAAGAAAAGTTTTTACTGTGTGACTATACTTATGACCTGACTAGGTATATAGACATATTATGTTGACTAAAAAGACTGCGAGCAGCTTGCTGCGAGCGAGAAAATTTTGTATATTTGACTACACAACAGTGGGCGCATACTTCACCCTGAGTGCCAAAATCGCTGTGAGCACCGAGAAAATTTTGTTTTTGTGACTAAATAAACAATGGATGCATAGTTTGCTCCGAGTGTTAAAATAAAAAAAATATATTATTCAAAGCGCGAGAAGCTAGCTGCGAGCACCAAGAAAATTTTGTATATCTGACTGCAAAAAGTGAGTACGTAGTTCGTTTTGAGTGCCAAAAATAAAAAAAAGAAGGCGAGCAACTAGCTGCAAATGCCGAGAAAAGTCTTGCTACGAAAAGTGGACGGATAGCTCGTTTGGAGCAAAAATCTTGAGTTTGTGTGGCCAGTATTCCAGACTTCTTATTATGAGCGCAAAAAAAAATTATAATAATAACCAGCGTGATTGAGAATACAAATTTTAATTCAACATCGGATGTTTATGGATTGAATATTTTTTTCTCGTTTCGAAATTTGCCGCCCTCAGTAAATTTGCCGCCCCCTGAAAATTTGCCGCCCTGGGCACTCGCCCCGAATGCCCCTAGTGTAAATCCAGGGCTGGACGTAGACGCTATGGAAATCGTGCAGAGATCGCGAAGTATTATTTTGTACATGAAGTACAGAAAAGAAGAAGAAAGAAGCGTTACGTCCACCACTAGCAAATGCAGATTGCAGACTAAAATGTGTGCCGTCTGCGTTAGCGCGCGTTGAAGCAAACGTTCTATTTTTTTCACACACTTTTTGCGCGGAGCGGCGCGACGCGGCGCGATCCGGTCTGCCCGAATTTCACGGATTATTTGTGTGCCGGACTTTTTGCGCGTCGTGTGCGTTACTGCATATAATTGCATAGGTTCTATTTTCACAGACTAAAAAGTGCGTCATGGATAGTCTGTCGTCTGCGCAGCCCCTTAGGCAACTTACTAGATGCCTAGAAATACTATGTCCTACTTAGTGATATGAAGCAGACAGAAAGACAATAATATCAAGGAATTTTCAAAAAATTCTAGAAATTATACAGCAAGCGATTCGAAGGCGACTGTCGCTTTGACATGAATTCGATCGCGAATAACCCCCAGTTCTCTGCACGTTGACACCATGAATCATGGCAGCCTATTATAAGATTGTTTGGCGCTCGTAAAACACGGACGACACAGATTCAGAACAGTGACGCGCGCGATAAGATTCGCGAGATATCAGTTATTTTAGACCTAAATCTCGATGAGTCATAAATTAGGCCTGTGAACGATAAGTCTAGAAGTCCTTGCAAGGTAGTTACGCAAATTATGTACATATTTGCTTTTGCTCTCACTGTTATTGTAAAAGCGAGTGCTTTACTTAACAAATTGATGGCTGAAATCACAGATCAGAAGAATGCTGAAATCCACTAAGGCTTCCAAAACATACCAAATTTCAGAAACGTATGTTTGTGTTTGTTTGTTTGTTTGACCTTAGATTTTTTAAAAACTATTAGGTACCTAACTGGATTTTGACCATTCTTTTAAAAGCTTACATTTAGTTCAACTTAGAGCACAGGGAAAGATTCATCAAAATCGTGGATAACAGTCAACCGCGAGAATTCGTGTAAACTTCTTTCTCGATTATTCTTAGCTTAAAATGCATAATTTTCTTAAATTTCACTTGCGTTATTAGACTGAACATTACTGTAAAAAAGGTGACCTAGATATTATTACAGACTGGCTACGCATGTCTACTGAAATTCATAATGTTTGTAAAGGTGCATATAATATGAGACATAATATTATTATGTCTCATTATTTGTTTTACTGAACATGTAGACAGCTATTAAAAGAAATTAAGACTATGTTTACTCAGCTTTTGCTATAATATTTAATAACATTTTTTTAAAAAGTATGACGACATTTTGATTTAGTGATTATGAGATTTTATTATTTTACCACATCGGAGTCATCATATATTATTATTTTTTATATTATGATAAACGAATCATTAGCATACATATATGATAGTCTTATCTTCACGAAACTAAAATTATCACAATAATCTAGTCCTAATCTCAAAACATTATTTTTCAATTGAAAGCAATTTTTTTCTTAAAGTTTTATCCCACTACCCGCTATCTCTCATACCCCGCACCACGGCCTACTTTCACGAATTTTCGCGGCATGATCTCATACATCCTCGCAGTGCATCGTTATCGCACACGTAGCTGCAGTCATTCTCGTGGCCACACACTGGCTCGCTACAGACACGTACTGATGACAGTTTAATATGCCTTAGGGAGCAAACAAGGTAGGCATGATTGTGAACGGTAACCATACGAGATATGTAGCGCGTCCCTGGCCCAATGGTCATATATCCGGCTTTTAATCCAGAGGCCCTGGGTTCAAATCTCAGTGTGTGGCAAAAAGTTCGCCTGGACCCTACCGTGTTTCGGAAGGCACGTATAACTATGGGTCCCGGCTGTCTCCTATAAGATATGTAGTAGGCAGTCGTTAGGTCATGTTGCAGGCCCTGTTGTAATCTCGGCGAACTGAAACTGCAACATATAGGTTGCCCAAACAACCTATAAAAAAATGTGATTTCACTCTAACAGTGTAAGTAGGGTAACCTGTTCTGTTGGAGTATAAACACCAATTATTACGTCGTAACTCAGCGGGAAGACTGCTGAAGGGAGACCGCGGACGAGCGCTTCGGCGTACCCGCTGCCCCGGCATTATGGCGTCCCGCAGGGACACCCCAGGTTTTTAGTGGGTATCCCCGCCGCGCCCATCTTCGGCGGGGGAGTCCCACATACTGGGGCGGTACATACTGGCGCAGGGTGACAATACGTAACGCATTTTTCCTGGGTTAAAAGAAAGGCTATGCGGTAGTAAGGAAGTGAGAAATGCGCAGTAATGCGGAAAAAGCCAATAATTTTTTTTCTAAATCTACATTATTAATTTGATTTCCAAAGCCATAAAATTAAGTTCAATATCTGCAATCGAAAGTCAAAAATTTAACTTACTTAGCATCGGTCAAACGCCCTGGTATAAATTATGGAAGCTCGCTCGCCCACATTAATTAAAAACCTTCACAAACTGGCCTTCTGATGTTGCAATAATGAAGATGCATCGGTGTTACCATTCATAAAACATATATATTATTGTATTGTTATTGTATGATCAATTGTTTTGTTTGATATGATATCGACTGTGATCCGAAAATCTACTTTATAAAAGTGTCATATAAGATGAATCGATGCAATCAAGCGACTTATTATTATTCGTAGAATCAAGCACAAGAATTTGAGGGGAACCTCAATAGCAAATCTATCTTTTTGATTATATTACGTCTTATTTTTGGCATAATGTAAGTATATCTCTTGATTTTTATGCTTGTCTACTATCCTCTTTAATCACGATTTCTATATTTATATTTTTCATTTTCTTTCACCAATATGAATTTTATAATCTCATTTTATTACACATGTCTAAATATGTTCAGAAATGATACAGCTTTATAGCAACATAAAAAATCGTCTGCTTACTAAACTAAGTCGTTAAACAGCAAAGTGACCGTTAAATTGACGACTTAATGATAACACATTAAAATCATCACTTAATGGCCAATATTATCTCTGTTATTACCTGGTGAAAGCTAATTTATATTATATAGTGGGTGTCTTATGTGGTCAGTGGGAATCCTTCACAAATTTGCATATAGAGAGCTGGGGAAATATTGCTTGTATGTTATTGCTGATTAGAAATGGGTGTCGAGGGTTCGCCGCGACAACGCGACGTTTTCGTCGAGACTATCCAATAATTTTCTTCATCCGCTCGACAGCTCTTCCCTTTACCTCTGAAAATTTTGGTGGAACACGTCTGTAATGACCGCTTGGAAACACGGTTTTTTTTTTAGGTAGGATGTTATTATCAAATAATATGTCGTAGAGATGAATGCTACTTGTAAAGAACTGAAAGGGTTGGCCAATTCCAGCAGTGGATGGAAACAGGTTCAGTAATTTAGTAATAAGGCAAAAATTAAAATTGTAACTTCCATAATATTTTAATTCTTCTGTTTTCTCTATGGCGCCACGCTATGCGAATGCCATTCAATTTTATGTTAATTTGTCCAAATTATGTTGTATATTTTTAATGAGACTTTAAATCAAAATGTTAATAAAGAACATTCCGTACATTAACAGGGTCAATGGGAATTCTTTCGCAAACCTTCACACTAATTATATGCCGCGGGTGGGCAGCGGGCAGAGAATGCAACATCAAAGGCGGTCCAGTAACACGATTCCTGTTTCTAGGGCTGCCTAACACGTTGAAGTATATTTTAAAAGGTGTATTAAGTATTATTTCTTTGCTCTATTTTCGCAGCAGAGTAGGTTATTACACAGTTTTAATTTTCAAAGACTTTTTTATGTTGAACGTTCTTTTTATATTTGTGTGCAGAACCCTGAACTTGTTTGAATAATTTTTTGCGGCGGTGTCAACCTATTTGAAAAATTGGTGTTATATAGGTTTGTTAATTTTTAATTGAAGAAGTTAATTTTTAAGACAAATTTAGCTGAAGATATTGCCTTATTCAAAATAGGTCTCGAGATTGATATCTCAATTGTCGAGTATTTACATAGAAAACGTGGCTTACATTTATATTTATAAATGTAGAAGACGTTTCATGCATATTTCCGTCATCATCATCTTTATTTACCATTCCATAGTAGGTACCATACGAGTATACATTGTACGTGTGGTATCAAATAAGAGTTATATTTGTCTTGTCTTATTGTCACACTGTCACAAAGATTAGATAGAAATGATAACATTACCTATACCCACACACAAAGAAAACATATGACAATGATAATTATAAATAGATATCATATTAATTAATAATAAAAGGTTAATAAAAAGTAATGCGTGCCAGCCCTATCCAAAAATACCTACCAAATGTATGAATGGAGCCGAGATGAGCAGACTAGACGGTGTGACTACTGGGAAATGTGATTTGTTTTGAGTAATGAATTGCGCACTAATATTACTTCTAGAGAGACTTGTGGAATGTGATTTGGATCAACCGGGAATCCGGGAATAATCTCTAGATTCCTGTTCATGAGAAAGAGATAAATTTTATGAAGAATAAATAAATTTATGTAATTATTATTCTTTGTATTTTTGTTATGATATACACATATTTTTTTGATTTAAGAGTATCGAAATAGACCTATTTATTAACCCCCGAAGCAATAACGACGGGGTGTAATAAGTTTGATGTGTCTGTCTGTCTGTAAGATGGCCGCCGTTACAAAATAGTGGATTACTTTTTTCTCCACGACCCCGTCAATATGGGTGTCAAATGAAAGGGCTTAACGCGTATACAACGCACTATAATAAATTCAAAATCCTACATGGCCGCCACCACAAAATGGCGAATTAGGTACAAATTTTGAAAGCGTTGCGTTGGGGCTTTTTTTTTTTTTAATTTTTAATTAAATCACTTGTTTGGTTGAGGAAATCTGTAAGAAGTTTAGTGATTTCTCTAACAATACCCCACAAAAATATTATTTAAAGAAAATTGCTGATATGTAAACCTAATCATCAATCTAAATTTACCGCACAAATTAAATTCACATCCAGAAAATTACACTCAATTTTAAACCAATAAAAAGTACTTGAAATAACATCTATTATGTTCCCATAAAAGCTGAAGCAATTTGTCCCGAGTCCCGAGATAAAAGATAAGTGACCATAATCCCGTGTGGAGTGTGGCGGGATTAGAGGTGGTTTCCGCTTCCCGTGAGCTGTCATCTGTCACCTGTCACTGAGGATTACCTGTCACTGTCACTTGATCATAGGAAATAGCCTTGGAGTTTTTGGCGGCAAGCCTTGATCATATCATTAGCTCCACGTCTTTTGCTTAATAATCGTGTAGAATTTGATTGTTAGCGTGTAATAATGGTGGAATATTGCGTGTTAAGTGTTTTTGAATGTGCACAGATGTAGGCAAGTGATATGGTGCTGAAATATGAATTTTGGTGCCCCCTCCAAAACTCCTCCGAACTTTCAGTAAAATTCCACCCATTTTACTGGAAGACTCACGTGACTAGACGAGCTATTAAGCTCACTCTGACTCTGACCTGACTGACTAACTTATTACTTAAAAAATAACATTTAACTTGACACTGGCAAAACACGAAAGTGGAGACCATAATTTAATATCCCGTGAACATTCACGAATTTTACTCGACACTGGCAAAATGCACATGTTGCCATATTATTAAAAAGAAAAAAAAAAAAAAATAGGAAATAGCCATTGAGAGTTTTTTTATAGTAGAAAATTTACAAAATGAAAAGATCTTATGAAAATGTATAGTGCCTACCTTATAATAAATATTGCATAGTAATAATTAATTATATTATGTTTGTGTAAGAAATTATTTTTCGGAGAATGTCAGATCTTAAACTTGACGAAACTTTTAATTTACACTACTTAAAAAATAAAAACTTACTAAAAAAAATTTGCACTTATGGCACTAATGGGCGGCTAGAGCGCAATTTCTTTCAGACAACGCAACCGTGGGGAGAAAAAAACTGTTAGCTTAAAATGTCAACGTTTAAACGTCCGTTAAAAAACAAAATCAAGAAACATAATATTACGTAAGTATGTTTCCACTGAGCCTACATATCCGTTAAGTTTTCTTAACATTCTCATGCCAACAATTAAGTAGATATACCAAAAGTTGAGTATGTAAGAATACGTTCTCACCAAATTCAGCGCCAGGATGTATCGAGACATTGTTTACCTGGAAAACAAAGATATGTAACAGTTGTTTAACACAATAAGGGTCGCACACACAGGATGCGCTTTAGGAACGTGGGATCATAGATTTAAGTATCACGATTTAATTTTTTTTCTCTATCTATCCTTTTCATATTTTTCTTAAAACTATAGCTATTCATATCATGGTCCTCTCTTAAACACGTAACACGTATGATTAAATAAAAAATAATAACCGTAGATAATTTAAATATACTACGTATTTACATACAAAATTAACCTACGGCTTAGTCTTAAGCTACTATAATAACCATTGTACGAGTGTGAGATATAGTCCAGTTAATCTTTCAAACACGTCGTACCTACTATGATCAATATATCTTAAACGATTTGGGCTATGATAAATTCTGCGAAAACATGTGAAAAATAAATTGTATTGCAAATATTATAAGGCTCATTCTCATCTTAGCTCAAATTTGATGGTCACACGGTTATATTTCCTAAACGGTTAAAGACAGTGATATGAATTGTGGATAGGTGGATAAAACATATATTAAGCTACAAAATAAATGAAGATTGTCATAATAGACGCAAAAAATAATACTAAAATTTAACATGAAAGGTCAAAATCGGGGCTATTATTCGTATTCTCATGGTGTCACACTTTGCGTTTCAGTTAAACATTTGGGCACTACTTTAACAAATTTTCATGTATCTGTTTGTAAAATATACCAAAATTATCGCAAATAAATATACTTTAAGGTCTACAGGTTAAAAAAAAGTTTTCAGTATTATTTTGAATTTAAAATAATATAATGCGGCGGTCACACGATTTTAGGTGCTTTAGATTTGCGTAGTTTAACGGCTGCTGTGAAACATAAGATCAACAATCCAATGCAGAGTTCGATTCATTTCAATGATGGCCATGTTCTGCAATCGTAGAAGTAGGATCTAGGACTTATCGAGCCGTGGAAAAAAATATAATTGCTAAGTTTCAATTTATTCATGGGTGTACCAATCACTTGCATGGACAACATTTTTATGCATTGTATTTTAGTTATTTAAATCAAAGCTAGCTTTTCGAAACGCCAAAATGTGCGAAATAAAGATGTAGTATTTAATTTTATACATTATACCTAAACTTTCCAGAATTTCACCAAAAAGGGATATTTTCGTTACCAGCGTGGCATCACCTTCATAGCTTTTTTTACCATGAAGGTGATTTTTGAGCCACGAAAGTGATCTTTATGTATTGTTTTCTTTTGAAAGGGCCTTTTAACCTACTTAAAAGTACTGTATCTGTTATGTTAGGGTTTTAATACATACAAACCAAATTTCTGCCTAATAAAAAAGTAAAGTGAATGGTAAAGTAATATCTCAAATTACGCATATTTTCTTTTGTAGTGAGGTTTGTTTTTACGTAAAATGTCGTTTTATTGTACATATTTGGTAGATTTATTCTTTAAAAAGGGTTTTACTTGATAAAGTTGTAAAAAAATAATGACTGAATCACTTTCGTGGCGTCGAAAATTTCAAAACAGTTTTTCTTCGAAATGAAACGTACGATTTAAATCATTTATTTAAAAGTTTACTCGTGTTATCCAGCTCTACACAATATTATACATAAACATTACAAAAAAGCAATAAATAAGAATTTCCATGAAGGTGACGATGAGAATCGATTCCATGAGAATGAGCCATAAGCAGTTTGGTATCAGATACAAAATAGTTTCTTAAACACAGTGCGAGTTAAGAGTCTAATGTAAGTTTCACAGTTTTCATGCATGGACAATATCGACCAGTGTGTTAGCACGGTAAAGAGATATACTCTTTACCGTGGTGTTAGTGTCTCATGCCGGAAATCGCCTTAAAGTAACCATTAAAGAAAACATAGAGTACTAACATTAACTTAGACTAAGCCTTAGGGACGAATAAACTACAAAGTTCAAAGCAGTTCAAATAAAAACAATCCATTTGAGGTAAAAGGGTTAGTGTCGCGATCTCTTTTATTTATGGCTTTTTAGGGCTATGTGTGGTTTTTAATTTTATCCTTTGGGATTTGTGGTCCTTTTGATGAAGATTTTATTAAAGGTTGGTGGTTGTTAAAACAATACGATGGTTTATCACGGGTATTGTTATTACTCTAACGCCCTAGAGCTTTTGAGATTTAAACTTATTAGTACTATCTCATGATATTTTAACAGAAGGTAAGGAAATTATTGCAATTTTTACAGGTCAACGAGACGAAAGCCCCTAATCTTAAACGATATACAAGCACTTCACAGTCGACGTAAAAATCTTGGGAATGACGACATTTATTTACTTGTTAAAAAAATTATAAAAAGTAAGTTTAAAGTGTCTTTGACGATTTCCTAATTCTTGTTAAACATATCATTCAAGAACTTCTATAAGTTATGTAGAAGGCAGTTGTTAGGCCATGTTGTAGGCCTTGTAATCTTGGCAATCTGAAACTGCAGCATATGGTAGCGAACATAATAGCGATTTGTATCTTCCAGTGTAACTAGGTTAACCTGTTGTGTTGGAATATAAACGCCAATTACTTATTTAAGAACCTATCTCTTTCCGTACAAATAAGGCAAAAAGTATTTTATGAAATAAATTCGCGTAACCCAAGATGTATAAAATCAAAGATGAGTAAAAGACTCACAGGAAGACGCAATTTAAGTTCTCAATCATCATTAAGTAGTTAAAGCACACCTGCGTAGAGGAATCACGGCATTTTTCAACGCATTCCAACTCTGATGGGCACTATGTCGTATCTATAAAGTTTTATATCTACGGTTCCGTTTGCTACAGGTTCTGCGGTTTTCTTTCCCGACGTGCCGACTTTTCCTAATGATTTATGATGTTCCAACAATAGTTATGAGAGAAAATGCTTAGAAAGCTTACGTACAACGTTTCTTAGCGATAAGTACCGATTAAAAAAATATGCGTAACTTCAAATCGCGAAAAATGAAAGTGTCTTAACTATGATGTTTAGAATCACAGCAATAGATAAGATATCAAAAACACATATTTATAATACATTTTATTGTAAAATCATCGCACATGAGTACCTAACATTGGAGATGTTAAAAAATCAAACATTTTTTTATTTAAATTGCCTTATGTAGTACAATATTTTATGATCGTTAATTGATATTATAATATCAATCAACACATAAAAAAAAGTAAAATATAGCAGTTACAGATTTTCGGCATCGTTTTTAGCTTTAAAAAGTGACATCACTTCCTATAATTGTCTAGGAAATGACGTCATACTCATAGATCATAGATATTTTTACTAGTGACAGAATCGGTGACAACTCTGGGCATTTATTACTATTTATGAGTAGTATGTGATAATAGGGTTAATTTATTAAATGGTGATTTATCACTGGCTCATGTTTTATTGTCAACATCAACTCTATTTATAATTTCATCTTAGGCAAAGTATGTGTTTTAATAGCAAGTGGCTGCACTCGCAAAAGAGGTCTAAGGATTTGTGGCAGAGCTTTGTTTTTTTTTTATCAAAATCACGGCCAGCATCTAAATCTATACCAGTAGATAGCTCACATCAATTGCAATAATAAATATTCCGACACCTACCCTCGTAAAGTGTCAGGTTTCAGATTTATTAAGCGTCAAAGTTGAACACGTTCAGTGACTATTTGCTTACCGGAGAGAAAGGTCGCGTCACGCGTAATTGCTCAAGTACGTGCTCGAGTAAAAGCGCTGACGCCGCGCCGAACCTTCGAACTGTCGCGACGCGCGCGCAAATATTCTGGGTCACCGAAATGACCTAGATATAATGTGTGCTAAATGAACTCTAACAACTAAGGTGAAGCTACATTTCAACCACAACTATGGCTCAAAAATTAGGAGTCTCCTTAAAAACGGAATCAGAGCGTTTAATATTTAAACGCTACGAATCTGAGAAGGCAATGAGAGAAAAGCTGGAGGGATTAGTGAATACTCTCAACAGCAAATTAGAAGAGCTACAGCGTGAGCTGCAGGACATACGAGAACGGAGCAATGCCCCCAGGATAACTCCAAGAAAAGTCGTGGTTCCTCCTCCAACTATGTATGAAACAGACGAGGAGGAACTCGCGCGTGAAACTGAGTGGGTGCGCCAGAAAAGTCGGAAGAAGCGTAAGCTCAATAAGTCACCATCCCCACAACCAACTGTCATCGAACAAAATAAGCCAAAAGTGAAGAAATCACCTTTACCACCGCCCATAGTAGTCGAGAATATATTGAACTATCAACAATTTTACGACCTACTATCGGCGAGCGTAAACAAAGACTTGTTCATAATTAAAATGATGAGTGGCGATAATGCCAAAATTAATGCCAAAAGCGAGGACTCGTACAGAGCCATTACTAAATTGCTTTCTCAAAATGGTTGTCTCTGGCATTCGTACGAGAACAAGCAAGACAGGCCGATCAGAGTGATGGCCAAAAATCTGCATTCCTCGTGCATGTCCGATAGAATTATTGAAGATCTCAACATCAAAGGATTCAAAATACTAAACGTAGTCAATAAACTCAGGTGGAAAAATAAAGAACCACTAAACATGTGGATTCTTTCATTTGAAAAAGAAGAAGACGTGCAGAAAATCTATGGAATAAAGTCCATTTTAGGCTGTAAAGTTGACATCCAACCGCTCAAGTCATCAAAATTGATACCACAATGTAAGCGGTGCCAATCATATGGTCACACGCAAAAATATTGTGCTAAGGAACCTAGATGTGTGAAATGTACTGGAAAGCACTTAACTAGGGACTGCAAGAAACCTGCAGATGCGAAGCCTAAATGCATCCACTGTGGTGAACCTCATCCGGCAAATTACCGAGGATGCATTGTAGCCAAAGAGTTACAAAATATTAAAAACAAACAAACAAAAAAAAACAAATGTGTCACAAGTTGCACCAACTACAAATAGAATAATACCAACGAAGGTTCACGAAAACGTGTCCTACGCACAAATTGCTCAGAAAGCCCAACAACAACAAGCTCAGACAGACAATAATAATATAGAGCACAAATTAAATCTAATTCTAAATTTGATGACATCTTTTGAAGAAAGGATAAAAAGGCTAGAATGCGGCTCTGAAAAGCCCTGAAGATAGCAATTATAAATTATTATGTTCAAATCAATAAATAACATGGCGTGGATGCTAATAGAATACCTACTTAAAATATAAGTATGAGTCACCAGCAATCCTCTAACCAAAGAAAACGTAGATTTATAATATTATATAAAAAAAACTATAGTGTAGTATAAACAGTGTAAAGTAGTGTAAGTGCTGCATATGCATTATAATGCATAAGAACACATGAACAAAGTGTCTTCTCCGCAATATAGACAATAAGAAAAGTGTTAATGGACACATTCTTAGTTTAAGTCTATCTATCAGTTTAAGTTAAATGTAAATTACTTATTAGTCTAATTTTAAGGCTAGATTGTTTTTGTAAATAGAGTGTAACAAACATGATGTACCTACTCTATATTAATAAAAAAAAAAAAAAAAGTTGAACACGTGACTTCCAATTTAAGACTATTAGTGATTTTGACATGAATTCAATCGTGAATTACAACCCCGTGTCTTTCAACGATCTTTTAAAAATTACTTGTTGAATTAACGTAAATTTTTGTGATAAACAACTTTTTTTCGATTGGTCATCGAAAATTTTCAGTTCAAATTGTAATTATAGTAGTAACGAGACGACGACGACAACTACGGCGTTTTAGTGTATGGTTATTGCAGTTGTGTGTTTAGCTTCGTATAATATTTGAAGAAATTTCAAAAACAATAGCAGATCATGATTATTATGAAACCAATAAACTGGTTCAGGAGTCAATCAGCGCGGCCATTCGTCACAGCGATATTGTCTTTAATACTAAATGAAGGCTATTTAACGTTTTATTATCACCAAACTGAGTTTTACGAGCTTTATGACTGATGACTCATATTTCCTTATATTTCGCTTCAGGGACGATTTCATTCAGTTTCGAGATTCGTTTGAGATGTAATTTAGAATGTTGCAATATGAGGCCAACTATTTAAGATATATTGGAGTCATATTGATTAAGGTTACTTTTAAAATGTCCATAAGCTATAAACTTTAGCTATTACATAATACACATAGGAGACTTTTCTTTTAAATAAAATACAATAATAAAATTAAAATATGCGATATATACATATGACGTCACACTTTTAGCGAATCAAAGCGATTTATTTTTTGTAATGATAGGGATTTTTTGAGATGTATATAGGGTTCATTTATATCTTAAAAACCATTACCATCAAACACCACCACAACCACGTACCACCTAAGTCATTACCATTATGACCATTAATTAGATTAGATAACATATTATTGATACAACTTACTAGAACTGAGAACTAAATATACCATTTATTAATATAAACAGTATTGACAATTGGCGGCCTCATTGCTAATAGCGATCTCTTCCAGACAACCAGAAGTGTTTATTTAGTTTTTAAAATTATCCACAAAGCTGTATTATATTAATATTTTAAATATTAATATAACATTTATATGTTTTTTGTTAAAATTCTCTGTCTAAAAGATTTTGTATCGCGGAGAACTGCATTGTAAAATTGGACGGAACCAACTCTTCATACCTCAGAGATGTGTTAAAATCGTTACACATTCATATTCAACCAGTCTCACAGTAATCAGAACCACCCATAAACCTCGACTAGAGTTACATCACTGAATCCGCACTTTTTCTATTGCCCATTGAACAAAAACTGCAATTCAACACTTCGGCGGCTATTATGTTACGGACATAAATAAAGTCTGTCTATTTGTCTGCAAACACGTTGCACTAACGCTGGCACCATAGAGTAGTTTAGAAGGGAGTTGGCAAGCATGTGGTGCCCCTTTTGGCCAGAGTGAATGAACAAGTTTCGTGTTTTGTGCTTTTGTAAAGTAGCTTTAGTAACTTTAATGACCAATTACTTAGCTCGATTTTGTTGATTGTTTTATGTTTTTTGTATTTTATAATAATTTTAATTTGTTAGTCGTTGGGGGTGACCAATCATAAAAGAAATCACTGACATTTCATCATAAAAAATTGACGGACTTTATGTCACATCCTGTTTATACACACTTAGATTTATATTCTCGTTCATGTAGGTTATGTTTTGTGACGTGTGCTTGATCTGTTTATTTAAACTCTCACAATAATCTTCTTAAAATTGTACTGGCAATAGCGTTTGGCGACTCGCGTTTTGAGTGCTCTGTGAATGACACAACTTTTTGTGACAGATGCGTATGTCATTTTACGTTAGTGTCAACAACACAAACTTATACAACTCGGTGGCCGAAAATGGAACTACAAAATTTGTAACTACCGCCCTTAATTTAAAAGCTAAACTAGCGACAAACGAAAAGCGACAGATAAATGTGTCATTATTTGTGCAGACAGCTGATGTGAATGGACATTTAGGGTGTTTAGTGTGAAAGGGTCTTGATGTAACGCAGCCCTAATTTGTGAATGGAATCTGAATGCATTGATTTATTATGTTTATCTAGTAAGCGTACGATTTACGGACACCATTAGGTCCTGTTAAATATTCTGTGGTCACCTTTGTCCTCTTAAAGCAATTCATTTTAACTTATTTTATATATTAAAGGAAGTTATCATGTATGTAATACTAGCTGCCCCCAGCGGTTTCACCCGCTGTAGCCTATGTGTTATTCCAGATTCCAGGGTCTAAGCTATCTCTATACCAAATTTCAGCTTAATCGTTTAGGCGTGAAAGAGTATCAAACATACATCCAGACATTTACTTACACTGTCAGAGTCAAATCACAATTTATAGGTTGTGTGCCCAACCTATATGTTGCAGTTTCAGGTCACCGAGATTACTACAGGGCCTGCAACTTGACCTGACGATTGCCTCCTATCTATCTTATAGGAAACAGCCGGGACCCACAGTTTGACGTGCGTCTCGGCTTCGCAAATTTTAATAAGGACTGTCTGTCGCACGCTTCGCACTTAAAAATCGCTCGGTTGAAATCAGTTCAGCTGAAATCAGTTTGTAATTAATTTACTTAATAGTCTCTATTCAGAAAATCTTGTGTTGCGAAGAGTTGCATCTTAAATAAATAGGACGAAAGCAACTCTTCATACCTCAGAGATGTGTCATATTTTTTCGAAACTCGTTCAGCTCGTTCATTACTCCTCAAGTGAGCTGTCAAAGTTAATTGATTTATAGCATTTGGATAGTTTACGAATTCAAATATATCGCCGTAGCAATAGTGATTGTGCAAGATGAGAAGACTCGTAGGTCCTGAAAGGCGAAAACTGAATATTACTAATATTGTGAAAGTTTGTAAGAATGTATGGATGTCTGGATGTAGGTATCGTTACACTTTCACGCCTAAACCTCTAAAATTCACCCCACTGACTACTAATTAAGTAAAATGTCCTTTTTCTATGTGGTATCAAAAAAGACTGGTTTATTTTATATCTGTCATTATAGTAATACTAGCTGCGGTTACCCGCTGAACTGTAGCCTATGTGTTACTCCAGTGTCTAAGCTATCTCTATACCAAATTTCAGTTCAATTGGTGCACCAATTTAGACGTGTCACTCACAAACTTTCGCCTTAATAATGTTGGTGTGATAGTGTGATTTATAGAATAGAATAGAATAGAATACTCTTTATTGCAACCAAAGAAAATTACAGTTTTACTTAATATTAGCACTGAAATACAATTTGGTCCACAATGGGCGGCCTTATCGCTGTGAGCGATCTCTTCCAGGCAACCAACCTTTGTTTGGAAAAGTTGAGTATGTCGGGAATAAATGTTTAGACCTTGTTGTCACCGGAGCAAGACCACGCGGTAGGCCCAAGCGACGCTGGCTTGACGTGCTCAAGGAATTAAGAGCCAATAATTTAACTAAGGAGGATGCTCAAGATCGTGCGAAGTGGAAGAGGTATAGCCGGAAAGCAGACCCTGGCAGTAGTCGGGATAATGCTCAGTAGAAGAAGAAGTTTTTTTTTTTTATACAACGAAGTAAGAAGTCGAGCAAGACGCTCTCCTGATGGTAAGAGATAACGCTGCCCATTATTAGTACAGTGCTACCCAGTATTTTACAAACGTATAATTCTGGGTGCACTGCGCCAACGCTTCTTACTTGAAGTGTGATCTGGGGGCACGGTAGTGCCCCCGCCAAGTCGAGCGCGAAGCAAGCACTGCCGTACCATCCTTTACAGGAACCATTTCGCCGCATTTTCAGGCCCCTATTTGAGAACCTCTGGATAATACCAGAACACAGAAATTTTCGTCATCCAGTAAGCTATAATTACATACTTAAAATCCAAAATTTCATGTCTGTAGGTCATTAAGTTCCGAAGTTAAGCGAAAGCAAAGTTTCGCATTTACGACACTCACTCACTCACTCACTCACTCATGATCATCAAAATAGAACTAGTACTTCCCATAAACTCAGAGAGCTGAAATTTGGTACATACTTAGACTTTATTGTATAAACCATAGGAAAACTAAAAAAACATGCAATTTCGGTCTCGTTTTCGAGATAATTAATCTGCATAAATAACTTTGTAATCTCATATAAATGTATAGGATTACAAAGTTACATTTGCAGTAAATGGTTAAAATTGTGTAATATCCAACTTATTAATTAAAAATATAATATAAGGCATAGTATATGAACATGTGTGTGTTTATATGTGTTGTAAATCGTCAGTTATGATCAGGTGATATCTAGCGTGGCCTATAACGAATCTATCACAAGAGCCCAACCAAACTATTAGAAGAGATCGACATACCGCCTTTATTACAAGCTTTTATTTACTTTCACCTGTGTGTCGGTCTGTCTGTTTGTAATTAAATCTTGGAAGTTTAATTAGGCCCACTTCCCAGTATAATATTAGGTATGATGCATTGGACTAAGAGTGAACGCACACGTATCTAGATGGCTCTGACTGTATTTTAAAACGCGCTTACGGTTTGTATTTCTGCTAACCTTATATTATAGCGTTTCTACAAAAATAAGTGAAATCCCACCAAAAACATTCTGTAAAAAACTAGCCAAGTCTCGATAGAGCTGCTTGTTTATCTCTAAAAAGTAATGAAATCTAGACAAAGTCGTGCCAAGTATAAGGTTCCTTACTGCGATTTCTTTATTATTATTGTTAATTTTGTGTGACTTGGCCGTTGAAGGGTACACAAGGGTATTATACCAGGTGCTCCATGACACTATTGCACCAAATCTGTCCGCTACCCATTCACGATAGAAAATTTCCACTTGGAAAACGTTGATTGAATAACCAGTCAATTGTAGGCTGGATAAAGCTGCGTATTTGAATAATACTTATGTTTAGGCGATCCAAGTGTCATGGAGCATCTGGTTTTGTACCCTTGTGTACCCTTCAACGGCCAAGTCACACAAAATTAACAATAATAATAAAGAAATCGCAGTAAGGAACCTTATACTTGGCACGACTTTGTCTAGATTTCATTACTTTTTAGAGATAAACAAGCAGCTCTATCGAGACTTGGCTAGTTTTTTACAGAATGTTTTTGGTGGGATGTGATTTATCTGATCCTAAGATACGTGGACACAAACCCACCAACGAATGTTCACGGCAGTTCTCTATTTGCACAGAGTTGGTGACAATAACCAGACACTGATACACGGGTATTTGTAGAATATTTCTTGGATCAGCACCAAACATAACAAGCTTTAGGTCGTTTAGACGTTTAACTTGAATAAATACTGGGACAGGTTTTATTTAGGGAAAAGGTAGAATATAGAAAATACTCTTGATGTTTCCTTAAGAAGAACTGTTATTATTAATGTTAGAATAGTAAGCATATTCTGGAAGTGGCAATCTTTAATCACTTTTGTAACTAATTTGCAACAAGTTTGCATATTTTTTAACTGCTGGGGTAGACAAGTTCTCGCGTGGAGACCACATCTTAGTAAGCGTCGAACTTAGACTCCCATGGTCGAGATGAGACGATGACAGCCGGAGGGAGTGGATGGAGGAGGAAGACAGAGGTACTGGCCTCCCCGCAGACATGCGCAACTTGGTCCTCCGTCTTCCTCCTCCATCCACTCCGAGGCTTTGCCGTTTTAACAGTTACAACACCAAATTAAGTACCTAAACAAGAAAAGTTTTTTATTTTTTTATTTTTTATTTTTTAGATCAGCCTTTGACCACGATCTTGCTTACTAGAACTATTTCCGAGATCCTTTTTATGCTACAGTTAATTAAGAGGAGACCCAAACTCATTGACTAAAATGTCACGTTAAAAATCTTACTTAAAATGACTTTACATTACGAATAATAAATGGTATTCTCTCGTCCTTGGTTCAGAGATAATATTCGTAATACAAATAAGATATTCAGAAATAACATCCATCAAACCGAATCATTTCCGAGAAATCCGCGATCTGCCGATAATATTGATCAAACGTAAATATAATAATAAAGGTTTATTATTTTTGGATTCGTTCCCATTTCCAACAGTATTGCTCATTAAGCAATATAATATACCTACTCGTTTATATTTTTTTATGAAAGTAAGGCCTTATAGAGGCGAAATTATTTTGAGGTATACCTAGTTATTTCTTTTTTAGTGCTAGGTGATCCGGTGAACGACTGAGCCACCGCCGGAGTGGGATGGCGAATGCAACTGCGACCCCCATCCTGCCCCATAAAGGCGGAAAGACGGCCTACCGAGTGGTTTTAGTGGGTATTATTGCCGGCCTTGCACTCCTGCCGGCAATTATGGCCCACATAACACGTGCCTCTCGGTAGAACGGGTATGCATAAAAGCAATTCCCCTCGTAAAAAAAAGGTGATCAAACTGCAAGATCGAGTTCGTAACACCGAAATCCGACGACGAACTAAAGTCAAGGATATTGGGACCAGAGTTACGGAACTGAAGTGGAGCTGGGCAGGTCACGTGGCTAGACGTGGTGATGGCAGGTGCTGTCGCTTAATGACAGAATGATGGCCTATATTAGGACATAGGAATCCGGGTCGACCGATTGCTAGATGGACCGATAACATCAATAGAGAGGCGGGAAATGGATGGATGAGGGCGGCAAGGGACTGGGGAGAATGGCATATTCAATGGGAGACCTATGCCCAGCAGTGGCCTATTGAAAGCTGATGATGATGATGCTAGGTGAAACAACTAGTGATTAAAATAATTTCGATACTTTGAACTCAATAGGCGTTTGATGTAATCTCAACTCTTGGCAAAAGCTGCTGCAAATAAAGCTGCTCGCATAAAATTGATGAAGGGCCAAAGTTGATCCGTAAAACCTATTCTAAAAAAAGGAATATAGAGTTTGAGAATATTTTTGATCGATCTGAAGTGCAGGCTACTGCTACTAGTAGCAAATCACGCGATTTCGGTCAAAAAGATAAGAAACTTTAAATTGATCCACATAATATAGTAAATTTTACAAACACAAAAATTAAAACCAAAGATGTATCAATTGGCGGTCTTATAGCTCAAAGTGATCTATTCCAGACAACCGTGCAGAGAGAGGAAATAAACAACACTGGAAGGACGGTAGTTCACAAAACTAGAAGAAACTAGATTTGCGCTATTTTTCGTATTTAATAATAGCTTAGAAAATTGAGCTCAGTTTTGCGTAGGAAGCAAAAAATGAATGACAGATGCACATTCTAGTGCCAATTTCTGTTGCTATATTTTTTACGAAATACGAGTATGATTCACTGCAATTAGTTGTAAGGTGTGTTGAGTAGGTGTGTTTTTAAATAGATACCTATTAACTTCTAATATGAAGGCTAAAATACATTCAATTAATCGTAGAAATAAGTTTTTGAATTGATACAATATATTTTTTACGACTCTTAAAAACTTAAGAAGGTGCTCAAGTAGGTTAAAAATTTATACTAAGTAAGCCTATGAAGATTTGTAAACTGTGCCTATTTATTTCTGAGTCAATATTTTTTTTTCTTTTTTTTTAATTTTATATTTGTAACAATTTTTTTTTATTTTTTTTTTAATTAGTAACAAAATAACTTCATTAAATTTGAACTATTTATAAATGCTTTTATTTTCATAAAAAAGCGAACTGCTCCAAACTACTGTCATGGCAGCATGCCCAAAATGATGGCAACATTGCCTCGTTGGATATCATCACTTCACTACATAGGATAAAACAAAGTCGCTTCTGTCTGTCCCTATGTATAAATATAAAATAAATAAATATATTTCAGGACGTTTCACACAGCGCCACCTAACCCCAAACTAAGCAGCTTAATGCTTGTAATATGGTGGTTAGGATAACGGATATAATACTTATATACTTTTCTTTTTGTAAATACATACTTATAATAGATATTGAAAATCACCCAGACCAGAAACAAATACCTGTGGATCACACAAACATTTGTCCCATGCGGGAATCGAACCCCCAACCTTCTGCGTTTCTGTGCTTTCTGCGTATGCTTAAATCTTGAAAACTACGCAACGGATTTTGATGCGGTTTTTTTCATAGATAGAGCGATTCAAGAGAAAGGTTTATCAATAATACATGCATAATATGGTAGAGAAACACTGTTAATTTTCTGTTAGACGCAACGAAGTGCGCGCGGGCCCATAGTGTAGGTAATAAAATGAAATAATACTTACAAAATTTACATTATTAAAAATGTAGGTGTATATGAAACATAGTATAGAATATAAATCTTAACCTACATCAATTGTGGTTCGCATCGATCGAAGTCTATCGATCACGGGTGCCCTGATAACCGACAAATAATGATAAAAATGTTATCAAAATAGCGCGAGACAGACAGGCGCTATCACATTTAAAAATATTTCATGTTCATGTAATCAAAACACAAATCAATTATAAACTTTACACTCCACAATCTAAAATTTATAATATAAATTGATTTTGCTTCAAATCATGTTAAAGAAAATCTACATTAAATATACCTGGCCCCAGCGTAGGATGACGACGCGTAAAACATTTTACCTGGGTTAAAAAAAAGGCAAAGTTTGTCGGGCTAAATTAAAATACACTAGTAGTTATTATTTAATATTTAGTGTTAATTCCGCTTTAAATTTGTGAGTCTAACTAAGTTTTATGAGACGGCGAGGAATTCAAACGTTACCAAAATAGTAATTAGTATTAATTCCACCATCGAGTGCACCACCCGCCCACTACACACAATAAAACACTAAGCGTAAAAACTAACTACTAAGTGCACTAAGCACTAAGTGTATAATACACTAGCTTATGCTTGCGGCTTTACCCGGGTAACAAAATCCTTACTTAGCGGAGCTTTACATCATAAAACCTGTGTTCCAAATTTCAACTCAATCTTTTCAGCGGTTTGAGAGCGTTTATAGATCAGTCAGTCAATCTGTCACTCTTTCCTTTTATATATTTAGAATACTAAAATATAGCACCCAGATATAGCATAATATTATGAACGATATTGAAGTCCGTGTATAATGTAATTACACAGCTAGCCACAGATTAGACAGCAGTTCACACTAGAGTCTGGTAGAATAGGCGGCGTTCATAATGCGGCCTGAATCAATTTCACACACGTCATAGCACTCACAACACGACGCCTTACATCTTCCGGCGCGATTGCGACTCGATTACGTGAATATATCGACACCTGCAATGAAAAACATTGTAACTTATTTTTTTAGCTTCATTGAGTTACAATGATATTCATAATGCTAAATATGAGTTACAATGTTTTTCATGTGTCGATCCAAATGATGACGTATTGGCTAAAGTAGCGTATTTACCTACACTGGCAATCAGTATTAGACGACTAAAATAAGATGGTATAGACATGGGGCAGTAATAGGCAGCAGGTCCTCAACTTGATAGCGTAACCTAAATTGCGTACATTACTTGCCTAAACCTCCACATTAATATGAGTAAAATGACAAACCCATCAATGAACATTGAAGTTATCATCAATCGTAGTGGGTGAGAATTAGCCAATAGCAGGGTGCGTGGCAGAGTGGAAGATTGGCCTGGTATGGACATATTATGAGGAGGAATGAAAATCATGTGACCAAAAAGTCCATGAAGTGAGTTGAGTGGCGTGCCATGGGGGAGGCCTTTGTCCAGCAGTGGACGAACATAGGCTTATGATGATAATGATGATGATGGGGGTGCGTTCGCTACATCACACATAAAGGGTACGCGGGCAGCCGCGGAGGGGTCCTCCTGTCAGTGAGGAACAAACGCCGTCAAGGCCGCGGATGAGTGGCGTACCCGCAGCCCCGGCATTATGGCGTCCCGCAAGAACCTGCAGGAATGCCGGGGGTGTTCACCCCCAGGTTTTTTGATAGGTATCCCCGCCACGCCCATCTTCGACGTGGGAGTCCCACATACCACCCTGCGCCCCCCGGAGCAGGGTGACGATGCGTAATGCATTTTTCCTGGGATATAAAAAAAGGAACAAAACGAAGATCGCGACCGCTTATCCGCACGATCCCGCGTATGCCTGACGTCAGCTTTACCTATCTTTTATCTACCTTTAAATAATAATAGTAGACTTCCTTTGCAGGAGGTCGACTAGGGGGATACCCCAACAGTGCCAGTTATTCTACCGCCTGAGCAGTGATGTGCAAACATTACTGTGCTTCGGTAGAAGGGCACTGTAGCTAGTGAAATTACTGGGCTGAGGAGTCTTAAGTTCTTATGACTCTCAAGTAAGAAGCGTTAGCGGAGTGCACCCAGAATTGTACCTTTGTAAAATACTGAGTAGCACTGTACTAATCATGGGCAGCGTTATCTCTTACCATCAGGAGAGCGTCTTGCTCGTCTTCTTACTTCGTTGTATAAAAAATAACTTATAAAATGCATTTGTGAAACAATTACTTAAAATAATCTCTTCCAGGAAGACGACATCATGTCGTAACATATAATAAACTTGTCCTACAGAATTAGATGATATATGAAACTATGAACGTGATACTAAGAATTGTATTGGAATAGATGACAATACAATTATAAACCACTATTTCTTGTTACATCGTTATATTATACGCTTGTTTACTATCATTATATGGGATTGAAATAGTGTATTATAGAATAGAATCTTTATTGCGCACCAAAATTAAAAAAGTTATAAGACAAAGTTAAAACTAGAGTCTTAACATAAAACAATATCTTACAGATAACTTATTTACTAGACCACTGTATTATGGTTATTTTTATCGCTTTGAAACTCAAAATAAACCCAAACTTGAATAGATGACAAGACGAGCTGTACTTTGCCACTCAAACGAAAAATAAATAAATCCAACCAAGACATAAAAGGTAAAATAACAGGTTAAACATTATTTTTAAAAATCCCTAAGAGTTTCTGGTCTGTTATTCTGATGGAGGTACCAGGTACTTTCCAAATGGGTAGTTCGTATACGATTTTTAAAACTATCTATAAATTTAGCAACAAAAACGGGACAACTCACGTCTAATATTGTCGAGAATATCTCGACCACGGTTTCGGATTATTACGATGTCCTTCATCAGGAGTTCACGCCTGCAGAACCCGACGCTCACACAAAATAATAATAAATTCTTTCATTTCATACTGTCAAAAGTTAAGCTATTAAAATTAATTTTATTTAAATTCTTCTTCTTCTTCCTGCCCTTATCCCACTTACTAGGTAGGGTCGGCACAACACGTTTTTCTCCTCCATTCTGCTCTATCATCCGTCATATCTGCATCCACTCCCCTAGCACGCATATCCTCTTTCAAAATTAATTTTATAAAATAAAATGGTGAGTACACACCACCACAACGTTCAATTTCTCATGTTTTCAATAATTCCACTCTATATAGAGGTAGAGTAATAGCTCCATTTTATCACGGATTTAAATGCAATTAACGAATCACGAATGCTTAGTACGTGATGGATCTCAGAACACTTTCCAACTTCCTTATAATGACTATGAAAGTGGACACTAGATTTAATATCTAGAATCTAGCTCTAATATTGGATAGAACCAGGTAATTAATATCTAATTGATTTATAATTATAGTACGGCGAAAAGTTTCTATTTACTATTTTGTATATAGCGCGTTTAAAAGCGACAGTTTATATCAATTATACCCATTATAAATTAAAATTACGTTCTTATCTCATAATATCTATGTATGTGTGAATTAATTTATTTATTAAATTCAAAACCAGAATTAAATAATTTATGACGTTAAAAGTTTTGTATGTTTTTTTTTATTTACCGTAGGTTCTGGCTTTGACCAATATCTTTATTGAGTACCTAAGCGATGAATCGGCTGAGGATGGAAGTAGACTAAATCTAGAAAATTAGATATAATGTTTTTTTACTACTAGCTTTTTGAAAATATTTCTCGTTGAAGCTCTAGATATATCGAATGTAGAGTACTAGCGGCGCCCAGCGGTTTTACCCGCTGTGTAGCCTATGTGTTATTCCAGGGTCTAACCTCGCTTGGGTTGATCTCTATACCAAATTTCAGCTCAATCGCTCCACCCGTTTAGGCGTGAAAGAGTAACCAACATACATCATTGTGAAATACTGGGTTGTACTGTACTGATTATGGGCAGCGTTATCTCTTAACATCAGGAGAGCGTCTTGCTAGTCTTCTTACATCTTCGCCTTAAAAATATGTGCGTTCAAAATTTTCATATTTTGATATCACTTTCAAGTGTGACTCTAGTGTACTGAATGATGCAACGGATTCTTGTGTCATTGCCAAGCTGACAATTTATGAGTTCTGTCAAATAGAGCGAGTGTCGCCTCTAATACTTTTATTACTCTGCGAATTCGAGGCCGTGGTGCAGTGATGTCAGCGTTCTATTCAGTGTTCTCAGTGATTCAGTGATTATGATAGAAAATATCAATGTGAAAGAAAGATGGAAATAAATTTATTTGTACACAAGATGATAATAATATACAAAGCATAAGATAAACTACATAATACAACAAATATACATTCATTACTCATTACTGTGCTTCGGTAGGAGGGCACTGTAGCTAGTAAAATTACTGGGCTAAAGAGTCTTAACATCTTATGACTCTTGAGTAAGTAGCGTTGGTGCAGTGCTCCTAGAATTTCACATCAATGTGAAATCCTCAGTAGCACTGTACTGATTATAATGGGCAGCGTTATCTCTTAACATCAGGAGAGCTCTTGCTCGTTTTCTAATTCATCACATAAAAAAAAAACAAATATTTATAGAAAAATTACATCCTGCCGCAAAAATGTATCAGCTCAGCATGATAGATGTTATGTTTGCCCATGGCCGTGAATTGAAATGTCACTTTATTATTTTCTATTTTACCAAAAATGCTGCCAATCGTAGTTATTTATTCTCATTAAAAAAAATCTCTCTATTATTACTATAGTATAGTTTTTATTATATCTACTTGTTTCATAGAGGATTTATGGGAGATTCTTGTACTCTGTTTAATGTAGGGCATCTCTAAACCATTAATAATTCCGTGGAAATCAGTTCAGCGGTTTTGTGTTTAATCATAACAAGCCGACGTTTTGAGGTCAGATCGAATTTCATATAATATTCTATATAGATATATGATGTAATCTATATAGGCTTCAATGAAAGGAGATAAAAGATAAGATAAAAATGTATCCTCAAATGAACCCAATTTTGATTTTTAGTTTCTGATTTTTTTAAAGAAAAATTTTCTAGCATTTATTTAGCGTCTCACCAGTACTAGTTTTTTTATCGTCTTCTTCTAAATATATAAAAGGAAACTGTGACTGATTTACTGACTGACTAACTGATCTATCAACGCACAGCCTAAACCGCTGGACGGATTCGGTTGAAATTTGGAACATAGATAGGTTTTATGACGTAGACTTCCGCTTTGAAAGGATTTGGCTATGTGGACAAAGCCGCGAGCATGAGCTAGTATATTATATCAATAATTATAATTAATCAATTAAATTTCTTTATTGCGAACATAGGTAAGAATACATAGAATTAATTAAATAAAAAGTAGCAATATTCCATCTTCAAGACAGTAGTTCAATTTCAATTTAATTTATTCAATAACAACATAACTTTGTATTTGATATATATAATATGCATACAAAGGAAAATAAAAAATTCAAAACAGTAATATTATATAAGTAACATTAAATACTAAAAAAGACAATTATTAGATTCGTTTAGATAAAGTTGTACTTAGTAAAATGACATAGATATAATTAGAAATCACAGAAGTAATACAACTAGAAGTACCCATTTTATGTGTGAGTGTGATGGCAATAGGAAAAATTCTGTGTGAAGAAAAAGGAGAACCTATTTTTTTTCCATCCCTTTCAGCGTGGCCGGTTTAGGTTGTTTGTCAAACTCCGTCAAACTGCTTCACTGTGACAATAATACAACTAAGTGTTTCGTTTTTTTCCAAAATTTTAAAGCAATTTGAGACAATACAATGTTATTCAACTAGTTTATATACCTAAAATATCAATATATCGCGTATTTTCAAAAAAATAATGAAAATCCGTAAGCTGTTATTTGTCGCTGTTTTTGGTGGCCACGATGATGTGACCCCCCTGTTAGAAATCAAATAAAAATTACAATATTATTTGTCCAGTCAACGATTATATATGACAGTTGTGTAATATATTGTTAGATATTATCATATTATCAATTTTAAGTATGTTTTATGTCATTTTAATAAGAAATTTAATTCAGTTTTTTTTCGTGTCGCTTTTAGCTCTATGACTCTATGTACATTTTTGTCTCAAACCTTGTAATTTTCATACTTTATTAAATTTTTATGCATGAAGCAAAATTTTAAAATGTCTTCCAACCAAAAGTATTTCAAATGCCACGATTTGCATGTATATCAAGATTTTTATGTTTTACGAGAGTTGTGTGGGTACATAGTATTGTATGTTGTATTGTTATTCTAATTCTCAAGGCTAGAGCAGTCTATTTATGATAAGATTTGAATTCGTTATCATTCGCCGGTAAAATCTTCATGCTAGTTTTTTTCTCAACATTTTATGGCTCGACGTAAGAATTTAGCATATTAAGGTGTTTTATTGGAAGCAAAAAATATTGAGTCATTCAGTGGGATCGCTTCATGAATTTTATTATCTTCAACTAAAAAAAGTACTATGTTACCATGAGGGTTTGAAGATTTTATTACTTGTTTTTCTTAGAACTTGTTTGATTTTTTTTAACATTTAATAATTTTAATACTAAATAGGCCTGCGTTTGACCACATTAACTTGTCTAAAAAAATATTTTATATTAACTATAATATTTTATAATAAATTAATATAACCTTTATTTTCATTATGAATGCATGATACTAAGTAAGCCTATTAAGATTTGTAAACTGTGCCTATTTATTTCTGAGTCAATAAATTTTATTTATTTATTTTAATAAATAATAGATATAGGTACCTAATTACTATTTAATTATTTTTTATCAATTTTTATCTCAACGCTCAAATACTTAGAAGATAAACATAAGTCAACGTGAAGGAAAATAGGAAGGACGCAACAAGTAGATTTCAGTTGCACATTCCTGTTAACGAAAATAATATTCTATGTGAAGAATTTTGTAGGAATTATAACATTTTGTACCTGTGATAACCATAATAATAGATTTTTTACAAAAATTTTGGCACACCGGTACACCTATCCTTCTTTAAAAATATATGTGTTTCGGCTTAAGTCCGAAGTGAGGCTACACCTAGGTTTAGCCAACTAGACCTAGGTATAGCCGACCGTAGTCGGTATAGATTATAGTCTCTAATACAATATTAGAAAATTACCAATATTAAAAGAAGGCTTAAATATTTTTCTACAAAAACAATTCCATTTTCAAATTATCGTAAAAACTGAAATGCTCTAATTACGTTAACCGTAAATGCATTAATTAGGTTAACATTCCTTTCAAAATATAATGTTATGTAATACAAAAACATCTTCATAAAATAACAGTTCAATTACTCCACACTCCTTACACTTTAAGTGCCTGAAAACATTAATAAAACTACAAAACTTACCTTATAAAAAACGCCGGTATTCACGGCAACACACACTATAATCACTGAGCACACGGTGGCTGGTCCGATTTTGATGATATTATTGTTATTTGTGTAGTTTTAATTGATGTTTGTAGTGGAGATGTGAGCGACGACGCACGTGCGATGTCTACGAGCGACCGGTTTAAACTGCCGGCTGTGGTACTACGTCTGATTAGGAATGCTTGCCGCTTGCCGCGTGGAAACCGCTTTCCACTTCAGGCTGTATAGATAGTACTTTCAGTTTAGATGAAAAATTCGATGATGTCATCACGTTATGTAAATAATTATGATTATGGAAACTACTATGTTAATCTTCTCGCATAAAATTGTATTTCATGACAGTGTAGAATTAAGTAAGATTAATACAGGAGTAGTGTGAGTTCAAGAACTGAACCGAGGGTTCTTAAAAGTGTCTTATAATAACTATAGTGTTATTATTAAAGACCCGGGGTAGACTTCCTTTGCAGGAGGTCGTCTAGGTGGGTACCCCAACAGTGCCAGTTATTCTACCGCCTGAGCAGTGATGTGCAAACATTACTGTGCTTCGGTAGGAGGGTACTGTAACTAGAGAAATTACTGGGCTAAAGAGTCTTAACATATCTTATGACTCTTGAGTGAGAAGCGTTGGTGTAGTGCACCTAGAATTGCGCATCATTGTGAAATTCTGGGTAGCAACTGTACTAATTATGGGCAGCGTTATATCTTAACATCAGGAGAGCGTCTTGCTCGTCTTCTTACTTCTTCGTATAAAAAAGACGTATAATATACTTATTAGCTGCGCACAGGGGTTTTATTCGCTGTACTTGTAGCCTATGTGTTATTCCAGGGTCTTAGCTATCTCTATACCAAATTTCAGCTTAATCGGTCCACCCGTTTAGGCGTGAAAGAGTCTCATACACAGACATCCATAATATATTCTTACAAACATTCACGTTTATAAAATTAGTAATATTGCGATTGAACATACTAAATACCATACATACTCGTATTTTATTAAAACTATATACTAAATAACAATAACGCAAAAGAACATCCTTGAATGTTCGTTTTAAGATTAAAGGAAAACCCAAATCGCGCTGAATAATAAATATTATTATTATTAATAGGTATAAGTAAATACTTACCCATTAAAATTCATAGAAATAGAAAAACCCATAATATTTCTCAATAAAAATAAATATGACACTATAAACAGAAAAGTAATGCCCGGGCTACACGAGGCTAGTTTGTCAAGCTAGGATAGCAAGCTAGTTTTTTACCAAACTGTCCTGGCTTGCTGACCTAGCTTGGAGCATGCTAGTTCTGTTTACATGAGGCTAGATTTTTTTAAGCTAGTACTTACTGGAGTGCTAAGATGACCACTTGTCCAAAATAAACTGCATATGAAAAAAAAACACTATTCGACTAAAACAGTTGCTTCGAAAACTGTGCTATTTCGCGCTAGACAAACTAGAAGATGAACTACAAAAACGGGTGTGGACAAGACCGTGGATTTTACGAAGAGATAAACGTGGATCAACTGCTTTCCTTTTGATAGAATTTCGCAATGAAGATTTGGGAGAGTATAAGAGTATTTTGCGAATGACGCCTGATTTGTTTGATATTCTGTTGTGTCTGGTAGAGCCAAAAAACAAACCAAACGCGTGGGGTTCCTGTTTACTAGCCAACTACAAACTAGCTTCCCCGTTCACATGAAGCTAGTAAACAAGCCAGGATAGTAAAATCAGTGGTGGGGGGACGCTACAAGCCTGAAAATAGAACTCCATCCTATTAAAAACTGTCCTGGCTTTGCCTCCTGCTAAACTAGCTTACTAGCTTACAAATGAAGATAGTTTTGTCTACACGAAGCCAGAAGAACTAGCTTGCTAGCTTACTAACACTAGCTTGCTATCCTAGCTTGAAAAACTAGCCTCGTGTAGCCCGGGCATTAGAGAGTAGATTATTTTTTACCTCTATGCATTATTTATTAAGAAACTGCAATATATATAATTTTATTTCGATATTATTAATTAATTATTAGTTTTTGAGATATTGCAGTTATAAAAAATCTCGCTCCTACTTGACTTGAACTCTTTGAACCCAAAAATATAAAAAACATTTAACTAAAAATTAACACTATAATAGTGTACCAATTGGTAGTCTTATCGCTGAAAGTGATCGCTTCCTGATAACCATGTAGGGAGAGGAAATATTATTATTATGCAGCGCAAAATTAATCATCCAATTTTTTCTAATCTAAAATTTATCATTTTTGCTACCTTTCAATATTTTATTTATTTTTAATGCTTACACTTATTATTAACTGGATGCAAGGCTCTGCCGATTCCCAGTTCCCTGTCACAAAGACGATGCGGGAGTGCCGCCGGGTTGTTTTAGTGGGTATAGTATACCCGTACAGTCGCTCTGCACGGGGAGTAGTCCCACATAACCCTCCCGTACCCCCGGTGCGAGGGTATGCGTAACGCATTTTTTCCCGGCGTAATAAAAAAAAAACTCTTATTATTAAGGTACCTCGTAGCATACGAAGCAGTAACCTCATTCGTAAAGTATGCAAACAAACAAACAATAGAGCTCTCATAATATAAAATGGGTCAACTGAATGGAATGCCTCTTGAAATCATAACGTGTTGATGAATGGGAATGCAATTCACCGTCACTCAGTGTAGCAATCCTGAACTGTTGACAATGTAGGTCCTACCGATGAGTGACACCATTTAATAAACGCCTTTTTACAAGCTTTTATTTACTTTCACCTGTCTGTTGTCTGTCTGTCTGTAATCAAATCTTGCAAGTTTAATTTGACCCACTTCCCGGATTTCGACTGAGCTGAAATATTACATTCATGTACAAATCGGATGACAATGCAATAATTATTCTGATAGACATTGAGCTAATCTGATGATGGAGCTGGAAGGTGGCCATAGCAACTCCGTAATTAAACGACGCAACCCCATCGAGTTTGGGCTCATTTGATTCGTCTTGACGAGTACTTTGATGCTGGATAATAATAATAATAAAAGCTTGTTTAAAAAATATTTTTTTTTAAAATTTCACTTGTTATTGTTGACGCTGAGAAAAAACGCAGTCCTACGTGTACCCTCCCATCGGGGGTCTTTGGTCCGTATTTGAATTTACTCTCAGTAAACGACATATTAAATTAAACATTATATTTCAATAATACCTATTTTATATAAATCACACAAATATCAGTGTGTGTCTAGGCTAAGGCTAGCCCCAGTGGCGTAACTACACTATAAGAGGCCCCTGGCAAATTCTATGGATGGGGCCCCTAGTAAAAATTGTCACGTTATAATGGAAACGTTAAATATTGGAGATGTGTTTAGTTCGCTCCGAGCGTTAAAGAAATTAAGAAAGCATTTTAACATATAACTGAGAGATTTTTTTTAGAATTCTGAACACAAAAGTTACACAAGAAGCTCATTCGGAGATCAAATCATATAAATTAGTCAGGGGCGCCCTAGAGTGGGGGGCCCGTGGCATTTTGCCACTGCTGCCGCGCTTTAATTACGCCACTGGCTAGCCCCCAAAATTCACCAAAATTTCTTACGGTAGACGCTACCATAAGTTGAAGGCAAGTATAACTAAGGACCCTGCCTGTTTTCTATGACATAATATTAATTTTACTCGTATGTTACAGGCTACGCAGAAATTTTGGCGACTTGAAATTATTATACACAAGGGCGGATCCAGGATTTGGTCCTTTGGGCAAGGTGCAGACAAGCAAAAATATTATAATTTTTACTACGTAAAGTATATACTTTTTTTTTAACTGTTCAGCGCGAGCTAAACATATGTTTAGCTCGCGCTGAACAGTTAAAAAGTTCAAATATCCTTTATAATAAGTCGCCGAGAAAAAAATTAAAAAAATTGACCATGAAATATGTGCAAAATTCGTAACTTTACAATGCTTCTGGTCGTTAAATACTTTGTGTGATTTGACTCTAAAAGTGTAAGCAGGTTACCCACCTGAATCATGTTCTGTAGAAGTATACGATTATTGGGCCAATGAAAAGCCCCAGTAATAATTTAGCATAACCCTATTTTACTAAGGAATTTAATTTAATAAACATGTCCACGGATATGTTAAGAAAATCATATGTAAGTTATACTAAATTGTTTCATAAAAACGCCTTTCAACACAAGCTCTATTTTTCCCTAGAGTTTAAGACGAAAAATTATGTAAACAAGCTATTATAGTAACTGTAGGCCTTGCATTTTTCAGCGCTCGTTTAGTTAACGGCTAACGTATTATATTGTTGCTTAAAACAAAAATTATTATATTTTTTAAATAGGTACATAATATATGTACAATCTTTACTACCTATTTATTATTATACGCCTGCGTAGCTAAAAGCTTAATATTTGGTGCATTTAATTTTATGTAGAGCTTCTACATAATTTACTTAGTGGTCCACTTTGCGAAATGTTTCAACCGTTTATGAAAAAAAAATTGTAATAAAATCCTCTTCATTAATAATATTATTAAATGTCTTTAAAACAATACAATACTCAAAATATTATAAAAATACTGTTAGCACTACTCCATCTAGTAGGAAGTAAACATAGCTAAAAAGTATTACTTTTCCATCATAGATGGCAGTAATAATTTTTACTTTAAGGAGGTTTTATTCTAATAGCGCTACCTAGTGACGAATAGGAGAAACATAAGTTGTAGCTTTTCGCTAATAGATGGCAGCAATTAATTTTAATAACCAAAGAGGTTTTTATTCTAACAGCGCCACCTAGTGGCAAATAGAAGAAACATAAGTTGTAGCTTTTTGCTGATAGATGGTAGCAATTAATTTAATACCAAGAAGTTCACTTGCAGTGGCGACATCTAGCAGCGAATAGAAACTACGAAAAATGTGGCTAGTCGCTCATAGATGGCGTTTTCCGGACCTTATACCCTTAGGAAGCTTTTTACTAAACTTTTTATAATGATCCGCCTACTTTTTTGAGGAATCTGTGAGTCAGTCTAGGTTTTTACAAATTGTTAAATCCAGATCGACGACCCGGTTTTCTTTACTTGGTAACTATCTATTTATTATATTATAAATAAGTTCTTATCCTATGTAGGTTTGATAAATAGCTTTCATAATTAAAAAAGAAAATTTAACTGACTTTACAAATTGACCGATCAACTAACCTATCCATGGGAATTTGACTTTTGGTAGCATCTTATATTTTTATTCATGAGTGTGATTTGATGTGATAGGTATACATATGTGTGATCTGTGGGTCAAACGTAGGCCTATTTTATTTAAAAAATCTTCTGGACATAAATAAATACATTGCTTATATTAATACTTCTTATATTTGTGTCGAGCCACAAATATGACCTCAAGTGGTGACGTAGACCACACGGCAGCTCAGGAATCCGCGGGCTCACCTACGCGGCCTACCTGAGGTCGACGAACGGCCTCGCGACCCCCCCTCTAATCCAACCACCCTCCGAACCATTCGGCCAAGCTGTAGTGGACTCACAGAAGCTTAGCTTTCAAGGACGTTACGGAAAATATTGCCCGCCATTATAGTATCGCTTCCGTAGTAGGTATACTACGTTTCAAAAACAAAGATAATTTTTTAGCTAATTTGCAGGGTTCAAAGGATCAATATCTTAATTAATTGGATATATTATATCTTATATTTTTCATAATATATCTGATATATATCATAAGATATATCGGATGTAACAGTTTTTGTGAATATATCTATGATATTTTCATAGAAATATAACCTTCGAACCCCGCAAAAATTATTTTTGTTTTTGAAACGAAGTATAGTATAATCGGTGTAAATATTTAATTTAACTAATTTAACTAATAAGAAATGGTTCTAAGAATAAGCACGTGATTGAGAAAAATAGAGAATTAAAATTATTCTTATTATTATATATAAAATACAAACAAGAACGGTATAATATATTTGATAAACGAGTGTAAAAGAACCATTGTCTGATTGCCAATAAGTAAATGTTAAATAAAAATAAACCACTTATTTTTATGTAAAAAAATTGAGATGTAGCGTCCTGTCAGCTTCAAGCTAGCTTTCAGAATTTTCATAATAATTTTGAGGGCGAGACATAAGAATTAAATTCATACCTTGAAAAGTACTGAACTGATTTTGTTGAAACTTGCACTCTGCCCTATATTTGTCAAGTCTTTAAATTGTCCCTATATGTAAATTTCTCGCAATTTTCCAACATTACGTGCAAACATTTCTAATTTTAACCATTTTTATGTTTGATTAACTTTGATAAGATATGATGATAAATAACTCTTTAGGTACCTATTGATAATATTGATACCACAAAGAAAAGTAAATTTTACAACCACAAAAATTAAAGGCGATCTTTTCCAGACTACCTAATATTTGGACATGTTTTTTATCCTTAAACTTTGAAAATAATATAGATATTATTTTATATATTAGGTTCAGCAACAGTTATGACAATTAAACTCTAGAACTCTCTCTCATATATCTTCTTCCTTCTCTTCGTAGTCAAATTCTTATTGTAATTCTTCTCTATTGAAAGTTATTCCAGAGATGCGATCACTGCTATCACTGGTACCTACATATATAACTAATGTTACGTGATGCAACTCGGTTGATATACCTACCTCGCTGTGAACCTGCGAGCCACGAAAATAACAAACTACGCGTCAATAACAGACTACTTTTAGGTACATATATTTTAATTTTACTTTAAGACAGAAGGCACTTTTAGGCTGTACCTATATATTGTAGCCCGAAGTGTAACCAAACCTAGGTTTAGCCAGTTAAACCTAGTGCAACTTATAAACATCGTTAGCTGAGTATGATATGAGACATAGTTATGAGTAACTTAAATGTATGCTGAAGTACATACTATGTAAATGAAAGCCTGTAAAAAATTTTTCATCATCTGCTAAATACATTTAGCAATAAAAGTACGAACATGTCCACCAAAAAATTTAATTTTTATTTATTTACCCAAAAGGATTGAAAAACAAGGGAACATTATGCGTTTCAGTGGAAACAACAATTAATAGAAGTGGTTTCATTAAAACAAAAATGAAGCACCCAAAATTAGCTCACTCACATACACATACAAACAAAAAAATACGCTATATCGTGTTCGTGGCATGTGTGTATGAGTATCGAAAATCTTTTAGACCAGTCTAAAATATGATTAGCCAAGCGCCCAACGCGCTATCACTAAAAATGTGCTGAGAGGACATTATATAAAACAAACGACAACATCTTCAAAGCATTTTTCTACACAAACGTTTGGCGTTTGGGTACGGAGACTAAAATGGATGCATAATGGCCCATATTATAATAATTGCTACTACACAAACGCTTAGCTTCAGATCAGTCACACTGTGCGACCTATACGTACGACGTACATGCCAGTCGGCTTATTACAGGAGCTTCATTTCATTTTCCAGCCAGGTCAGTCCAGAAGTTGCTTCCGTCCGTGATGCGTATATCCCATTTTGACGATGGCTCCGCGGGGAAGGCTCGGGTTAAGTGGATACCTACGAGAACATTAAATAAAACGAGCAAATTTATAACAATGATAATAATTAAACGTTATACTGTGATGTGAGCCGAATAATAAATGGTGACTTAAATTGAAAGCATATTTATTTTCCCTTTAAAATTTAAACAATAAGCTTTATATTAAATCTTAATATATAAAGTACATTATGAAGAAGTAAAGAGTGACATATTATTAATATAAAAACTTGGTATAAGTAGTCATTTTATTATTGCTCTTAGCGAAACCGCGCCACGCGAACTTAAGCTAGACTGCGGTCGGCTACACCTAGGTTTAACCGGCTAAACCTAAGTGTAGCCGCACTTCGGACTTTAGCCGAAACATATACACATACAATCCTTATAGCTCATGCAAAATTTGAGTCCAATTAGTGAAGTGGTTTTAACGTTACTAACAATTACGGTAGTCCGGATATAAAACAAGGTAATTTATTAAACTGGAGTCTAAACTTAATTATTTGTATAGCAATTTGCGCTAGTTTTGCTTAAATACTTGGAATTCGAGGTCGCTGTTTAGTAGAGCACTAAAATGTGAATAGTCTTAGTGCCTTTTAGGATTACGACTGACGTGAAATGCTTCACAATGTACACATTGTTGACTGGTGTTCTATATTTCCCTCTTTTGTATTGATTTTGATCATATTTTAGGTTACTTCAGGTTAAGTAATTTCTCTATGGATACATAAAATTAAAAGTTGAAAAGGTGAAAAAATCAACCGCCTCCAATTTAATTACACACTCAATACTCAACTTAAAGCTCTTCCAGATCGTTTTTCACTTTTTAATACATACCTATTGGTATTGGTTATCTGAAAGAGATCGATATTGGTATCATTTTAATGTATTTTTATTATTTGTTTTTTTACTTTAATAGGTAATAAATCAATTCAATTAATAGTGAATAATTTGAATTTGAATAAGAAAAAAAAATCGTCAACACTTTTAGAGTTAATTGTATTAATAACAATATTTATAGCTCTTGTATTTATAGCTATGGTGTGTTACAATGAAGTTTTTTTTTAAATAACTTTTAGAAAACTAAAACTTTCACACATTGAAACATAGATACCTAATATACTTACTCCACATTTTATATATTACTGGGAAGTAGATTTTGTTAAAAAAAAACTCGTATTTCATTAAGCAAGCTTATTTAAATGGTTTTATACATAAATTCCTTATATAAAGTGTACTTACAAGACAGATTGAAGTTCAGTTGAATTCCTCCGAGAACATGAAGTGACTACACAAGTGACACATGAGCTTAGGTATTTACTTAGGCGCCTATATTTAGAACAACAAGTTATTACCCGAATCCGCATTCCTGATGAAAATGTGACTTACTCATCACCTTGAAGTACTTTGGTTAGTACTAAAGCTCTTGAGTTAGTACCAATGTCAGTTACCAAGTTATATTTTATAACAATGAGTGGCAAGCCGAGCAAATCAAGTGCAGTATGCATCATGATTGTCCAAATCATAGATACAGTGCCACCCATCATTATCATTATAAAATACTAGCTGCGCCCAGCGGTTTTACCCGATGTACTGTAGCCTATGTGTTATTCTAGAGTCTAAGCTATCTCTATACCAAATTTCAGCTCAATCGGTCCACCCGTTTAGGCGTGTAACAAACATACATCCTGACATCCAGACATCCATTCTTACAAACTTTCATTTATAATATTAGTAAGAGATGGTTTAGAACAAAGTCTCTTCCCGTGCCTGTCTGTCCCTATGTATTACATTATGTATTTTGAAAAAGGTTGAGGTTCTCAACACCATAAAGACACGTAAACTGGAATACCTAGGCCACATAATGCGTAGTCCCAAATTTGAGCTATTACAGCTCATAATACAGGGAAAGATACAGGGAAAAAGAAGTCCAGGAAGGAGGAAAACATCTTGGCTTAAAAATCTGCGCCAATGGTACTGCAAGAGCACGCGTTCCCTATTTAGAGCTGCTGTGTCGAGGGTTCAAATTGCCGTTATGATCGCCAACCTTCGTTAGAAGATGGCACCCAAAGAAGAAGAAGATGTATTTTGATGCGGTTTTCTCATGCTCTTAATAGATAGAGTGATTTAAGAAGAAGGTTTATGCAGAGGTTTAAACTTATGTAGAGGTATAAAACATGCATATACTATAGTAGAGAAACACTGATAAATATTGCTATTTATGTCTTGTAATATTATGTTGTTTTTGTGTTGTGAGATGTTTGTGCATGAATAAACGTTATTTCATTTCATTTTTTTCTTTTAATTTTTTTGATAATTTAATTTACTGTTAGACGCTACGAAGTGCGCGCGGGTTCACTAGTTTGCTTTTAAAACATTTACAAATTTCTGCATGGCACTGCACTGTCCCTGTGCCTTAAGATATTAATTATGTACTTAGTCCGCGAATTTCGTTATGTCCACTAATTCCGCTGGTAACATTGCCCTCAGTAAGAAAAACCGATTTCCTACAAAAAAAAGCTCCGTTCCTAATGCCATGTTCCTAATGCTCCGTTGAAGTCTGAGGTATATTTGAATGAATTCATTTTGAGTTTGTGAGTTTAATTAAATAAAATAAATATAAATAATAAATCTTTATTGGACATAAATTTGTTACATTTTTATTGTTGAATCCGGGAGTGATACAAATTTTCGAAAGTCGTTTTTGCGAAAAACAAACAAGTGGTACGTTTTTGCGAAGAGGTCGTTTTTGCACTCACACACACGCACACTCGCGCAAACACACACGCACACACACATGCACTCACACACGCACACACACATCTTTCGCAAAAACGTACCACTTGAATATTTTTCGCAAAAACGACCTTCGCAAAAACGACTTTCGAAAATTTGTATCACTCCCGTTGAATCCATACTCCTGAACTAGTTGAGATGTTGAGTGTTGAGATGCAAATCATTTCGTGATGAAAACGAAGGTAACACTGTCACTTCATTGGCTGCATATAGTTTGAAGACACACACCCTATTATCAATTGTCATAAAAAATAACTAACAGTAATTAGTTAAATATAATATGATTTGAAATAAAAAAGTTCGTTTAGATTTAAAGATAATTTTATTTATCTAAAACGTTTAAATAAAACATTATTTATTTAAAAAGTTTTAATTTTAATCTAAAATGATTTGAAAAATAAAAATTCCAACTCTGCATAATTTTGTAAAAGTTACTTCAGTAAATCACAGTGACTATTGACCGAGGCCAAATATTTTCGAGACTTGTTTTAAATGAGTATTTGTTTAAAAACTTACTTTTTTATTTTAATTTAATCAACTTTAGTTCAGGAACATAATTTATTTTATTCGTAGTGATAAAACAGATCAAGATTTGGGATATTATTTATGAAATAAGCAATAACAAGTGAAATTTTAAAAAAACTTTTTAAAAAACAAGCTTTTATTATTATTACCATAAAGTACTCGTCAAGACGAATCAAATGAGCCCAAATTCGATGGGGTTACGTCGTTTATTTACGGAATTCCTATGGCCACCTCCCAGCTCCATCATCAGATCAGCTCCATGTCATAATAATATTGCATTGTCATCCGATTTATGCATGCATGCAAAATTTCAGCTCAATCGGACACCGGGAAGTGGGTCAAATTTAAGTTGCAAGATTTGATTACAGACAGGCAGACAGACAGACAGACAGACAACAGACAAGTGAAAGTAAATAAAAGCTTGTAAAAAGGAACCCAGACGATTCTCTAGATTCAGAGTACGCTGACGAAGTTAGCCTAGCCAGCAATCTTACTAATATTATAAACGTGAAAGTTTGTAAGAATGTATGGATATGGATGTCTGGATGCATATTTGTTAGTGTCCGACCGAAATTTCGGTTTCGGTTTCGGTTTCGGCCGAGTTTCGGCCAAAAATCAAGTTTCGGCTGCAGTTTCGGTTTCGGCCAAAATCGCCCGAAACTTTTGCCGAAACCGAAACTCATTTCGGAAGTTGTGCACGCTCGCCTAGCTTTGTTTCTCTCGGCAACGCTTTGGCGGCCGACTAATTATGATCTAGGTATCTTAGTTAATTCTAAATGTGTGATTTGATTATCTTTGTTTAGACTGGAACTAAGAGAGTAAATTATTATTTTCAGTAGAGGTACCTAAAAGATATGATGATTATTTTAAGTACAAATATGTACACACCAAAGTATTAATTAAGTTATTTTATTGATTATTGAAAACTGATAAACATTTTGCAGTGACAACTTATTTTAAATAAATAGGCCAAGCGCTATTCAGACTACGCGCAATATAGGCTTCCTTAGTACTGGCAAATCGAATATTTACTGCTTTAACTTTCATCAACGATATCTTTAAAATTAATTAAGCTATCTTAACCGCTATAGTTTTTCTGGAAAGTTCATGGTTTAAATTATATTCGTGATTTTTTTTCAGTGTTTGAAAGCCATTAGTTTAGACTGAAGAGGGCTGGGACGCCCAAAAAAAATAAATTGAATTATATAGATATCTATCAAATAGATCATAAAATCGAGAAAGTTTCTTAGAAACATGTTCTTCATTAAAATAAATATTCAACGATACCTCACATGATAGGATCAGTCAGAAAATTAAATCATCCCCATCTTACATGTTTGGGAGGTACCCTAATTTAATTGATTTTAATTATTTTTTTGTTACCATTAGCTTACCCTATTCATTGCCCTACTTTGTGCAAAATTACAGTTTTCTAGGACTTATAGTTTGGAGCGGATGAACGGCCAGACAAAGCTAAACTATAAAGCGTCCTAGTAGACCACGGAAGCCTAAAAATAATATCAATATATTTTTTAAATTACAACTGACGAAACAAACTTAATGCTAACAACAAACTAAATATGCTGTGTTTCCATTTCATGTCTTAATTAATGCAGAATAATGGCTAAACTGCACCAAATTTCAAGAATTTTATTTGACCACGTGAGTTTCGGTTTCGGTTTCGGCCGAAACTGAAGCCACGGCCGAACATTCGGTTTCGGTTTCGGTTTCGGCCGGAAAACCAGTTTCGGTTGGACTCTAATATTTGTTACTCTTTCAAGCCTAAACGGGTGGACCGATTGCGCTGAAATTTGGTATAAAGATAACTTAGACCCTGGATTAACACATAAGCTACAGTACAGCGGGTAAAACCGTTGGACACAGCTAGTATTCCATATTCATCATTGCGGCGAGCAACTACCAACCATACAAATGTCATAAGATAGCCGCTGGACCACGAAATAATAACACATAATATATAGGGTTCAAACATAGGGTTTTCAGTTTTTCAGTGGGTAAAACCGCTGGGCGCAGATAGTTTAAAAAAAACCGTATCTCGTATCCATTAGTTTTCGCATTCCTCCATGATTAATTTGAATAATATTATAGTTCAAACCTACCTCAAATAATGTCTAACATCTTCTTTAAAAATGACATGAAAAAGACTTGTTGAAAAAATTTTTTTTCAAAAATTCTTTTCATGCCATTTTTGAATATATCAAACTGGAAACACTTTTAAAATGTGTGCAATAATATTATGGAGGGCTGTTCTTAAGGAATTTTCAATAAATTAATTTTATGAATATATATTTCAAAATTTGTCAAATAGTGCGAGCGAGAGAGCGTCACTCGATATATATAATATAATAACTCTTAAAACCACTATCATAATGTTAAATGTGCTAAAACTTACAACTGAAAATAGAATAAATCAAATCATTTGAATATAAGTACATACCTACATTTACATACGTCTGAACTCATTTTAATAATAAAATATTATAAATTGCCATTTTCTGTTCACAAATAATATCTACTACTAACAAATAAAATAGTAAAAATTTCCAATGATTGAAATCGTGTAAAACTTGGAAAAATGGTTGAACAAAAAAGTGTTTACTTAGAAAATATTAGTTTTTCATGAAATAAAAAGCGACGGAAAGGCACAATATTTTTTTATTACAATAGTTTTTTTAGCCATACATTCATTCACCTTTATAATATTATAATCAGTAGTAAATATGTATTTTATTGGTTACACAACAAATCCTGAGGGATCCAAATGAAAACAAAACATGCTCGTATTTTTATTTAAGTGCCTATTTATTCATTACACAAAATAAAATCTAAAAACTAAATAGGATACATCAACAAACATACTGGCTTGTGCTGATGAGTATGCACTCAGGTCACGGGTAATAGATAACATAATATTATATCAACGATATCTACACTAGATTACGCCTAACCGCTTCAAAAGCAACCAAACTAAACAGTGCTTAAATCCATAATAAGCACTGTTTCGGCGTCAGTCTCGCACCAACCGTCAAGTGGAACGTGGCTCTTAATAATTGCAAAAATAATACACTTCGAAAGGGAAAATAATATAGGATTTCATATTTTAGATAAGTTTTATACATTTTACGACTACTTTAAGTGATTTACATTCAAAATAATGTAGTTATTATATCAAAATTAGGATTTAAAGACTATTTTGCTTACGCAGTTGTCTCTTTCACACCTTTACGCGGAAGAGCGGGACAAATTAGACCGATAAATAACAGTCATTTTAGTCAGATTTTGAGCATTAGCGCTGTGAAAATAAAGTTGAACTTCACTGGACGCAATAATTTTGTCAATGCCACGGAGTGAAAACGTCATAAGATCGTTATGTCATTATTGCAAACTAAACTTTATCACTTTGTATTTAAGTCGATTCATTATTACAAATTTTTAATTACTTTGTGTTATTTTTGGTATTACCCTCAGGATGTATGAACATATCAATAGCTAGAAAGGTAAACACGTGCCGTTTTCGTGCTTTGCAGCACAGGGTAAGGTTGAATCTTATATAGAAATCTTTGTAATATATCTTTAGGTTTACAGAAATACTATTACCTATCTTTGTAGCGCTTTTAGGTGGTACACGAGCACAGCCGAAATATTTCATAGCCCTTAGGTATTTTCTTTACCTTCTCCCGTGCCTAGTAGGTAAGTAAGTACCTGGCTGTAGGTAATTGGCCGTCAAACACACGACTTTTTCTTCGTGTAAAGTTTGTTATAAAACCACCACTCTGTAGCGATATTTACCAAGACTTATTCTATATTTTCTTGGTTTTTGTTTTCCGAGAATTTTTTGTAAACACATACCAATTATTTTGGTTTTCAACTTCAGCGGTGAATCTTTCTGGTTTGCGTCAAATAAATACGAGTATAAATACGTTTGTATCAGAGCTTTTTACATTTACCTAAAGTTGTAAATTAGACAAGCATAATTTATTTAATCTTTAATTTATTTGATAATATACCTACTTCTCAGTCTCAGACACTTATCAAAATTTAAAGTTATTAATTCACGAGACTGGCGACATAGTAAAACAATAATTCATCAACTGCCTATGAATATTAATAAAATCATTATGTTAATCCATAATTTATTAATACAAAACGAAAACGATGACAGGTCTTATGTACGAGTATTTAACAATGACACAATGCGACTGAAGTGTTCGCGTATTTTATTTATTACCTACGTCTCTTATGAATGAAAATAGTTATGGAGATAAGAATGCTGCTTGATCATAATATCACGTAACTCTAACTACTCGTAGATTACAAGTGAGACATTCTTTAAATATCGCGTCTGGAGCAACGACATTCGAGATTCGCCATAATTGTACTCCTTTATCGACAGAAAAACTGGTCGCGGGGGTGACGTCACCGGCGCGGGCGCAGCCACCGGCCAACTTCAACCACTAAATATAGCGTAAACAAGTAAGTGATTCATTATCATGCTCATCATTCATTACCTGCGAAATGTAAACACGTTGTGCGAATTCTGATTGTTTCCGAAAGATTGAATGTGTAGCGATGGGTGTGGAATATTGAGGAATGATAATGTCGGCCGGCGGCGCGCCGAGCCCGCGGGCGCGCGGAACATAACCTCCGAAAACGTAAAACGGTTAACCCATTGTCCGGCGAGATGTAAAAAATGCAGGTCCGTGGAGTGACGGGCCCGCACGACCCTCGTGGCGGTCGGCGAGGCGAGCGCCGAGCGTGCGGCGCGGCGCGGTGCCGCCGGTCGCCGGTCTCCATCAGCCATCAGGCGGCAGTACCTCTCGCCGCGCGGGGCCGACTCCTCGCGTCACCCACTGCTCACTCCCGACGCGACGATAACTTATCAGTAAATAATTGCATGAAGTCATCGATTAAATTAAGTGTCGCTACGAGTGCCACTCTCGTTTCGTGTTCAATAACCGTACAGAATAACGTCGCGCGGTTCGATGGTAAAGTTTGACAGTGAACTCCACAAGTGTCCGTGAAAAAGTTTAGTGCGATCCTATTGGTTGTTTTTGTTCGTTGGTGAGCTGACACCGGCAGGATGAATGGAACACCGGCCAGGAGACCGAAGAGCGCCTTTTCTGAAACGGTGAGTGTCTAGAAACTTTCTCTCGGGCAGTTGATGGCCGAATGAGATACGTTGCACGCACGCTTCGTTTCTGTCAGATGCACCGTTTTACTTGGAACCAGCTTCTAACAAGTTCGTGAGACTTGACCGGCGCTAAAAGCAAGTTGACGTGAGACCTTGACTTATCATTTGGCCCCTTCAATAAATCGATGCTGATGACTAGTGGCTAGTCCGACCGAGAGAATCCGTTGACCTTTTATGAATAATTTATAAAACGAACGCTCTAAGTCAACTAATATTTTGCATGTGGCTTAGCCAGTATAATAAAACTTCACGACAAGAACAACATAATACAGGCAAGAATCTTTGAATAATAATCTAACATTCTTCGTGTCCTTGTCGAAAGAATATCTAGTAAGACGGAATCGTAAAGGATTGGACTTAAAAAGGACAGAAACTAATTAAAAATAAAAGCAAAAAATATCCAGACCAAGACACCGAAATCTTCAAGAAAATAGGCGTAGAGTAAACAGTCGGAAATGATTGAGCTGTTAACGCCTTGAACGATATCTCTTTTCCGCCAAAATATAAACAATGTAATTAACACCTTACAATTTCTGAAAACGTTCAATATTGGTACAGCATCTGAATTCTCCAACTAAGTGAAGTTCTACTAACTAAACTACATCAACATCAAATGTATTATAACAGAACGTTTGGTGCATCATAATAATATAATGTTTGTTCTACTAATATTGATTTTATAGTTTACAAGTTAGGAACAGTTTAGTAGCTGAACAACTCTCTGAACTAAGTTTTAGTTGCCCCATCTTGCACATGATAACAGAATTATAATATTAGAACTTAGAACCATTAATTTGTGTATTCAGTTACTTCATCTAAAGCATAATATGAAGTTAATGTATTCTCTTCATCAAACTTTTACTCTTATGCATTTAAAATATTATAACATAAACAGTAAACAGAGTTGTATTCACGAAAGTTTGCATGAATGTATGGATGTTTTTTTACTCTTTCACGTCTAAACAGCAGTTATAATTGAACTGTTGATTGGTACGGTGTTTCCTCTTCTTTAGTTGTTCACTCTTGACTCTTGACAGAGTGGTCGTGGTTGATGATGCTGCATTTTCATTATTGGCTAAAACAGCCCTCGCGATGCGCCTTCACTTGTCACGGTCTCCAGCGTCTCGGGAAATCTGCACTATGGAGGTTTGTATACGGAGTATAGACCCTGGAATGATACATAGGCTACTTAACGAAGGGTAAAAACACTAGGCCAGCTATAGTAACATAATCTACCTCTACCCATTTCAGTGCTTTAGTGTGGTTGTACCTAATTTCTGACCGGGCCAATACGAAAACCGCAGTTTCCTTGCAGATTATATGATTCGGACAGTGTAAGTTCACCTGTTCTGTAGGAGTATGAGCTTCAATTTGTTTTCTCATGTTAATTAGTCTCGTCTTTACAATATTTTCCTCCTGCTATCACTAAACCAGCTTGACCAATTAAACCATTTGATTTATTATTTTGTTTGCCATCTCGGACTGCATTATGTGGTACAAAGATTATACGTTATCTGCGCCTATACTATTATTATATTATTAACTAGCTTATGCTTGCGGCTTTGTTCGCGTGGCAAAATCCTTTCTAAGCGGAGGTCTACGTCAAAAACCTATCTGTATTTCAAATTTCCCGTTCAGTGATTTGGGTTATGCGTTGATAGATCAGTCAGTCAGTCACTCTTTCCTTTTATATATTTAGATACTTGCTTACCTCCTGTACAATGTCTACGTGTGCATGCTTATCATCGGTCGTTACGCTCTCTAGATTAATTTGCAACGTGTAACTGTAAATGTTTCTAGGCAAGCATCAATGCCCACTCATTCTGAGTAGCCGAAACAGAATTCCGAATGACGGCTAGCTACCATGTGGAGAGTTGCTTGAATATTATATGATTGTCTTTTCCTTATTTAAGAACTTATACGTGGCGAGATTCTTAAATAGTCTGCATTTTATTTATTCCTCAATAATTAAAAAAATATTATTGAATCATCAATTCAATCATCTCAATAATTAAATTTATGTCAATTTTTCTACTAATTCTATAGATGCGATATAACGAATGTTTACGTAGGACAACTCTTCACTGCATAAACAGTTGAATCAATTCTGCTGAGCCAAATATCATGGAACTATGACAAACACTTAGGCTCCTTTTCAGTGGGCTCAGCTAATTCATTAAATACTTAGTAACTTTCCATAAAGGTACATATATTCAACTTGTTTGTCTTAGTGTGAAGTTATTGTAGCCCAATCTTGTAAACTTGTAACGTTCCCAAAACAAAGTTGACTTAGTAAAATTAACTATTACGCTCTATGAGTTCTATTAATAAATCATTCAACAGTTTACTATTGAAATTACCAACCAACCCTCGGTCATAGTTTCTATTCTTTGCCCCGGTTAAGGGCTAAATTACCCTGTTTTCATGTTGATATCATACATATTACAGTATTTCTCTATACAAGTCCGGCTTTCCACGAAAACCTTATTGCAATTCATATTTATATTTACCAAATAACCTAAAACTACAAAACAACTGGTGCTTTGTCGGATTCAGAGAGGATTTGATTTTAATTCGCTTCACTTGGCCTTAGCAGCTTTGATTTTTGACTGCAAGAGCTAGTTGCTTTGGAAAACGCTTTACCAGTAAATTGAAGTTAGTTAAATCGTGGATATAGTTGGCTCTAACTAGTGAGATTGTGACGTCAGTTTATAGCTCCACATCGAGCTTTGTGCTGATGACGTTTAGTTGTAAACTGCAATTTACAGAACAATATAGGTTAATAGTTACTACCTGTAATTTTTGCCTCAATTTCAATAAAACTGTAATCGATTAGTGCTAACGATATGACGATTCGATTAATGCAAAACGTTAATTCGTTTTATTATACCTATCAGGTGAAAAAAAAATAAGAGTTTAGGTGTACAAATATTATCTAAGCCTTTTAAAACCCTACTAATATAAATGTATAAATGTCTAGATGTGTGTGTTTGTTACCTTTTCATGGCTTTGGCTCAGCCAAACAATCAGTACAGCCAAATTGGCTGTACTGATTGAGCCGAAATTTGGCATAAAAGACGCTTAGACCCTCATCGGGTAAAAAATCACTAGGCACATCTAGTACCCCTACACTCTACATACGGCACACTTATTAATAATAAATAATTGACAAACCAAAAAAAAACGTATTTAGTCGCAAAATATCCAAATTTTGAGCATTACAGCTACAGATAAATGCCAATGACCACCTAATTTCGGAGCAAGGTGTCGGACAGTTAAGTTCTAAGGAAAAGTCCTTGGCCCTGCCTTCGCAGAATAAGCTGCCCTTTATTGATTGTAATCAGAAATTAAGAGCGTATATATCGAGTGACGCTCTCTCGCTCGCACTATTTGACAAATTTTTAAATATTGTTACTAATAAAAAGCAACACTGTTGCAGTGAGTTATTTCATCAAGAGATTTTTTTTTTCATTATAAGTTAGCCTTTGACCACAATCTCGCGTGATGTTAAGCTATGATGCGGCGGTATATAGTAGCAGACTTAACCTAGAAAGTGGGATAAATCCCTTCACGGCTTCATTGAACGTCATCCTGGGATGTCCTTCCATTCCGACCAACTAAATTGACCAACTGAAACTGGTCAACTTTTTTCTTTCCCAACGATACAACTTTTTAGTTGGTAGATTGGAATATTTTAAATTTGTTCCAATCTCAACACACACAACACAAAAGTGACCAACTATTTCTGGTCTGGGTGGCTTTCTGTATCTATTGTAAGTATGCATTTACAACAGAAAAGTATATAAGTATTATATCCGTTATCCTAGCCACCATAACACAAGCATTAAGTTGCTTAGTTTGGGGTTAGGTGGCGCTGTGTGAAATGTCCTGAAATATTTATTTATTTATTTTTCTTTCCCAACCAAACAACAATACGGCAAATATTTAGATTATAAAAAACTTCAAAACTCCAAAGTTAATCGCATAACATATAAACGATACAATAGCTGGTTGGTAAAAGTAGATCTCAAACTTAGATTGAATCTGAAACTTGAAAATGCACATTGCAGCACAGGAAGGATAAATGGAAATTTCGACCACTATTCAATAGTTCACTATTTAATATTGTCCTCTTGTAGTTATTGTTATTTTGTAAATGTGTATATTTTACGAAGTCATTTTCCTCTCTTATCGAAGGACATTAACACAATTATTTAATTCGAAACATTAATGTTCGAGCATGGGATTACCTGAAAACCAGCACAGGTAGGTTTAAGCTAAACTTATCCCATTTGACTATGAAATTGTGTATAGGTACAGTGTACTAAGAAGACGTAAGACTTTAATCTTACTAATATTATAAACGTGAAAGTTTGTAAGAATGGACGTCTGGATGTATGTTTATTACTCTTTCACGCCTAAACTGGTGGACCGATTGAGCTGAAATTTGGTATAGAGATAGCTTAGACCCTGAAATAACACATAGGCTACTACAGTACAGCGGGTAAAACCGCTGGGCGCAGTTAGTTACTTCATAAACCTAATTTGTATTGATGTAATCTTCTATCTTTTTCTCAATCTAAATATATAAAAGGAAAGAGTGACTCGTGACTATCTAACTGACTGTTCTATCAATGCACAGCTTGAAATTTGGACAGGATTTAAGAAAGGATTTCTTCACGCGAGCAAAATCGCGAGCACAAGCTAGTTTCATTTATTTGTTATTATATATGTCTCGGTAGCTATGTAATGTAAAAAATAATTATTAATATAAAGTCCGAAGTGAGGCTACACCTAGGTTTAGCCGGTTTTACCTAGGTGTAGCCGCACTTCGGACTTTATATTAATAATTATTTTATACATTACATAGCTACCGTTCTATTGTCAACTAGTCTTATTTCCTTCAAGTCACTAGTTACAACCTTACCGATTCTAAAGCTCAGCGATGCTAATCCTTCAGAATGGCCCCGATCGTGTTTTCCTTGGGGATTCCAACCTAGGGCTTACCTCAATATATGACTGTGATCCTTTCCTGTCCAACCCCAATTGAGCGAGATGGCAGATAAAAACACCTAGCATTATTTTTTTATTATTATGAGCCCGTAGGATCCCACTGCAGGGCAAAGGCCTCCCTACCCTCATTCCATCTGTCGCTGTTTTAAGCTATAGTTAATAAATAGCATATGAGCGTGTGCTTGAGTTGTCTCTGAAGTAATAAGCGTTGGCGCAGTGCACCCAGAATTTTACCATTGTAAAATATTGGGTAGCACTGTACTAATATTATGAGCAGCGTTATTTCTTACCATCAGGAGAGCGTCTTACTCGTCGTCTTGCTTCGTTGTATAAAAAAAAGTCAACATCGTCTATCTATCTCCTCCTTGGTCTCCCGGGTTAGGTAATGAGGTATGAGTCCTAATCTTGGCCCAACGTTCTTCTAGCATGCGGCAGACTTGCCGCACCTAACAAGGACGATAATAAAAAATTACAAAAAAATAATTAAAAAAAACAACAAGGTTGCTGCAATTTCTTTATTTCTGCAATCGCTTTTATTTCTTTATCTTTTATCGTAAAAGTAATCATTAATCTAATTAAACGAAGGGTGTCAAAGGATTTTCCGCAATAAGATCCTTTGTTGAAAGGAAAGAAATTGATTACAGAGCGCTCTAAATATTATACAGAAAGGTAACTATTGGAGCGATTTTTAATGAATTTTTCGTAACTTCATAAAAATGTTGTTTCTTATTGTTATCAGTTACCAATTTTAAGTAGATTTTAGTATCTATTTTTATGTATTTTTTCAGTATTTCCATTTGCAAAAATAAGTTCAATCAATTCATTATTATATCGAAAACATGACACTAAAATTAAATTTTATTGATTTAGGACTGTGCAAAAGTATCGAATTACATTGGTATCGAAGACCGAATCTTATCGAATGTAACCGATAAGTATTTAAAGAAGCATTTAATAATGTGTAAATGTGGTTCGATAAATTACATATTATTGCAATTTACTGTATAATAATTTCACATAATATTTAGGTGGCATAATATATTGTAATTATATTTTAATGAAACATATGAATAAGAAGACAAATTTGGTCCAAGAATTGGTATAGAGTATAAGTAGAGGCGTTTGGTATCTTAATTAATAACTAGAAGTAGAAAATCTACAGATAATATTTATTGTAAAAAAATTGTAAATGTAATTTAGCTACATACAATTACCATTTTGATACATTTCTTATAATATAGAATCAACATAATAACAACTCTTATTTTGTGATAATGACAAGATGAGCGAGCTAATTAGATGCCTGAGCATCACAATTCACAATCTTACTAATATTATAACGTGAAAGTTTGTAAGAATGTATTGATGACTGTATGTATTTTTGTTACTCTTTCACGCCAAAACGGGTGGACCGATTGAGCTGAAATTTGGTATAGAGATAACTTAGACCCTGGAATAACACATAGGCTACAATACCGTACAGCGGGTAAAACCGCTCGCGCTGGGCGTAGCTAGTTACCTATATAAGCGCGGCACTGCACTGCATCATTCCAGTAATTGCAATGATAATAATCCGTTTTAAATCATCGAGATATATAAATAGAGGTCACACGCCAAACTGAAGTATTGTCCCATTTGACATCTAAAGTTATCATAGATGAGAAAAAACAAACAGAACGTACTTATGCCATTTTTTTGCCTACTAAATAAAGGGGGAGGCAGCAGTGTTATTCACTTATCCGTGAAAGAACCAAACCGAAAACCAATTTGTCAAATATGTATGAAACGACGTATTATGTTGATACACCTTGACATGTCATGTCACGTCATTTCATACATTTTTGAAAATCTAATCGGTTAAATATTTTTTAATTGTTAGATAAAATAAATAACCTATTTAATTTTGTAACTTATTATAAGAAATTATGAATGGTAAAAATGTTAAAGATAGTTTAACTTTAAAAATTCGCGATAGTAGCGCCCCGAAAAAAGGTCTCCTTTTTGAAAATCACTCTAACGAACCTAATATGATATATGGGTACTAAAACAGGTTTATTATGTTTAAACAAGGTGGTAATCAATTACAGTTTTAATGTAAATGTCTGATCTGTGGAAGTTTAATTTGAAAAAAAAAATGTTTTTTCCATACATTTCAACGAAAAACACCGAAATTGATTTAAAAAAATACGATAAAATAAAATAATGTGTGTAAATGAAAAAATAATCAAATTATATTCAAATCGATTCAATGAAAATAATAATATTAAAATAAATGATATTTTTACAAGCTTTATATTACTTTCACCTGTCTGTTGTCTGTCTGTCAGAGGGCGGCAATAATACATTAAATCTATTTTATCAAAATATAAATCGCTTCTCTGGCAAAATAAATGATATTGAGCTGTTATTAGATAAATTTAATTATGACATATTATGTTTTTGTGAAACTTGGTTGAAAAGCGACAAAATGGCATTTAATGTAAATAATTTTCAAGTAGCTAGTACGTTCAACAGAGCATCCGCCGAGGGAGGTGGTTCCATTATACTGTTAAAAAAATGTATTAAATATAAAGAACGAACTGACATTGTCGGCTGTTCTGTCGAACGCACTTGCGAGGTGGCTTGTGTTGAGGTTGGAAGGCACATACTACTATGTGTGTACAGGCCGCCAAGCTCAAATTTCTCGGCATTTTTATCTGCAATGGAAACTATACTTAATAAAATATCAAGGAGCAATAAATCGATAATTGTCTGCGGTGACTTTAACACTGATATATTGGTAGAATCCTCAGATAAAATGAATTTAATTAGCCTCTTCAATTCCTTTGGCATGAAATACTTATTCTGTGAGCCTACAAGAGTAGCCGGCAATTCCTCGACCTGTATCGATAATATTTTTACTAACTGTGAATGTAATAACTTAACGTTAACATCAGGTATTAGGTCCGATCATAGAGCACTCTCATTAGGATTTGAAACCAATCATACTAAAAGTAAGACTGTTATTGAGCATAGGCCGCTCACTAAGTATAGATTAGAAAAACTAAATACCAGCGTAGAGGTAAACCTAGCAAATACTAACCTCACCGCGGAGGACCCTAATATTAATTACGAAACCATGTTCTCAGTAATAAGTAAAGAATTCAAGGAGATATGTCCTAAGAGGAAATTACAGGGTAATGGTAAACTAGAGTTTGCCGACTGGGCCACAAAGGGAATAAGAATAAGCCGAGATAATATGTACCAATTGTACAGCGATAAAGCCCATAATAATTCAGAGTCCTTTGTAGAATATGTTAGATGTTACTCAAAGACTTTCAAAGCCGTCTGCATCCAAGCTAAAGCCTTGATGATTAGAGATAGAATAAGCAAATCAACCAATAAAGTTAAGGCCGTTTGGAATACTATTAATAGAGAGACGGGTAAAAGTAAAACTAAGGATACAGAATATAAATTATTACAAAATAATCAATTAATATCAAGTTCTGAAGAAATTGCAAATATCTTTGCGGACTTCTTTTCTAACATCGCGTTAAATTCAACTAAGTCACTTGACTCTTCTCCCGACTTAGCAGTAACTTATCTAAAGGAAAATTTTAAACATGATATACCTGACTTTTCCTTTACACATGTATCGGCAAATTATGTTAGAAAAACGTATAAAAGCCTAAATGTAAAAGCCACTGAAGACCTCTGGGGCCTATCGGTTAAATTGGTAGAGTCGCTTATAGACACCCTTGCTCCTTACTTATCGGAATTGTTTAATTTGTGTATAGATAAAGGCACATTTCCAGACCTGATGAAAGTTAGCAAAGTCACCCCAATCTTTAAATCGGGATGCAAAACTGATCCCTCTAACTATAGGCCGATCTCGGTCCTTCCTGTCCTGAGCAAAGTCTTTGAAAAGATGATGCTGCACCAACTGCTGTCTCACTTCAATCAACACAAAATATTACATCAAAGTCAGTATGGTTTCACCAAGAGTAGATCTACGACTGATGCAGGTAGTCACCTTATGACTCTGATCCTTCAGGCTTGGGAGAGTTCAAAGGATGCTATTGGCGTATTCTGTGATCTTTCCAAAGCTTTTGATTGTGTGGATCATAGCACACTGCTGAGGAAGTTGGAGGTATACGGAATTCATGGAAATGCCTCGAACTTGGTGGAATCTTACTTGTCGGACAGACAGCAGAAAGTGGATATTGGCGGTGTCATTTCATCAAGCCATCCTGTTAGAATGGGAGTGCCACAGGGGTCAATACTTGGTCCATTTTTGTTTCTGGCATATATAAATGATCTCCCTTACATGGTTAAAGACCTAGCAGACATCGTTTTATTTGCCGATGATACCTCGCTAATATTCAAAGTGGATAGGAAAGATAGTGAGCTTGTACATGTAAATAACGCTTTAGTAGTAATATCTAAATGGTTTGCAGCTAACAATCTGTTATTGAATGCGAAAAAGACTAAATGCCTGAAATTTTCATTACCTAACGTTAGGTACATAGAATCGAATGTAGTTCTTGATGGTGAAATACTAAAGCTTGACAATGCAACTTTATTCCTTGGCATGAATATAGATTCTAAGTTACAATGGGGTAATCATATTAACGTATTGTCAGGGAAATTAAGCTCTGCAGCATATGCGGTGTATAAAATCAGGCAACTATCAGATGTAGCTACAGCTAGATTAGTTTACTTTGCATATTTCCATAGTCTAATGTCATACGGTATTTTACTGTGGGGGTCGGCAGCAGATATTGAGACTATTTTCATACTGCAAAAACGTGCAATTCGTGCCATTTATGAGATGCGCCCAAGAGACTCTTTAAAAGAGGTCTTTAAAGAGATAAATATACTGACCCTACCATCTTTGTACATTTACGAAAATATTATGTATGTCAGAAATAATTTAGATAAATTCAAGTTAAATAGTGACACTCATAGCTTTAATACTAGAAATAAGAATAAGTTAGCTGTACCTCGATTCAGATTGTCCAAAACGAGCCATAAATCATTTTTAGGGAATTGTGTACGTTTTTATAATAAAATCCCTGATGAAATAACGGGGCTCACAGAAGGTAAATTCAAAAGCCGTGTTAAAGACATATTACAAAAGAAAGCCTATTATAAAATTAGCCAATACATAGAAGACAAAGATGCCTGGAAACCTCTGCAACCACCTGTAAATAAATTATGTAACCAAGATAATAATTGTAAACACATATTTAAAAAAAGCAATCCCTATGAGTTTCTTGCTCATTCTTCTCATAGAGGTGCCTTGCGAATGAGCGGTAGAATACTAAAATAAAATGTAAAATTGACTTGCAAAAGTGCTCCATTGTAGCCTATTTGAATAAATGAATTTTGAGTTTGAGTTTGAGTTTGAGTCTGTCTGTCTGTCTGTCTGTCTGTCTGTCTGTCTGTAATCAAATCTTGCAAGTTTAATTTGACCCACTTCCCGGTTTCCAATTGAGCTGAAAATTTGCATGCGTGTGTAAATCGGATGACAATGCAATATTATTATGACATGGAGCTGATCTGATGATGGAGCTGGAAGGTGGCCAAAGGAACTCTGTCATAAAATAAGTCAACCCCATCGAGTTTGGGCTCATTTGATTCGTCTTGACGAGTACTTTATGATGCAAGATGATAATAATAATTAAAGCTTGTTTTTAAAAAGTATTTTTAAAATTTCACTTGTTTACATAAGGTTTTACTAACGATTTTACTTTCTCTTAAGCCATCAATAGATAAACTTAAACTAGGCAAGTAAACACACAATGTCACATCTTTATATTTATTCTATGACAAAACGAGAAAATGTCACAAAATATTAGCTGCTTTGTTTGAATAAAATTGTAAAATGTTTATCTAGTTACTTACCGATGAAAACTTATTACTTTGCACTCGGCGTGTTGCGTGAACAGTTGGTGCAATACCTCAACACATACCCCGGCATATTATTTGTGTTTTTATGGGTTTTTTTTTGTATCAAATGTGAGCAGAGCTAGCTACTGACGCGCTCAAAAGCAGGTTAGCGACTAATTGCAAGCGGTACATTTTGCGGCAAGTATACCGCAAAGCGCAAGAGCGCAGTAGGGATGGGTGATGAGTAGGGCTTGTTTTAAATACGAATAATAGTTATTTGTTATACAAGAGTGCAAAGTTGCTTTTTTACCGCGTGCTCAGTTTGTATGACCGAGCTAGCGAAGGATTCTAAAATTAAATCACGAGCGTAGCGAGTGATTTATTAATTAGAATCCTGAGCGTTAGCGAGGGAATCAAAAGAGCACAAGGTCTAAAATCTTTGTACTCGAGTGTGACACATAATTTTTCATCCCCCCTCAGCGAGGAAATAATTCAATGCTAAAAGTTTTTTTTTTTAATTATTCTCACCATGGATGCGCATAGTGTTGCCAGTGCACTATCTTCAAAAATAACCAGTATTCAATTTTAATTTACGTAGGTACGCTTACTTAAGAGTCCTTTTCACGAAAGAGGTCCCACGGAATTTAGCGGAACTAATTTTTTATTCTATTATTATTGACTTCATATTTTAAATCATTTTTATTTGTTACATAAAATAAATACCTTTTTGATTAAGAAATTAAATATGAGAAATTATGAGGCGTTAAAAAGTTAAAGGTATTTAAACTTTTAAAATGTGCAATAGTGGCGTCCCGCAAAAAGGTCTCCTTTTGTGAAAAGCACTCTACCTATTCGTTTTAGTGATTATTTTCTCATTTTCAGTTTATTACAGTGAGAAATCGTTAATAAAAAAGTTACTAAAAAGTAATACTTAGAAAAAATATTGCTACTAACTAGATAAAGTTATAAAAAATTGGCTTATTCTATTAACTCTGCTAAATTAACTCAACTATTATTTACTATTACAGTACTATATATTATAATTCATTAAAAACATTATTGCCTCGAAATGTAAATTATATCTAAACAACTAACGTAAATATAGTTCAAAAGAAACGTAATATGTTACAAAAGTAACTTACTGGCAAGGCTGATGGTGCGCCCAAAGCAAATTAAAAAAAAAGTTTATTAAAGAGGTTCTTACTCCGAGTTTTTAACAAATTTAAAAAAGTTGTACGCTTATTTCGGTACCATAGAGGTGGAAGTAAATAGGTTTAATTATGTTTTTGTCTCTAGAGGGTAAAGTAAATTTGAATTTCTCTAGAGGATAATATGGACTTTTCCAGTCAGATATCGAAGCGCAAAAATACACTTTCCGAGGTGGGGGGATGAAAAATAATTTTATAACCTTTAATAAAGAACAAGCAAACTATAATACCTACTACAGCAGTAAAGAACACTTTATTAAATCAAAGATCGGCCACATCCCAATATACAGCAAAACCCAAGTGCTCTAAAACACTGTCAGAATAAATGGTAATAAGCCTGTACACAAAATACGAGTGATCTGCTCAAGTTGCAGGTTTTAAAAAGTTAGAACAGATACCTAAATCTAGTCAAACAACCTCACAAAAACAAGAACCTGAATTAGAGGTATTTTTTTGCCAAAACTGTCGAACTCTGGCCAGCTAAAGCAAAAGTTTGAAACCTTCCATACTAAACGGATATATGTGCCAATTTTATTATTTTCCTTTGTGATTCCAACTAAAACTTTTTAATGAATTCCCCTTTTATTGGATTTATTTTTGTTCTAGGACTTTCATCGTGCTTTGATAAAAACAATGAAGACGTAGACTGAGAAATTTTAATTAAAAATTTAAGCGCCTCAAACATTTAATGATTTTTTCAATTCAGACTCAGTAAAATAAAATAAATAAAAAAAAATCTGATCAAAAAGCTCAAAATGTGTGTGTGTGAGTGGTATGTATTAATTAAAACACCACACCCATAATTTGCAACAAGATTAGTATATGACAATAATAAAATAATTGTATCAGTAATAATAATTATTAGTAATTAAGCTCAAAAGGGCCTCTGCGCGTTGGACTTTTTTGTCTCCGTGTAAGCCTATAAAAAGGCCCGGGCTTAGCCCGTGTTTAAGAGCGACATTATTAGTAATTAAATTATTATTACAATACATTGCTTTTTTTTTCTTTTTTTTATGTAATAGATGACAAACAAGCAGACGGCCCACCTAATGGTGAGTGGCTACCGTCGCCTATGGATACCTGCAATACCAGGGGTACTGCTGGTACGTTGCTGGTTGTTGGATTGTATTTAAAAGTAAAAAAATCTTTCCATTTTATGAGTAAACAAGAGAAGCTGAATCAAAATAAGGAATTCGCGTATTCAATTAGCATTACAGGAAAACCATAGTACCGAACGAACATGTACTAGACGTATAAAAATAAGGCAAACAGAGCAAGCGGTAATTAATGCAAATCGAACTATTGATGAAGATTCATTTATTGTTTTTTTTTTTATTCGTTATAGGTTAACCTTTGACCACGATCTGTCAATACAAATGGTAGGCTTCAGCCGTGGCTATACTTCGTTTCAAAAACAAAGATAACTTTTGCAGGGTTCGAAGGTTACATATCAATGAAAATATCATTGATATATTCACAAAAACCGTTATATTCGACAACCTCTGTGGCGCGGTGGGCTATAATACCCGCTTGCAATGCAGAAGGTTGCGGGTTCAATTCCCGCATGGGACAAATGTTTGTGTGATCCACAAGTATTTGTTTCTGGTCTGGGTGATTTAAATATCTATTATAAGTATGTATTTACAAAAGAAAAGTATATAAGTATTATATCCGTTACCCTAACCACCATAATACAAGCATTAAGTGGCTTAGTTTGGGGTTAGGTGGCGCTGTGTGAAATGTCCTGAAATATTTATTTATTTATTTAAATATTATAATATATGTATATCTGATATATATTATGGCAAATATCCGAAACATATCGAATTAATTAAGATATTGATCCTTTGAACCCTGCAAAAATTATCTTTGTTTTTGAAACTAAGTATAGTTAGCACCCATTGAACTAACCCCAAACTAAGCAACTTAATGCTTGTAATATAGTGGTTAGGATAACGGATATAATACTTATATACTTTTGTAAATACATACTTATAATAGATATTGAAAAACCACCCAGACCAGAATCAAATACCTGTGGATCACACAAACATTTGTCCCATGGGAATCGAACCCGCAACCTTTTGCGTTGCAGGCGGGTATTAGCCCACCGCGCCACAGAGGTCGTCAAAACAATGTAAGTTATGTCACGACACACGACAAAAACTTGCACTGACATTACCAGTAGTAGTACTTACATAAACTGGTTATCAGTTAACCCGCAAACCATGACTTTTGTAAAAGGTTAATTGCGTTCCGAAACCGCTGCGTTACGGTTGACAGGGCGGGTAACACTTCAATGCTCACTCGTGTTATTGTACTGACTCATTGATGAGGTAATGAATACACTGCATCGATGGTATGTTTACTTTCTTTCAAGGTCTTTGTCATTTTGACATACACATCATACTTATATGTATGTACTAGCTGCGCCCAGTGGTTTTACCCGTTGTACAGTAGCGTATATGTTTTACAAATTTTCGCGTTTATGATATTAGTGGGACACACCGTTGATTTTTTTAGTCAGTAGCACCGCTGAATGCATATTTATGATGTGTTGTTGTTGTTGTGTTGTTGTGTGTTGTGTTTGTACTGTTGTTATATTTTGTATTACCGTGTTATTATTTCTTTAAACCTTACTTTGCATGATTTTTGTTTTCCCTCCACGTCAAATTAGTAATATTCTGTTGCCTATAAGTGGAAACTTGTAAATGTCCATTAATACTATATTGAAGTACCCTAGTTAAGACCTAGACGTAAGTTTTTCCTAAAATTGTAAAATAAAATTAAATAAATAAATGTGTTTGTATGTAATATTGTTGGAAGTGTGAGTTAGTGAAGCCAGGGAGAAATTAATTCCACCTTCCAGATTTAGTCTGCTACAGTTTTTTTTTTTGTGATGAAGTAGAAGACGAGCGAGACGCTCTCCTGATGTTAAGAGATAACGCTACCCATAATCAGTACAGTGTACCCAGGATTTCGCAATGATGTGAAATTCTAGGACCACTGGACCAACGCTTCTTACTAGAGAGTCATAAGATGTTAGCCCAGTAATTTCACTAGCTACAGTGCCAATAATGTTTGCACATCACTGCTCAGGCGGCAGAATAACTGGCACTGTTGGGGTACCCACTACCCACCTAGACGACCTCCTGGAAAGGAAGTCTACCCCCGGTAAAAGTTAGCCCGGTAGCCTTAGTAGTTGTACAGTACAGCAGCAACAGTTGTTGCAGTTGTTGTGCAGTTGTTGTTGTAGTTGTGTGCCTATATATGTGACAGGGTGCGTAATTGGAACATTACCAAAACTCCGTAGCTCTATCCCACGCGATCCTGTCGCTATGTGGCATCACCTTATGAAGCAGTAGAATCTATCAACATAAAATACTATTGGTACCATTCTCACATCAAAAAAAATTATCACTTTTTAACCCCCGACGCAAAAACGACGGGGTGTTATAAATTTTACGTGTCTGTCTGTGTGTGTGTCTGTGGCATCGTAGCTCCGGAAAGGATGAACGGATTTTGATTTAGTTTTTTTTGTTTGAAAGTAGAGGTAGTCGAGAGTGTTCTTAGCCATGTTTGGTGGAAATCGGTCCAAGATGTCCGCCGCTACAAAATGGCGGATTACTTTTTTTCTCCACGACAAATATGGATATCAAATGAAAGGGCTTAACTAGTAGAATACAACGCACTATAATAAATTTAAAATCTAAGATGGCCGCCACCACAAAATGGTGAATTACATATTGCATTGAGGGTTTTTTATTTTTTTTATTTAATTCACTGGTTCTTTACTCTATTTTGCATGATGAAGATGATGATGCATGTATTACATATAAACCTTCTTTACCACATTAATATCCGTTGCGTAGTTTTAAAGATAGCCTACATAGGGACAGACAGACACCGGACACGACTTTGTTTTATTGATATGTAAATCATCATGATACGTATTGCAGATAAAATGTTTTCGTAGAATTGATAGTTTATATTCGTTATTCTTCTACACGTGTTTAATATTGGCAACATAGTGTAGATCCTTTGGGAAATACCTGTATTTACACTTTTTAATGACTTCACTGCGCGAACCTGTTTGTTCACAATTTGCACTGCGATACATAGGCACGTTCTACGATAAATAACTACTGCAAACAAAAATACTCAATAAAAATATTGTACCTCTACAAATAGACGGCGGATAAAAATCGGCTTCATCGCGAACCAATGTAATTAAGCTACAACAACATCTAAAGCCGCGTCTCCAGCACCTGTTTTAATTCAAAAATTGAACACAAACATCACAACATTTAAAAAAAAATCGGCGATTTTGATGAACATTGATATCATGTTTTGTTCTATGTGCTTTCTATCGGATATGGAAAGCAAAAAACATTGTTGGAGAGTTGGAGCAAACGAGAAGTGTGTAGTTTGACGATGTTTTGTGAAAAATGTTGTGATTTTTGAACCAAAACATGCGCTGGAGATGCGGCTTATTTTCAACACAATCAATTCACTAGTCAACAGTCTGAGACCACCATAAAATTTTCATTGTAATTAATATCTTATGACATCAATAATAATTGACAAATAAACGCTTAACTCTCTGCAGTCGCTTACTTAATAATTACAAATTAATAAAAGCTTCATTAAAGAACTTTACCGGCAAATTCAGCAGTAATCGGAGCAAGGCCAAAATAATTAAACTCAATAATGTACTCACTGAACAATGGGTCCTTGAATCTACTGGACGAAACCTCCTATCAAAATGATGCAACCCTAGTGCGCCTACCAACCCGCGTGTATGTACAAACCATAGTAATTTCTATTTTCATCATCATCAGCCCACGTTCGTCCACTGCTGGATATAGGCATAATGGGGGACCATGGCACGCCACTCAATTCCGTCCTCCGTCTTCCTCCTCCACCCGCTCCCAGCGGCCTTCCGGATATCAATATAATTAGGTAATATCAATGTTGCAGATCAGATCTAACATGCATTTAAAGAAAATTGTACGTTTTACGATATAGACAGCTTTTTATCAAGATGACCGAATAAAACCATTCGATGATGCGTAAATTTTCAACATGACAATTTTTCGAACTCTCATACATACACTCATACGGCAGCGCCATGTATGTGCTTCTTTGATTTGACAATATCATTCCCCTTTGGCATTGAATTATGAATATTCTGGAATGTCAACTAATCGGGAATATAACGAGCTATTGGGTAATTCCGCACGTTTAATTACATAACAGATTCAGGTTCGGTTAATGTTATTAATAATTGAGTAAGGATTGCGGGGTAAAAGGTTAGGGATTGTGAATAAATGATGCACACGTATTTAGGGTAATACTGGTAATAAATGCTCGGGTAAAATGGAAATATTTCAAAGAAAGGTTCAAAAGATGAGATTTGAAAGTAAACTTTTTGCATCGGACTTACCAAGCGTTTGACCGCAATCTCACTTGTTAATAAACTGATTTAGTCGATCTATTAGTCACGCTTTCCTTACGATTAAGATAATAAAGACTAGCTTATGCTTGAGACTTTTTAAACACTCATACACTCATACACTGCATTTATGAATAACTCTTTTTTAGTGGATGTCTTCAACACCAAATCTAACTTTGTGCCAAATTTCAACTCGACTCTTTCAAATTTGTTTTGTGCGTTGATAGATCACTCAGTCAGTCGATCAATCTGTGAAGCTTTCCTTATATATATTTAGATCAAAAGGGTTATCTCATATTATCTTACTTCTTACTAATATTATAAACGTGAAAGTTTGTAAGAATGGATGTCTGGATGTCAGGATGTGTGTTTATTACTCTTTAACACCTAAACGGGTGGACCGCCTAAGCTGAAATTCGGTATAAAGATAGCTTAGACTCTGGAATAACACATAGGTTATAGGACAGCGGGTAAAACCGCTGGGCACATCTAGTTTAATATATTAATAAGTAAATGTAGAGGTAAATCTAAAACAACACCTTTTTTCGGTCCAACGTAGACAATAATGCAAGTCCAAATTTAGTTCCCATTTTCACAAGCCCTATTTCAAAGGTAACCTAACGAACCTACATATTAGATTCAACAGTCGAGGACTGACACATTTCCTATTCATAGGATCCAGAATTATTCAATCCAGATCTTGCAAGACTAGATGTATTCTTACACATAAAGGGACAATGGGAATACTCGAAATGTTTAGTGGTGTCGCGAGCTCGAAGCTTTATTTTAATTTGGAAATTGAAAATACTGGGTAAAACCTTCATCTCCCTGAAAAGTTGCCTGGAAAATATCACTTTGAAAAAAACAATTAGGTAACTAACAATCATTGGAGTTGATACTCCAACAAAACAGGTTACCCTAATTACACTGTCGGTGTCAAATCATAATCACGTTGTGTGGCCAGTAGCCAACCTATATGTCGCAGTTTATTAACCTCCTATTACTAAATATACCTAAGGCCTGCAACATGACCTAGCGACTTACATAATATTTTATAGAAAACAGCTGGGACCCACAGTTTTACATGCCTTCCGAAACATGGTAGCGTCCTGGGTAAAATTTTATGCTACACTAAGATTTGAGCCCAAGGCCTCCGAATTACAAGCCGAGCGTACAAATATTAAGCCACGGACGCTATATCATATATCTGAAAAAATATAGCCTTCGTTGAATAGGTACAGACCTCTCTGAACATCACAACGAGTAATTAATGCTTCGTCTGTATCCTATAGAATCCTTAAATTTCACCCTTGGTAGTCAGTCTGCCTTGCGGACGTAACATTAAACCTAAGCTTCTACATCCAGTCCGTGATTTCCACCAAAAACCCTTCCTTCCAGAACATGTTTATTTATTATTCGGCACAAAGCCAGGACTAACTTAATGCTACAATAGTATTTTCTACCAGTTGCCCTAAGGCTGGAGAAAATGTTCTGAAATATAGGGGACTAACAAAGAAAAAGGTAAGTAACATCTACAAAACTAAAGGAACTTTATAGATATTAAAGTCTCCGTTCCTTATTATATTTTCCCCGAAAACAGAAACGACAAACAGTTCTAAAATTATAAACTTTATCTACTTTGGAACGAGCCAGACAATCTCATAACTAATTATTCCCAACGGCTCAGCTTAATTAACAATGTTTGCAATTAAAGCATTAGTAGTCCGCAGAGACACGCCTTTAAACACCAATTTTCATCCATTTTGGATAATTGGACGCATGCACCTTTGAATGTTCACACTAATGGAGGAGTGCATTTGACACAGGCGTTAACCAGATTCAATTTCCAATGACAATTGAACTACGAGCTTCTATCAAAGACCAGCAAATCTAGTTTTGCACAGAGCTAATCTGAATTATATTTTGTTCTCAATATATTATGTGGGTAATTATCATAATAATACATAATTACGAATCCTACTAATTTAATAAATGCGAAAGTACCTAGATATGGATTTGTGCATGTGCGTTTGCACCTTAAAATGACCTGAAATTCTGAAATTAAACCAGGATTGTCACAGGCTTTTTGTCAGCGGGCAAAACCGTTGCGCGCAATATGTTAAAGAATTTGAAATTTTATCAGAATTTCTCCTCCTCTCGTGCTTATACTAAAATTTTAGAGAAGGGATAAGTTCATCATGACATTTTAATAAATCAATAAGTTGATCAATAACTTTAACAAAATTGAATCATTTATGAACAAACAAAAAAAGGTTAGGCTTGAAAGACCCGACAATTAGTAGTGTGCGCATAAATGTTTACGTCGAACCAAAAGCCTAGCTAAACAAAAACCTAGCTAAACTAAACATTATAAGTAGGTCCTAAACTTGACTTGAATTCTTATATTCACATTAAATATATTATTATTATTTTTCATTATATTGTTCTTTATTTTGAGAGAAAATATGGACATTTTCCAGTGCGGCAATGTCAGGCATTTCGCGGCCTTGCCCATCGTGGTTATCATCAAACAAATGAGCTATGCACAACGACGCCGCATCTCCCCTTCCATTTCACAAAACGGTAATTGTCCTCAGAAGGGGAGACCGGGGAAAATTGTGACAAACTTGATTTTTCGGAGGCTATAACCGTTAACGAGGTGACAAAAGGTCACATACGCCCCAATGGTTTAATAAGCGATCAGCAGTTATGAAAATGTAATGTAGAGGTATAATGTTGTATAATACCTGCCTATTTTTTTTTTGCGAGAATGTTTTGAAAATGTTTTTTTTGAACGATTTGATGCCAATATAATAAGTACAACTACTTAAATTTCAGTTATCAATCCAGAAGTTTTGAAATTAAATAATTGTGAACACACACATCCATTACTTACATTTATAAAATTAAGTCCTGAAGAATCATCCATATAATCTGTAGATTAATATATTGGGCTCTTTGGGTTGTAACCCAAGAGCCCAATATATTAGTCTTAAAAACAACAAGTTTCTCGACAACAAATCTCTAAAATTTGCATTTATCACTTAAAATTACGTATTAGCAGTTGTACTCTGCAATAAAATGATGCTGCAAAGTAAAATATTGTCACAACACTCCTCAGTCTCCTGTACAGTAGTTTCAAGACCTACGTACATAAGTACTTTAAGTATTCTTCCAAGATACAGGTCCCTAGACAGCCATTTTGTTGAGTGTGGCATTTCCCTGATGTAGTATGCATTATACTCATTCCCATTGAGAATAGTGCGCTCTAGAAAATATAGAATAGGTGCCGACAGGGCTTTGAAGTCTAGAACAATGGCTAATGGCCTACAATACCTCTATACTGCTGCTCGATAGGTAGTGATTCAAAGGCATTCATTAAATTCAATATATTGAACTTGCAGCTTCACTTGCGCTTAGTTTTATTTTATAAATAACTAGCGGCGCCCGCCGATTTTACCCGCTATACTGTAGCCTACAGCCTATGTGTTATTCCAGGGTCTAAGCTACATATCTATCTATCATATCTAATGATATAGAACCAAATTTCAGCTCAATTGGTCCACCCATTTAGCCGTGAAGAAGCAACAAACATACACACTCACAAACTTTCGCATTTATAATATGACGCATAAAGCTCATACTCGAAAGGCACTTGGTAAACTTAGAACTTCCTTTCTTAGCCGATGTCTAACGTTAAAAGATTAGTCAGTCAAGGAAGGTTATAAAGAAATAAAAATAAATAATTTTACCAAATAATTATTAAACACAATATCCATCCAATAACAAACCTAGTTCTTACTTCATACAAAACTCGAATGCCCGTTACACTCACCTCAGTGTTGATTTTTTTTTAATCTTTGCTTGTTCAGTGTACGAAATTTACGTAGGTCACACTGAAAGTTTTTAGAACGGGCTAGTAAAAAGCAATTTGAAAAAAAAAATAGTAGGTACTACGTTTTTAAATATAGTTCATTAATTTGTAATACGAATTTTCATTAAAATATGTCACATGTAATGTCACTTAAATTTTCACTTCATCTGTAGAGCAGTTTGACCTGTGCGCTAATAATAATAAATCAATCAGTCGTGCTTTCATTTTATACACATGCTTATATATGTTATGGACCAAATGATAAATTGAGCATTATACATACTGCCCGGTCCTTATGAAAAATGCCCAATATGAGAGTGCAATTTAATAATAATTATTCAAATAATCACTTCGACCGGGCATTATACATAATGTTTATCACCTTTTGGGCAGAGTAATACAAGGTATCAAAAACAACTCGTATATGGCGCTTCGCCGGCCGCTGCCGCGGCACGCTCGCTTCGCTCGCTCGGCTCGCGCATTGTGGTCACTGTTCAAACCTAACCAACTGATTTCGGTTTGCCTATAATTCTGTACTAAATTTAATTCTGTACCGCACGCTGAACGGCGGTATGTGATTGGTCCAAGCGTGTCACGCGTTCTTCTCTCCCCGCACCGCCTCCGCACCCAGTAGCGGCGCTAGGCGTCAGCGACGTCGGCGACCGCCGACGGCCTCGCGCTTGAGGGGGCCTCGCAAATTTTTTAATTATTTCAAATTAATTTATTCATTTTTTTAAACATATTCGCGAGTTAAGTGATTGTGAAGTGCTTAAGGGCTTCAAAAAGAAAAAGATCAAAATGCATCAAAAGAAGACCTTTTCAAGTATTATAATGATTTAGGTAGAACTTACAATATTTCAGGAAGGCGAAAATAGCGACATACAGCCTTTCGAACTATATGAAGGTACTACTTACTCCATGTTAATATCAGGCGCTGATCCAGGGCCTCGCGGCCATGGGAGCCATGAAAATTAAGTAATTTAATGTGGCTTAATTTTTTTTTCTTGTCAAAATCAGCGGCTAACAAACTCTTTTTAAAATATTCTCGGCGCTCGCAGCTAACTGCTCGCTCTTTAATTAGCAAAATTATTGTAATCTCGTGACTCTTAGAACGAGTTATAATACAAAATTTTCTCTGGTTGCGCTCTTACTAGATAAAATATTTAATTTTAATTCAGTTTCCTTGCCACTCGTAGCAAGCAAAGGCACATAATTCGTGAAGAAAAATTCAAAATATTCTCTTTTATACATGAGAATATAATATTTAGATTCCTAGCAACTCGGAGCAAGCTAAGCGTACATTATTCGTACTGAAAAATTCAAAATTTCCTCGGGGCTAGCAACGAGCTGCTCGCACTTTTATAGATAAGAATATTTAGTTTCCTAGCCACTTGGAGCAATCTAAACGTACATTACTCGTGCTGAAAAATACAAAATTTTCTCGGCGCTCGCAGCGAGCTGCTCGCGCTTTTATAGATAAGAATACTTAGTTTCCTAGCCACTCGGAGCAAGCTAAGCGTACATAATTCGTACTGAAAAATTCAAAATTATCTCGGGGCTAGCAACGAGCTGCTCGCACTTTAATAGATAAAAATATTTAGTTTCCTAGCCACTCGGAGCAAGCTAAGCGTACATTATTCGTACTGAAAAATTCAAAATTTTTTAGAGGCTAGCAACGAGCTGCTCGCACTTTTATAGATAAGAATATTTAGTTTCCTAGCCACTTGGAGCAAGCTAAACGCACATTACTTGTGCTGAAAAATTCTAAATTTTCTCGGCGCTCGCAGCGAGCTGCTCGCGCTCCTTAAGATAATAAATAATGCTTTTATTACCACTCGGAGCGAGATAAACGCACACCTTTCATACTCACTTAGACAGAATTTAAAAAATATACCTATCATCGAGGCGTAAGGGCACGAAGATGAAGTAAATACAAGTGAGTTTATGCCGTTTATTTACAAAAGAATATTTAATTATTTACAAAAGATGAATCTAACGAGTCGTTTAGTGTAAAAATGGTGTAAAGTATTCAAAATTTTATGAATTCGCTTAAATGTGTCCCTTCTCAGTTTGTAAAAAATGCTAGCCGAAAAAGGGGGGCCTCGCAAACCTAATTTCGCCGACGCCCAAGCGTGGTCTAGCGCCGCCACTGTCCGCACCGCAGTAAAATTTTTACCGCACCGCAGTAAAATAAATTTAGCACAATTATCAAATTGCCCACTTATCACATAGCCATTTAATAATGCCCGTGCATTGTGATAAATAATGAAGTTTAGATAATAATTAATCACTTGGCCCGATAGAGCTAGACATTATACATAATGCTCGGGCATTATTAATAATGCTCGCATTAATCACTTGGTCCTTAACATACCTATATATACAGATGTAGAATTAACCATATTGGTTGGTAGTTAGTACAGCTGATTTGAAGGTTCATTCAATAAACAGAGGTAGGCTTCGTGGCCAGTTATCCCCGCTTGAACAAATCCGTGTCGGCAAACGGCTTTGCTAGTTCCGGCACGTTACGTTCAATAAAGCCTGGAGGCATTTATACTGGCTTCAGACTTCTAGATTTAGACTGCTTTTATCTACGACCGCATCAACGCTTAATATTGCATAGACTAGTGACTAGAATTACCTATAAGGGGGCTAAAAAACGAAAATATTTTAGTTTTATTCATTACTAAGTTTATTAAGTTTATATTGTTGTATTTGTGTGAACAATAAAGAGTTTTCTATCTATCTATCTACTAGCTGCGCCCAGCTGTTTTACCCGCTGTACTGTGGCCTATCTAGACACGCGATCTCAGGCTATAACATATTTATCTTACGTTATAAGAAGAAATAATATTTTAAGTTGTAATAGAATATTTTATGTTATAAATATATTTCGGGACTAATCATTGAACTTGGCACTTGGCACCCATTTAGATCTCACTTCTTTTGTCTTTGAAGTCAACATACTACCAACGCATAGGTATCTACATAATATATCGTAATATTGAACTTGGCTCTAATTTCACATTTATGTTTTTGATAGGATATGTTATTCCAGGGTCTTAACTATCTCTATACCAAATTTCAGCTCAATCGGTCCAGAGTACCAAACATACATCCATATACATTCTTACATACTTTAACGTTAATTAAATTATATTAGAAGGATAGGTTAGCCTTTGACCACGATCTCTCTTGATGTTAAGCGATGCCGTAGACAAAGAGCATATAAAATAGCCGTAGATTGTAGATGTGAGCAAAATAAAGCTAAGAAAACGTAATGATTCACTCCGTTTGTTTCCTCCTTCGGGAATTAATTATTTTTTAGGGCAATGAGTGACAAGACGAGAAAATCAAGTGCGTGATGGTGCATCATGATTGCCCATATCAGACACAGTGCCACCCAGTGTTTTAAAATCAAAATTCCTGGCACTGCACTACACCTGTTACTCTGAGATATTAGTAGTTGAATGTTGTAATGCCCAGTAATCCTGGTAATATTTCCCTTCGTGGACAGAAAACCTTATTAAGGTCGGCGGAAGACGCCTGGGTATTAGCCGGTATGTATTTATTATTATTTATTATTTTATTTTACAATTAAGGAAAACTTACAGCTAACGAAATAATACATACAAGAATAAGAACTGAAGGCCATTAATATAATATAGAAAATGAAAAGAAAAATGGAGATCCAAAGGGGAGGTCTATGTTCAGCAGTCGACGTCCTATGGCTGAGATGATGATTTTCCTTCCTCCTTCAGTCAATACAGTTATGCCTGTACATTACTGCTTAACGAATGAATAACTGGTAGAGGTGTGGTACTTCCTCAGGCGGAATCTGCAACAGTGGCCTTATTAAAACAAACAAGTGAAATTATAAAACAGTAACTGTAGCTGAAAACATCCTTTGCCCGAAGCTGATACGTCTCATTTTCTCCATAAACCAAACTACATAATAAACTTTATCATTATTACATAAAATCCAGTATTCAAATAAAATGTTAATTTATTTAACATTCACTTTTACTGGTTCATTATAAACTTTCTCCGGCTACAAGCTGAGTCTATTCGGAGATAACAAAACTTAAAGGTAACTTACTATTGTTTTATGCGTAACTGCGCCTCGGTCTTGTCTATTCAAACTTGCTACACCCTATATTATAATAGCGAGATTTCTTAACTTTACAATGCAAAACATTTTTAAAATTTAGTAATAAAATATAACTAAACTTAAAGTGACATATCGCCATAATGATGGTCAATTTTAAAGGTTTTACAGCTAGGAACATGTTTTTTTGAAAGGATTTTGTCGCACAGGTAACACCGCGATCTTAACCTAGTTATATTAATAAAGCTTATTGAAAATTTCCTCAATGTAAAGTAAACCACCTAACCATAGATAGCGATTCAAAGTGCAGTAGAGATTTTGCATCGAGTGTGCATTGGAAAGCAGTTCCGATCCAGGGCATCGGTAACGGGATATCTTTGACGGAACCGGTCCGACGAGTGTTTGTCAACGTTTGATGGGGTCCTCGTCCACTCACCCGACCACAACCACAACCATAAGGTCCGGAACCGATCCGACGAGTGTTTATCAACGTTTAATGGGGTCCTCGTCCACTCACCCGACCACAACCACAACCACAAGGTCCCATCGCTCACTAAACCAATTAAATTTGGAATACCGAAAGGTTTTATGACGTAGACCTGCGTAAGATAGGATTTTGGACGATGACTTAGTTATGTAATAAAGCTTCGTTCTTATTGAAATTCTCTCAATGTTAAAGTGAAACACCTAAGCAGATATTATACAGTAGGAATTTAGCATCTTGCATTGGAAAGTAGTTCCGATCCAGGGCATCGGTAACGGGATTTGATAGGGCTCTCGTCCACCAAACCAAATCCCCGCGACGCAACGCGTCCAAATGACCACCATAACACCTATTATTCACTTTGGCGTGTGTGGTGCTAGTGGTTGCACTGGCCTTAAAGCCAGTTTATTGTGTCTTAGGAAGTCTTACACAGTTAGACACAACAAATAAATTGACAAATACATTTTAACCAGTGGCCTGTAAAATTATGAGAGACCAATGGACCACTGGTCCACAAATGCTCATTATTATAACTGTTTTCATATTTTACAAATATATATCCTTATACCCTTATACCATCTACGTATATAAGATGATCTTACCTTAGCGCCGCCCTGGCCACTGAAGAAATTGCCGCCCTACCATCGAAATTTTAATGGTCAGATTTTGGCCGGATATATTGCGCGATAACCCTACATTGATGCCAATTCACAGTAGAGAATATCCGCAGTGCAGAACAGACTTTGTTTTAAGTTTTAGCATTTTTATAGAAAATAGATTTATTTTTTCGCGCTTCGGTGAGCTTGATAAGTTAGAAACATTGGCGCGGACTTTGCCAAATACTTCAAATTACGAAATAAGGTTTGGTTTTCTGGCAGGATAACTTTTCATATTGTTTTATTGTTGTGTATTTTAGTTATTTTTACTTTTATCAACTTAAAGGTGTTATAAAAACATTAGAAGGTATTTTACTTGAGATTCTAGTCTGTAACCCAAAAACATTAAATAAAAAATAGAATAGAATAAATTCTAAGAAATACTCAAAAGTTCTGTAAAAAATGGTTTTCTCATATACACCTTGTTAGCATCTGATCGGTTCAGCTAATTAAAGCATTTACTCGTATATGACAAATCAAATTTAGGGACTTAAAAATAACCTCAATAAATTATACCACAGATTAAGTAATAGATCTCATCTATTCAAAATATCTAACCTACTGTAATCTATAAAATCAGATGACGTAGCCTACTCCTAAATACCAAGGCAACGTGCTGAAGTTGAATGTGACATAAAATGGAACTACAAAATGATACTAATAAACTTTTCCAGCTCTAAGACACTAGCGCCACCAATTCATGGACATTATCGTGGCGTTTGAAATAGGATCGCGGTTTTATCAGTGCGTGGCACGCATCAATCATCTCATTCCATCTGTGTTTACTTATGTACGTATATTTGTTACTTGATACATGTGGATGCGCCTTAACAACGTGCTGCTTAAAGGTCATGTGTAAACATTATACACAGAGCCTAATAATATCACACTAGCAAAGGTTAAATTGCTTATGTGTGTCAAATAGAATAGAAGAAGAATAACGCTTTATTGGAATGAAGACCTGGATGCGAACTGCACAGGACAGAGTTGCATGGCACAAAGGGGAGGAGGCCTTTGCCCAGCAGTGGGACGATATGGGCTGACAATGATGATGATGATAAACGCTTTATTGCATACCTACCGCATACCAAATTATAAGAATAATGGTTATAAGTACAAGACAAACTTAAAATTATGTGTGTGAACTATATATGTGTATGTGTGTGTGTTCGTTATTTGTTTTTACGCCTAAATGACTGAACTGATTCTCATCATCATCAGCCCACGTTTGTCCATATTATGCCCTACACCGCACGCCAAAACTTGGTCCTCTGTCTTCCTCCAACCGCTCTTAATATTATATCTAACTAGCTGCACCCAGTCTATGTATTATTCCAGGGTCTAAGCTATTTCTGTACAAAATTTTACCTCAATCGATCCACCCGTTTAGGCGTGAAAGAGTTACAAACATCCTGGCATCCAGACATCCATTCTTACAAACTTTCATGTTTATAATATTAAGACAAGCTCCACCCAGCGGCTTTATCGGCAGTATTTATTTAGCCTATGTATTATTCCAGGGTCTAGGCTATCTCTATACAAAATTTCAGCTCAAGCGGTCCACCCGTTTAGGCGTGAAAGAGTAGGTAATAAACATCCTGACATCCAGACATCCATTCTTACAAACTTTCACGTTTATAATATTAGTAAGATAAATATAAACTAAGTGATTTAAAATGTATTTGTTATGATTTACTCCACTGACATCATATTCACATCATCATCATCAGCCCGTATTCGTCCACTGCTGGACATACATAGGTCTCTCCTAATACGCGCCACTGAGCCCGGTCTTCGGCTCTCCTCATCCAGTCTCTGCCAGCCATCTTCTTCAGGTCGTCACCTGGTCGCAGGGCGTCATATTCACACTGATGTATATGTACAGAATTTATTGTTATAATCTTAAACTTACCTTTGGCAGTTGAAATAATATTCAAATTACTGTATAATATAACATTTCACACACCTGAGTCACAACACAATAAGAAACATACCTACCCATTACATAGAGGTACAACTATAGTATAGAAACTCAACGGACATTCAATAAGGTCCAGTTGGGGATCCAGAACCTGTTAACTTCATAAAGGTTCCTTTATTGAAATAGTTTCGCTCGTTACTGAATATAAAAATCTGTAAATTGTCACACGTACATTCAAAAGATATACACAGCACTTTCCCCTAGCGGGTTTACCCAAAGAAAAGTGACATTCGTTTTCGTTTTTACCAGGGGTAGACTTCCTTTGCAGGAGGTCGTCTAGGTGGGTACCCCAACAGTGCCAGTTATTCTACCGCCTGAGCAGTGATGTGCAAACATTACTGTGCTCCGGTAGGAGGGCACTGTAGCTAGTGTAATTACTGGGCTAAAGAGTCTTAACATCTTATGACTCTTGAGAAAGAAGCGTTGGTGCAGTGCTCCTAGAATTTCACATAGTTGTGAAATCCTAGGTAACACTGTACTGATTATGGGCAGACGTTATCTCTTAACATCAGGAGAGCGTCTTGCTCGTCTTCTTCTTCATCACATAAAAATATAATAATTCAAATTCAAGGGTACCTGTGGCAAATTTTAACTCCATCACTCAATCGGTTCAACCAATAAGCGTTAAGTAGTGGAAATTAGTATCAACAAAAGCGAAAAGTACCTAATTAGAAACAATCAGGATTTTACTGAAGCGAATTTTTTTTAAAAATTATTATCATTATGTTCAAAGTTTTCAGGTTTCCAACATGACCTAACGGCTGACCCCTATGTAGGCTACATTGTATCATATAGGGTAAAATTGAGATTTATATTAATTTTATCGCGTCGTCCCAAACAGTTTAAAATTTTAAAATATCTATCATTCATTAGAAAATTTGAAACTCATCTTATTCTGGCCACAAACGCTATATTAGACGCTATAATAAATCAAAAATTCACTATACAAACGCTATAGATGCTTGACGCAGACTAATATTATAAATGCGAAAGTTTTTTTTTTATGCGTAGAAGTAAGAAGACGAGCAAGACGCTCTCCTGATGTTAAGAGATAACGCTGCCCATAATCAGTAAAATGCCACCTAGGATTTCACAGTGATGTGAAATTCTAAGTGCACTGCACCAACGCTTCTTACTCAAGATTCATAAGATGTTAAGACTCTTTAGCCCAGTAATTTCCCTAGCTACAGTGCCCTCCTACCGAAGCACAGTAATGTTTGCACATCACTGCTCAGGCGGTAGAATAACTGGCACTGTTGGGGTACCCACCTAGACGACCTCCTGCAAAGGAAGGCTACCCCCGGTAAAAAGTTTCTAGAGCTGAGCGAGCGAAGGGAGTGTGCTGCGGTAGCAGCCGGTGAAGCACCAGGTTCGACTTGTCCTTATTCCAGAGTTCACAATTCATCATTTAGGATATTTAAAGCCAAATTTTATGACGATTACCATACAACAACAATTAAACATGTTGATAACAACTTGTCTCACGTTTTAAACGGATGAGGCCGAAAATCAATCTTCTACACCTAACTTTAACCAACTGCGGTCGGCTACACATGGTTTAACCGGCTAAACCGCCCTGCGGACTTTAGCCAAATAACATATATAAATATATTTTTAATTAAAACAACAAAAAAAAACGGCACAACTCACATCTAATATTGCCGAGAATAGCTCGACCACGGTTTCTGGCAATTACGATGTCCGTCATCAGGAGTTCACGCCTGCAGAAACCGACGCTCACTATATACGCTCGCTATATTTTTAATAATATTTTAATATTACCATTGTTTACAGGTAATGATTACAGCAGTTTGACCACGACATCAAGTAGGTACTATGGTTTTCACGCAAAGCAAAGGTTATAATTAATAATTATATTGTTTTCCTAAGCGCTCTGAAAAATTACCAATACAATTATTATTAGTAAGCAAGTATTTGATGACAAAAAATGTTTTTCCCATGTTTTCCCAGAATGATAAAATAACGTGAACCAAAAGTTTCTTCTAATAAATTTATTATTTTCTATAAATGACCTACGTAATCCAATATTACAACCCCAGGGCACTATTGGTAAAAATATATCAATTACATTGAAAATATTTTCCAATTCCAATTTTTTCCAATTTTTTTTTTACCTATATACGTTTACACGTTTTTTCTAACTCTGATATAGATAACTAGTTTACGCTCACGGCTTTGCCCGCGCGGCAAATCCCTTTCTTAGCGGAGTTCTACATCATAAAACCTATCTGTGTTCTAAATTTCAACCCAATCTATTTCCTTTTATATATTTAGATAATAAATATTGAAACACAAAACAATACAATAATTAGGCCAAGTGCTAGTCAGGCTACGCGCAATGTAGGCTTCCGTAGTAGGCGCTGGCAAATGGAGGTATACTGCTTTATCTCTTAGTGACAATAATTCACAATACCAGTAAAAAACAATTAAAGTTATTTTAACCGTTATTAGGGGCTGCGCAGACGACAGACTATCCATGACGCACTTTTTAGTCTGTGAAAATAGAACCTATGCAATTATATGCAGTAACTCAGTAACGCACACGACGCCGGCGCACAAATAATCCGTGTAATGTGCGTTACTGCATATAATTTGCATAGGTTCTATTTTCACAGACTATAAAGTGCGTCATGGATAGTCTGTCGTCTGCGCAGCCCCTTATTGTTTTCCTAAAAATTTCATGTTTTGATTTTTCTCAGTTCTTGAAAGCCAGGAGTCCGATAATAGAGGGGGGACGCTCCAAAAAAGGTTTAAACTTGAATATCCTTCAAATCTTACTAATATTATAAACGTGAAAGTTTATAAGAATAATGTCGAAACGTGAATAGTTTGTTTGTTACTCTTTCACGCCTAAACGGGTGGACCGATTGAGCTGTAATTTGGTATAGAGATAGCTTAGACCCTGGAATAACACATAGGCTACAGTAAAGCGGGTAAAACCGCTGTGGAACAATAAATCTAAAAAGTTTCTTGGCAACTTGATCTCTATTTTTTTTGCGACACGTTACTACTTATACATCGTTTCAAAAACAAAGATAATTTTTGCAGGGTTCGAAGGTTATATATCAATGAAAATATCATTGTTATGTTTACAAAAACTGTTATATCCGATATATCTTATGATATACACGGTGACTGGTAAATCACTTAGAAGCCTAAAACAGGGAACTCAGTTAACGATTCTCATTCTAAAAAAAATATAAAAATAGGTACTTAAATTTTGGGTAAAATATCCTATGTGTTCTATAAAGTATTTGTAATCTAAACGGGCCGATTCACACGCGCCTATCCCCCGCTACTCCGCACCGGCGCCCTTTGTGGCACGCCGACCCGCGCCCGCGCCACACCGCCACAAGCGTCTCTGCGCACCCGCGCCCGCATCGCCGCCGCGAACGTCAGTCGTCCGAACGTTACCGAGCGAGAAGCACGCTGCGTCGTATAATTTTAACGCGTCTCGTGGGTGTGCCCCTAAGTGTGTACTGTGTGCCGGCACCTCTGAGCCAGTGGTTTCTTGTACAATTATCGTGGAAGTGGTCCTGCCACCTGCCTCCCTGAGGTGGACACGAGCGGTCGGCGGCTCTCCGTCCGGTAAGTGGGTTCTGTTCCGTTGTTCATGATTTCCGATTGTAATTTTGTATAACGCAGACCTCCCGGCGGAAACAATAGGTATACGCAAAAATCACCGTCATAGTCGGTACCTAATAGGTTTGTAGCCCTCTTACGTAGGTACTTTATCGAAATCTACCAGCCGACCGGCTATCTTGTACAGAAGCTACAGAAAACTACAGAAAGCTACGACTAGCGTGGCTTTCTATTGCGGTTTTAATTTGACGTGCATTTAAAACTTAGAACCTTGAAACAGAGTACCCAGTCCACGATTCGTAAAAATAGGTACCTACCTATCTAATTTTGACAAAAAATATCAAATAAGAACATAATTCATATTACAAAATCATTATTATTTATTCACATTTCAAAATCTTTTGCAATGCGGTAGGTATTTGCACAAATCGCGGTCGTAGCGCGCTACAATCTAACCTGTGGCGGCATATTCGGTCAGCTGGGAGGTATCGATAATAAATAGGTAATAATGTACCTAATATCTGAACGATTAATATGGATTTCTTTGATATGTCATTGTCCACTTACCTTGGTATTTTTGCCTGTCCTAAGCCAGGTAAAGTATGAAGGAAAAACGGATCATACCTACCTACTTAGTTATTATTTAGTTACTAAGCCTAATTTATTTATCCAGAGCGCGCGCGTTTAGACGCTTTTAAGGTATTTCCTTTCATCGATGAGTATTTTAGTCTTAAAATTCAATTTGTTATTTCGCGGGTTTAATTTTACTGCGGATTTCTATTGCGGCTTGTATTGATAACCAGCAAAGGAAAATAAGCTCAGTGAAGCCAGGAAAGGATTTATCCCGCCTTCTAGGTTTAGTCTGCTACCACATGCGGCCGCATCATCGCTTAACATCACGTGAGTGTGTAGCATCGCGTAGCTATGTCGCGTCACAGATCGCGTCCTTTGTCGGTGTTGTCGATACCTACTTTGTATGTAGCTTTACTTACCTACCTGCGTCAGCTGTTCGCCAGTAGTTTAACCATTTTGTTTGGGACATGGCGAATTAATTCAAATAAGATTTTCTCTTAAATGTATTAGTATTGTCTTTGTTTGTTAATTGTAAACATAATGTGATTATATAATTTATCATATCCTTGAAGCTTTTAAGTGATTTACCAGTCACCGTGTATATCTGATATATTATGATAAATATCTGATATATGTATATCCAATTTATTAAGTGCTAGTGGCAAATGCCTTTATTGAGAAAAACAAACTAACAATACTACAGCTACTACAGCAGTAAAGAACACTTTTATTAACCACAGATCGGCCACAAGCCGATCTACAGAAAATCCAAGTGCTCCAAACCACTGTCAGATGGCAGAGTGCCCAGAATGCTGGCAGCATTGCCACGTTGAATGGCAATACTAATAATTAATTATTAATAATTTATTAAGATATTGATCCTTTGAACCCTGCAAAAATTATCATTGTTTTTGAAACGAAGTATAGTTTGGTTCAATGTAAACGATGACTTCACAGAATCACACCAGATGGTCAGTATTTTTTCCTGTACTTTACTTAAGTTACCTCTCACGCCTACATTAGTGTTTGTAGTTTAACAGTATGAAGTCATCTTACTGTCGCAAATTAGTACCTGCGTGACCCGCTTCAAATAGTTGCAGAGCGACCACTAAGAAAATTTACAGCCATTTAAGCCAAAATTAAAGAATTTTAATAATCAACTTGTAAACAATAATGATCTAAGACTAATAAAGAAATAACGAGTTTCTAAATCGATGAATAAGAATAAATCATGGTCATCAAATAACACAATTTTAAAAAACGCGGACAAATTGGGATTAATTTTTAGAACCATCTTTTATTAAATTAAATAATCATTACACATAAAAATGCGTCAATGCTTACGAATTTAAAAATATTCTATTATATTGCAAGCTTTATATTACTTTCACCTGTCTGTTGTCTGTCTGTCTGTCTGTAATTAAAAAAAAGCAAGTTTAATTTGACTCATTTCCCGGTTTCCAATTGAGCTGAAAATTTGCATGCGTGTGTAAATCGGATGACAATGCAATATTATTATGGCATGGAGCTGATCTGATGATGGAGCTGGAAGGTGGCCATAGGAACTCTGTCATTAAACAACGCAACCCCATCGAGTTTGGGCTCATTTGATTCGTCTTGACAAGTACTATATGATGCAAGATGGTAATGATAATTAAAGCTTGTTTTTAAAAAGTATTTTTAAAATTTCACTTGTTGCAATTCTGAGTTCGAAGAAATTAACCAAAAATGTCTACTAAATATGCATACTCGTATATTAAAAATCCCAAATATAAATCCCAAAATTTGTTCCATATTTGAGATGTATAATTTACTCAACTCGCCTACATCCAGTTTGTATTTGTGCAAAAAATATATTGAATCACAGTTTTGTAGGCTTTTCTGCCCACATACGACTTCGTAAATAGATATTATTAGGATAGATAGATATTCAAACGACAACGAATGTCATCTCAGTACATTTTTTTAACGATAGCGACAAACGATTGGCGCTTGTCTAGGCCCCCATGTCTATAATATTATTATCAACTAGCTGCACCCAGCGGTTTTACCCGCTATACTATTATAGCCTATGTGTTATTCCAGGGCCTGAGCTATCTCTATACCAAATTCAATTGTTCCACGTGTTAAGGCGTGAAGAAGTAACAAACATATACACTCACTCACAAACTTTTGTATTCATAATATTAGTGTGATAGTGTGATTACCAAGTTATAACAATGTGTATAAGAAAGAAAGAAAGAAAGAAAGAAAAAAAGTAAATAAATTTATTGCCTTTTTACACAATTTACAAAATGTTTTTTTTTATCGTGGCAAATGCCTTTATTGAAAAAAACAAACTAACAATACTACAGCTACTACAGCAGTAAAGAACACTTTTATTAACCACAGATCGGCCACAAGCCGATCTACAGAAAATCCAAGTTCTCCAAACCACTGTCAGTTGGCAGAGTGCCCAGAATGCTGGCAGCATTGCCACGTTGAATGGCAATACTTATTGGGGCAAATATACCCCAGCATTTCGGTCACACGTCGCCTCGACCAAGCGCAAAATAAAAGAAATAAATTAAAAGAAAAAAATACATTATTTGGCAATAGGGATAGCCTCAGCGTGTACTCTACGTGAACCCAGAGTTAAGTGGTTATTACACTTGGCTGAATTTAGTCACTAAATTCAGTGACTAAATTAGGATGCACGATACTTTCTTCTAAATTTAGGATGCTAAATGTGATTACACTTGACTAAATTCAGTGGCGACTGAATTTAGGCTTCTAAATTTAGGCAGGTGTAATAAGCCTTTTAGCGCAGTTGCTGGTTTTCAGGCTGCCCCTTTGCTCGAACTAAGATGGTACGTCGAGAGGTTTGTCATAGCGGGTTAAAATAGGACCTACACACATTTACTTAGTTTATAGAACAGTTGGCTAAAAGACATAATATTATAGAGATATTTTGAATATAGAAAATTTGATTGCTCATATACTAACTCTATAATAATCTATTACTATAATATCTATTCTCTCGTCTATTATTTTCTTCTTCTGTGGGCTTCAAATATAAACCAAACTAACAAATGTAGAGAGCCTGTACCAGGGGAACATACATTATCAGGAGTTTCCAATACAGTTGGCATAATGACTACTGCCAACTATGTCACACCAATAGATACGGAAATACTCGGAAGTGCTCGTTTGAAAAATGTTGCATGAAAATGCAGAGATAGAAAACATTTTAAAAGGAACAAATACATCCTTCTAACCAGTCTGTCCGTAGGGCATTGCTTTATGCGATAAGACCTCCGATTGTTTTGTGTTTGTTTTAATAAAGGGTTATCTATCTATCTATCACATACATTATCAGAAACTTTCGCGTTTAAAAACTTACTAATATTACTCGTATAAACGCGAATGGTTGTAAGAATGTATAGATGTCTGGATTAGGCTACAGTCTACAGCTACAGCGGGTAAAACCGCTGGTCGCAGCTAGTCTAAATATATAAAAGGAAAGAGTGCAGAGTGACTGACTGATCTATCAACGTACTGCCTAAACCGCTGGACGGATTGGGTTGAAATTTGGAACACAAATAGGTTTTATGACATAGACCTCCGCTAAGAAAGGATTTCGCCGTGCGGGCAAAGCCACAGCATAAGCTAGTAATATATAAAGTAAGATTTATTAGTAGGATGTAGGACTGTTCGTATCGCCTAGTATAATAGTTAATTAGTAAACTGAACCTTCACAATGTAGTACGTGTCAGGGACACCTGGACGAGTGGTCTGGACTGTGAAACGTGATAGGAATAGGACCTATTGACACCTATTGGACGTACTTTGTGATATTGATTGCTGTGCGGGTGCTGTTTTGGTTTACAATACTTATTATTATCCTTTTTTTTTCTACAACGATGTAAGAAGACGAGCAAGACGCTCTCCTGATGGTAAGAGATAACGCTGCCCATAATTAGTACAGTGCTACCCAGTGCACTGCGTCAACGCTTCTTACTTGAGAGTAAGATGTTGACTCTTCAGCCCAGTAATTTCACTAGCTACTGTGCCCTCCTACCGAAGCACAGCAATGTTTGCACCCTACTGCTCAGGCGGTAGAATAACTGGCACTGTTGGGGTACCCACCTAGTCGACCTCCTGCAAAGGAAGTCTACCCCCGGTAAAATCCGGGTTCAAATCTACTAGTGGCAAGTTTTTCACCTGGACGCTAACGTATTTTGGAAGGCACGAAACCTGTGGGTCCCGGATGTTTCCTATAAGATACGAGATGTAGTAGAGGTATCGTTAGGTGTCTATTATGGCAGTCGTAATCTATCGTTTTTTAATTTGTCTTCTGTATTTTTTAATAACTTCTTGGTTTTTCTACGACTTTTCTTTTTCGGAGGTTGGCACCGCACGTCAACGCATTTGCCAAGACGTTTAGTTTGACTAATATAATGTCGCTCTTAAACACGGGCTAAGCCCAGGCCTTTTTATAGGCGTACACGGAGACAAAAAAGTCCAACGCACAGAGGCCCTTTTGAGCTTTTAATATAAATGTAATGGGTGACACTTATTGGAGTCTGTCTGTGAGTCCATCCATAGAAAATGGGCTCAAAGACAGTCTCGGCCAAGTGGCAGGACTATTGCTAATTAATTAAAACTACTTGAACTAGGCTATGGATGTGTATTCTAAATGGATGGTTAATAAAGCTATTGCTAGGACTACGGCACCTGCCACTTCCGTCCCATTAGGATATATATTGACTAATATAATAATTATTATAATTAATGGTTTGCCGGGTACAGACCCTCAAACACAGACGCTGCGTAGACTTGTCTTGCTGTCAAGTCAACTGTCATCCCATACATTCACAAAAGCATGGATGAAAAATATCATCCATGACAAAAGTACAATGTATGGGATGACAGTTCTACTCTTGAAGTTTCGTCGGGATCCTGTGTATCATGCTACGGCCACATGTAAATATAATAGAGACGTAGGTAATAGGTGACACGAAGTTTACCGGGTCCTCTAGTGTGTAATAAATTGTGTTTCACCAACGAAACTGTAGTTAGTAATAGAAGACATACGTTCTATCACAAGAACACTCGCACGTCTATTAAATTCACATTAAGGAGCTGGCCGGTATGTAACGACGGTTGCGTCATTCATTAATAACTATTTTTATGATCGAAGTGCACCGTAAACAATAACTCTTCATTAAGTCATTAATTTTAAAATTTAATTTCTCATTTGCAATGGTATAATGTGTATAATGGAATCATATTTTAATTACCTAATTTTTTGTAGAATCATGAACTATTTTCACTACGTCAAATTGTTATACTCGTATGAATAAAAAAAATCTCTTTTATATAAGTTTTTAAATTATTTGAAGCCTCTGGTACATTGTAATCATTATTATCAGTGTAGTTGTAATTTGCCGTTGCCTGAATATACAATGTCTTCAAAGTAATTTACCAGTGATGTTACATTGCAAAATTAATAAGAAAATTGTAAAATTGCAGCCAATTCTTTCTTGTTAAAATTCTAGAATGTTCTCATTCATTACAAATTGCTGCATCCCACTTCCCACTTTTAATGATTATATTTGAAATGGTCGTCCCACTATAATATTTGTTCCCAGGAAAACATTTGTTAGGCAATTGCTGAGATCTAGCATCTAGCTGCTGTAACTCAGTATTTAATGAAAGACTTCCAGTTCTTATTCCATATTTCTAAAATTACAAATTTAAGAGAAGATAGTTAAGATGACATATTAATTATGTAGGTACCTACTGGAAGGAAGACTGAAGACCGAGTTGAGTGGCGTGCCATAAGGGAGTCCTATGTTTAGCAGTGGACGAACGTAGGCTGGTGATGAGATATGATGGTATATAGATGCCTGGAAACCTCTGCAACCACCTGTAAATAAATTATGTAACCAAGATAATAATTGTAAACACATATTTAAAAAAAGCAATCCCTATGAGTTTCTTGCTCATTCTTCTCATAGAGGTGCCTTGCGAATGAGCGGTAGAATATTAAAATAAAATGTAAAATTGACTTGCAAAAGTGCTCCATTGTAGCCTATTTGAATAAATGAATTTTGAGTTTGAGTTTGATGATGGCTGAAGGCTGCGCCTGTTACTACCGCCTGAGCAGTGATGTCTAAACATTACTGTGCTTCGGTAGGACGGCACTGTAGCCAGTGAAATTACTGGGCTGAGGAGTCGTAAAAGGGTTACGGATTAATTGCTATAGTTACTCGTATTACTCGCTTCGCGGCGTGGGGATCTTTATTCATCAGTCCCAAGTCTAAAATGATGCAGATTTCGCCAATTTACTACACTAAAAATCAAGCCCATAAGAAACAAAATACATACATAATAATATGTAGGTAATGTGGTGTAAAGGCTATGCAACAATACAAAGACTTAAGTAAGTCTTAAGTGATCCTAGAAGTTCTAGACACACAATCTAGAAATTCATCAATCATTTAATCCAAACTGTGGGTAAAACTTGTAATCTAGGAAATAAACAGTTTTTGTTGTTTCGATCTTCTTTTCTCGTCTTTGACATTATTATTAGTTTGCTTCGCCACTAAAACTAATTAAAAAGTAATGAGAAACCTGTCATAACTAAATCGAGCAGTGGTTAATTTCAATTTCCGTTCACCGATTAAATTGATAAACAATTTAAGTCTCAATGTAATAATAGAATAGAATAACATATTGTTGGTATAACAAATTATAAGTAATAGGTACCTAGTTATAAGTTATAAATATAAGACAAACTTAAAACAAGGGAGCGAGGGGCTTGTTGTAACAGAGGTAAGTAGTAACAGGCTCTTTTCACTAGGATCTTAAACTTTATTTATGTATTTTTTTTACTCGATTTAACCTATAAACCACGCCGCATCATGTTGCCATAGCAAGTGTCCCGTCGGCCGGCGCAGTAAGCGGAAGTGTGTATGCGCTTCATTTTTGCCGGGTCATATAAAATTGAACTGTCGTAAAATTATGCTTTGCGTTAATATTATCGACTTATTTCAAACGTTCTATAACTTATTTACATTCAAATTTATCTACCTCTGATAATATGTAACCGTTTTTAAGATTGCTAAATTGTTTAAGTAGTTATCTTGATAAATGTCAAAAATCATACCATGGGGTTAGTTGTAACAAAATCCCGGGGTTTGTTGTAACACAAATTAAGAAGTAGATAACTACTTTTTTTTTCCTTTCTTCTAGTATGAGGGAGTTTAAAAGAAAGTCAGAGCGGGCAACACAAAGCCAAGAAGTGTTAGCGGCTGCTAGCTGAAGTTTTAGAAAAAAAATGCGGTATTCGGAAAGCTAGTCAGACTTTCGGATTATGTCACGTCTCTCTTTACTTACGTCTTCTTTTCTTTATGTTAGATACATAAAGAAAAAGAGTGAGAATAATGAAAGTTTAAGAGTTAAGAAAATATTAGCTGCTCGTGGCCAAAAGCAAATTGGGGCCTCACATCGGCTGAGAGGGGAACTCTTGTTGCACTTGCTTGTGCCTCTAACGCTGCGGGTAATTTTATCCCACCGATGTTCGTTTTTCCTAGGTTTTAATATTCTGATATGTTTATTCGTGGTGGACCTCGATTGCATTGGAGCTGGTAATGCCTATGGGTGGATGACCGAAAAAGAATTTTTGTTTTATGGATCATTTTATCCAACACGTATTTGAGTTACAAATAGTGTATTTGAGTTAATTTTTGATAAGAATTATATAATACCTACTTTAGAAAGATGTTAATTATGTTTAAAATAAGCAAAGAATAAATAAAAAGAGGAATTAGAGTCGTTTGTTTTTGTCGTTACAACTTGCCCCAAACACGAGGTAAGTTGTAACACAGGACTTCTTCTAGAAAAAAAAATATTGTAAAATAATTACCCACAAATATGGTATTATTTTTACTTGATTTGGTAGAGGAAGAGTTACAGCATCCATTCATATTTTTTAGTAGCAATTTAATCAATAGATCTCGAGCCTATATTAGTTTTCATGAAAACTGTTACAATAAGCCCCTCGCTCCCTAATATAAAAAATTTGAGAGGTGTCAAGGGACACCCGGGTGGAACGAAGTTCGATTAATTAATGAAAATATCTGGCTTGCTTTCTATAAGAGAGAGAGAGAGAGAGAGAGAGAGAGAGAGACAGACAGAGAAACATGCGCACGCCGCACAGCTTACAATAGCTTACTATAAAAAGTGTCGTGATAACTTTTCGTAAGAATTTTTTCCGTCTAGCCCCCTTTCACAACGCGCGATAAGGAACTTCGTTCCAATAACTCCGTGCGCCGCACGGTTTTTATACACAAAATATATATAAAAGTACATTCTACTCTTTATTTTATTACTTTTTGCTTTGGTTTAAAAATATAGATCTTTTCTACCTTGTTTTTATATGGTTTATTATGACTGCGCCGAAACGTGCTCGTCTCTGTTCTCTCATAATATTCAAAAATATATTCTCTTAAATCGTTTATTGTACAGGCAAATATGTACCTATATCTTTTATATTTTGTACGTTTATTTATGACTTTGACTATATAAGTACATAAAATATAAAATGAAAAGCGTAAGTGATCGACTGACTGACTGTTCTATTCTATTCCTTTTTTGTAGTCTTTCTTTAGGTACATTTTAGATCCAGATAGATATAGTGAGAATATCTAGATAAAGACATAATAATATGATCTATTACAGAAACAGCTAAATGGATTAAGTAAAAATTTGGCACAAACTTAGTATGCGCATAAAATCTAGTTTATAGTAGCTCTATACACCACTACTAGCTATATTGCTCTGTAAAGGGCACCTAATTGATATCAAAGATAATTGAAAGCACGAGAAACGAACAGTCAGTCAGCTGCAAACTGAGATAGATTGGTTATTAATGGAAATGGATATATCTGACTTCGACGGTTAGTTTCGCTTCCCTGGACTTGGCACTTAGCAGTAGAGAAAACTTCTAGAGTAAAAGTAAAGTGTACGTCGGACGACTGTCGCTCACACGATGACGAATGTTGAAATATCAATTCGTACATTTTTTTGTGGAAAATGCTATTTTTGAGAAGATAAATGAACATTATTTATTTAGTAAGTACTGTCATATTAAGTAGGTATATATTATAAATTTAATTAAGATTTTTAAACATTATGCGTTCTTATATACGCCTTGGCCAAAAGTATTAGGCACCCTAAAAATTTTTGGATTTCACCTGTTTAAAGCAAAAATTTAAAACAATTTTGTTGTTTATAGATATATATTTATTAGAATATTAAAAAATATTAATATTTAGTGGGACCTCCCTTGGCTTTTAGCACCGCAGCAATCCTTTGGGGCATACAGCGTACCAGCTGTGTACACTCGGTTGTTGATATGGCTTCCCACTCGTCTCTTAAAGCGTTTTTGAGGGCTGTTTTTGAAGTGATGCTATGCTCCCGTATCTTGCGCTTCAGTATACCAAAGGTGCTCGATTGGGTTCAGGTCTGGTGACTGTGCCGGCCAGTCCAACAGGACCACATCATTTTCGTGAAACCAACGCATAGTGAGTGATGATTTGTGGCATGGAGCATTGTCTTGTTGGAATTTCGGCTCATCCAGATTGGTATCGCCAAAAACACGCGTTAGCGACGGCATCAGGGCAGTTTCAAGCACATTTATGTACTTTTGGCTGTCCATCCGAACTTCGCACACGAACATTTCGCCGACACCACTGGCAGCCATGCATCCCCAAATCATAATGCTGCCGCCTCCGTGTTTCACAGTTGGCACCACACATTCGGGATGGTATTCCTCGCCGATACGACGCCTCACGTAGGTGAAACCTGGAGTTCCAAATACCTGGAATAAAAGTTAAACACTTGTTTTAGACATTTTATTAATTTTCTAGAAGGCTAATTAATTATATGGTAATTATTGTTATTATCGTATGCAAAGTGTAGTATAAACCTTACCTCGAAGTTGGATTCATCGGACCATAGTACGTTCGACCAATCTTCTTCTGTAAAGTGTTGGTAATTTAAAGCCCACTGCAGCCGGTTCTTCTTGTTGTTGTCGGAGAGCCATGGCTTCTTTCTGGCTTTGTAGCCTCTTAGGCCTGCTTCAGTTAGCCTTCTTCTTACCGTTCTTGAACTTATTGGTGTTTCTATTGCCTCTAATAGAGCAGCAGCCAGTTCGGAAGAAGTTTTCTTACGGTCCCTGAGGGACTCCCGAATAAGTTTTCGGTCCTGGCGGGCAGAAATCACGCGTTTTCGACCCGTTATTTGTTTGTTCGCGTGAGAGCTAGTCTCCGCAAACCTTTTCAAAGCTGATTGCACGGCATAGCGGGAACATTTTAATAATTTGGCAATCTCTACCTGAGTCTTCCCTTCTTCAAACAAAATCTGGATTTTTATCCGTTTTTCCAATTCAAGTTCACGTTGCTTCGGCATTTTGAGTAATTAAGTTCAAACACTTCACAAAAAAAATACACACAGTAGCTTAGTAACACGACGGAGGTCAAAAATAGACTGATGATTTTATTTGATTTTTTTTCTAAAAATCACCTGAGTCATAATTTGTGGCCCAGGTGTTTTATGGTACCTTCAATTACACTATCTATTGTTTAAAATGAACGTTTAACATTGCCGCTCTCACTATTGTTTAACAGATTAGTTGTTATTCCAATATTTTATGAGTTGTACGTGTTTTATGGGGGTGCCTAATACTTTTGGCCAAGGCATGTATAACAATGAAAGCATATACACTGCATTCACCATAGATCTATTTAAGAAAACAAGCCATTACAAAAAACACCAGTTAATACAATTTACAAGATAAACATTGTAAACATATATTAAAAAAAAAAAACAATGCCGATGAGTTTCTTGCTCGTTTTCCTCATTTTGACGTACTTTTGAGCTTCGAGCGGTAGAGTCTTAAAAAACTAAATAAATGTAAAATTGTCATGCAAAAGTGCTCAATAGTAGCCAATTTAAAGAAATACATCCTGATTTTGGAAATACCACCGTTACTAATAAATTTTCCTGTCTAAAACACGAATTCTGATTCACGACAATTAAGAATGAAATTACATCATCAATTCCATAAATAAAGCGATTGTGTCGGGTCATTTGTGAGTATATATATGAGACAAACACTCTAAATATAACGTTCAATTGTATTCCACATCATTTCATTAGATGATAACAATTTGTTTGCAAATTAGTCTTTGTGTTTGATCATTGTTCAACACACTTGGTCTTGCCGACTGGCTTACGTAATCAGTAGCGGCGCTAGGCGTCAGCGACGTCGGCGACCGCCGACGGCCTCGCGCTTGAGGGGGGCCTCGCAAAATTTTTAATTATTTTTTTTTTTTTTTTTTAAACATATACGCGAGTTAAGTGATTGTGAAGTGCTTAAGGACTTCAAAAAGAAAAAGATCAAAATGCATCAAAAGAAGACCTTTTCAAGTATTATAATGATTTAGGTAGGACTTAAAATATTTTAGGAAGGCGAAAATAGCGACATACAGCCTTTCGAACTATATAAAGGTATTAATAACTCCATGTTAATATCAGGCGCTGATCCAGGGCCTCGCGGCCATGGGAGCCATGAAAATTAAGTAATTTAATGTGGCTTAATTTTTTTTTCTCGTCAAAATCAGCGGCTAGCAAACTTTTTTAAAATTTTCTCGGCGCTCGCAGCTAACTGCTCGCTCTCTAATTAGCAAAATTATTGTAATCTCGTGACTCTTAGAATGAGTTAAAACACAAAATTTTCTCTGGTTGCGCTCTTACTAGATAAAATATTTAGTTTTAATTCAGTTTCCTTGCCACTCGAAGCAAGCAAATGCACATAATTCGTGAAGAAAAATTTCAAAATATTCTCTTTTATACATAAGAATATAATATTTAGATTCCTAGCAACTCGGAGCAAGCTAAGCGTACATTATTCGTACTCAAAAATTCAAAATTTTCTCGGCGCTCGCAGCGAGCTGCTCGCGTTTTTATACATAAGAATATAATATTTAGATTCCTAGCCACTCGGAGCAAGCTAAGCGTACATTATTTGTACTGAAAAATTCAAAATTTTCTCGGCGCTCGCAGCGAGCTGCTCGCGCTTTTATAGATAAGAATATTTAGATTCCTAGCCACTCGGAGCAAGCTAAGCGTACATTATTCGTACTGAAAAATCCAAAATTTTCTCGAGGCTAGCAACGAGCTGCTCGCTCTTTTATAGATAAGAATATTTAGTTTCCTAGCCACTCGGAGCAAGCTAAAAATTAAATTTTCTCGAGGCTAGCAACGAGCTGCTCGCACTTTTATAGATAAGAATATTTAGTTTCCTAGCCACTTCGAGCAAGCTAAACGCACATTACTCGTGCTGAAAAATTCAAAATTTTCTCGGCACTCGCAGCTAACTGCTCGCTCTCTAATTAGCAAAACTATTGTAATCTCGTGACTCTTAGAAAGAGTTAAAATACAAAATTTTCTCCGGTTGCGCTCTTACTAGATAAAATATTTAATTTTAATTCAGTTTCCTTGCCACTCGAAGCAAGCAAACGCACATAATTCGTGAAGAAAAATTTCAAAATATTCTCTTTTAATTTTCTCTAGCAACGAGCTGCTCGCACTTTTATAGATAAGAATATTTAGTTTCCTAGCCACTTGGAGCAAGCTAAGCGTACATTATTCGTACTAAAAAATTCAAAATTTTCTCGGCGCTCGCAGCGAGCTGCTCGCGCTTTTATAGATAAGAATATTTAGTTTCCTAGCCACTCGGAGCAAGCTAAGCGTACATTATTCGTACTGAAAAATTTAAAATTTTCTCGAGGCTAGCAACGAGCTGCTCGCACTTTTATAGATAAGAATATTTAGTTTCCTAGCCACTTGGAGCAAGCTAAACGCACATAACTCGTGCTGAAAAATTCAAAATTATCTCGGCGCTCGCAGCGAGCTGCTCGCGCTTTTATAGATAAGAATATTTAGATTCCTAGCCACTCGCGCTCCTACAGATAATAATGCTTTTATTACCACTCGGAGCGAGATAAACGCATACCTTTCATACTCACTTAGACAGAATTTAAAAAATATACCTATCATCGAGGTGTAAGGCACGAAGATGAAGTAAATACAAGTGAGTTTATGCCGTTAATTTACAAAGATGAATCTTACGAGTCGTTTAGTGTAAAAAAAGGTGTAAAGTATTCAAAATTTTATGAATTCGCTTAAACATGTCCCTTCTCAGTTTGTAAAAAATGCTTGCCGAAAAAGGGGGGCCTCGCAAACCTAATTTCGCCGACGCCCACGCGTGGTCTAGCGCCGCCACTGTACGTAATGTTCTGGCGCGGAATTGAACCTTCTTGGACAGGTTGGATTTTTTATGCTTGACACCATAGACAAATTAAATTTTAAGTCTAGGGACATACACAGATATTTTTTTATTTTCTGAAGGTTTATGAGGTGAATTTAGCAAATGCACAGGCGTGCGGCGACAAACTCCGAACCGGAATTAAAGACTATGTGCTTGTTCACGTGAACGCGCGAGCGCGGGCGCGGGCGCGACAGACTGCTTGCACCGCACGTGCGTTTGTACGTGAACACCTTCATAGCACGTCATAATATGTTTGATATTTCGCGCCCGCGCCCGCGCCCGCGTGTTCACGTGGGCCAACGCTTTCACTTAGCTAAGTGTCTTAATTTAAGACACTAAGTGATATTTTTATAAGCCAGATGTCCTACTTAACAAACTCTACCATCGTTCTACGCCTTGCCATCCTACCAATCCTTCCAGCCTAACTCGTAATCACTTTGAGCTAGTTAAAATTGTCTTACAGCTAATTTATCAAGACATGAAATTACTACAGTGCGGGCCTGTAAGTAATTTGTTCTGCCAAGCATCAGTAAGACATTTTTTTTTCTAATTGTGTCTTAGGCCTACCCCACAATAGGCGACAGCTACTCTTGAGCGGGTGACAAATATCTTTACGACGACATCGCGATGTCGCGGCGACGACATGGCGACTGGCGACACACACCGGTCTTCGGAAAGTCACCGGAGTTTCGTGGTTACAACTATCGTCGCGTCAATATATTTGAATAGTCCATAGCCCATTGTGGGTGTAGCCTTGCGTGTCAAGTATTCTTACGGCTCATAACAACATCAATTTAGACACGCGGCAGCGAGTCAAGCCAAGTTCAAGCAAAGGAACTGGCGACCGCGCCGTGTGTTATATTACACGAACCATCCAAAGCGCGTTTTGACGACTTTTTACACCCTCGTTATACAAAAACTATTACACATAGACAAGTCAAATTTGGCACATATACTTAAATATACGAACTATATCTCTGTTCCAAATTCCAATAACACAGCTCAAATGGTTATTTAGATATAAACATCCAGTAATCGGTGAAGTTAATACATACTGAGGGATAGATCAAAAGTAATATCCCAGTTCCAGATGACCTAGAAAGCTGAAATTTGGCATCCCGATAGGCATAGTCATAGTAACAAAGGAAAAAATCAGAAACTAATAAATTTTAATGATTTAATAATATTTTTAAATTTAATAAAAATTGTTAATTTTAAAGTATGGTAATTAACTTGCAAATTAAATATGATCCACCTTCCGGTTTCCGATTAAGCTGAAATTTGGCATGCCTGTATAAATTGGATGACAATGCAATATTATTGTAACATGGAGGTGATCTGACGATGGAGCTGGAAGGTGGCCATAGGGACTCCGTAATTATATGACGCAACCCCATCGAGTTTGGGCTTATTTGATTTGTCTTGACGAGTACTTTGATACTATATAGTAATCAGGGTCTGATGATGGAGCTGGAAGGTGGCCATAGGAACTCCATAATTAAGCGACGCAACCCCATCGAGTTTGAGCTCGTTTGATTCGTCTTGACGAGTACCTTTGTGCTAGATAGTAATAATAAATGCTTGTTAAAAAAAATGTCATGTTACCTACTATAAGTACAAACTACCTCTATGATTGATAATAATGGTATGGTAATTTTAAGTATATACTTTTGTTATATTGTTTATGAGTCACGATAAGGAGTAAATACCTAATACCTATTCTATTCCACCGTCTCATGGCCGGTGCACCGGAAATAATTAAAATCAAATAAATATAAATTAAGTTCTAGTAAGCCCAAAGGGCTTGATAATTAATCTATATGATAGGGCTTACTATGACTATTTCATTTCTGATATGCGTCTGGTATTGGCTCAGTTATTTATTACATGTGGATTTTAAGAGCTTCACGTGAGAATAATATTATAACGAATGGAGTAGGTATTATACCACCTTTATTTTATTTAACCTTACTCTTATCAGTTTTAGTATACTTACATACAATTAAATGATAGGTATTTCGGACCACGCCAGCGCATTAGGTATACATCATTAAATTATGGATAAGTACCTACCTACTATTAAATTCTGTACAAAAAGAAATGATATCCTATCAAAAACATAAATGTGAAATTAGAGCCAAGTTCAATATTACGATATATGTATTATGTAGGTATCTATGCGTTAGTTGTTTGTTGACTTCAAAGACAAAAGAAGGGAGATCTAAATTGGTGCCAAGTTCAATGGTTAGTCCTGAAATATATTTATAACATAAAATATTGTATTACAACTTAAAATATTATTTCTTCTTATAACTTAAGATAAATATGTTATAGCTTGAGATCTGACTTGGCTTGTTCTCATATTGTATTATGCGAAATATTATAATTAACTTGCCTTCTAAAACTGTCTATAAAACTAGCCGCCGTGGAACATAGGGCTCTTTCGTGACTGTTTTTGTATGCAGGTATCTACTTAATAATATGTCGTATATGAGAACAAGCCAAATTAGATCTCAGGCAATAACATATTTATCTTAAGTTATAAGAAGAAATAATATTTTAAGTTGTAATACAATATTTTATGTTATAAATATATTTCAGGACTAACCATTGAACTTGGCACCAATTTAGATCTCCCTTCTTTTGTCTTTGAAGTCAACAAACAACTAACGCATAGATACCTACATAATACATATATCGTAATATTGAACTTGGCTCTAATTTCACATTTATGTTTTTGATAGGATTATTGTTCTCAATACAATTAGCTCAAACATTGCTATTTCTAGCTCAATTAGAGCGTGCAATGCGTAAAAATTATGGAATTCTACAGTTTTTACATGAAACTTGAGAAGGAAGTTTCTAGTTTCTATTTGTAATAGAATAGAAAATCTCTTTATTGGACATCACAAATATATTAAAATAAGCTTAGAAATAAGATAACAAATTATAATGCAGTTATTGAAAAATTAACTAAGAAAATTCACGGGAGCAGGTGCTTCGGCGTATGCGCAACCCCGGCACTATGGCGTCCCTCAGGAACACCAGGAAGGTTAACGGCTAACTTCAGGTCATTCAAAAAAGATTTAATAATAATTATAATTGGGGTTTATACTCCAACATAACAGTTACCCTACTTACACTGTCAGAGTCAAATCGCAATTTATAGGTTGTGTGGCTAACCTAAGTATATGTTGCAGTTTCAGGTAGACGAGATTACTACATTACTACATTTGTGCGACTTACCACGTCACGAGTCGTGTACCTTACCATTTTATTTTACACGGTACGGGTACAAATGAAATGGTAAGATTTCTATCTCTATGTATTTTCATAAGAAAATGTATCTCAGAATCTCAGGTAATATTTTCTTAGCAGACATTTCTCTGAAAGAGTAAAAAAACAACTACAGTATAACCTCCAATATATTACAATAATATTTTATGCAAACTTAACAAGTTTTTATCAAAGGCGAGAGGTTGCAATCATTTTCCGTTTCTAAGAATTTACAAGTTCTTTTATTTTATTCCTACGATCCTTAATAGCACCGGAAAAGTTAATTATGTTGCTAAATTGAAAAAATTCTGAGAAAATGTTTTTGTTAAAATGACTTGGACACATACATTATTATGATTTGTGTAATGTGTACCTTATGTTTTATTTCAACAACCTTAAGTGTATACCTACTATTATTATATTGTGTACCTATATAGAATTTCAACGACTAGATTTTAGTGCAAAAAGTAATGAAAATTTATAAAAAGATATACTCCTTGACTTTATAAGTATGACTACTTACTAACCTTAATAAATAAGTACAATTAATTAAGTATAAAAACTAAAATAAGCTTTTCGAAAAAGACATCTATATTTTCCTACTTTCTTATAAGAATAACAAAACATATTTTCAATTGTAAACTATTCGCAAAGGTCAAAATACTAAACCCTACTTAAAATTCAGCGCCAACCACCGAGTACTTCAAGCACAGACGCGTTAAATGTAAAGCGCTTAAGCGCCATAAAGTCAAATCACAAAAGCGCATTCACACAAGCTAAATGCTAAACAGGGGGGTTCTATGTACCTGCATAAATATTTTTTTTACAGGGTTATTCGTTTTCAGTAAAATTTTTTACACTAAACGGTTCGTGAGTATTTAAATTCATCTTTGTAAATAAACGGCATAAACTCACTTGTATTTACTTCGGCTTCGTGCCGACCGTTTTGATCCTGTACGAGGATCTTCTTCAGGGGAGTAGTTGCGGTCGGCACAATACAAGTGAGTTTATGCCGTTTATTTACAAAGATGAGTAAAAATTTTCTTTAAAAGTATATTTATTTAAAATAAAATATGCTTATAAAAAAGTAAGAAGATGATCAAGACGCTCTTCTGGTGGTAAAAGATAACGCTGCCCATAATTAGTACAGTGCTAACTAGGATTTACAATGATGTACAATTCTAGGTGCACTGCACCGACGCTTTTTACTCAAGAGTTATAAGATGTTAGAAACTCTCCAGCCCAGTAATTTCACTAGCTACAGTGCCCTCCTACTGAAGCACAGTAATGTTACACATCACTGCTCAGGCGGTAGAATAACTGGCACTGTTGGGTGAAGTTTTAGTGAAAGTGTCGAAAAGTTGACTTCATTAAAGAGAAGGTGAACTGATTACCCTGTATAGTCATTTTTATGTAAATCAGTCACAACTGACATACTACCTTTTATGACTGAGATGAAAAGCTGCAACTGCAACAACAAAATTATTCAGAACTTATTTTCTAGAATGGATTATGTTAATTTCATAAAAATACATGAAAGGTGCTAAAATATTCTTATGAATGAGAACTATTATATTCCGTTGTGGTTAATTACGGTTTAAAGGACAAAGTGGCTAAAACATAACTGCCTTTTGTGTGGCTTTAGCTTAATGACTGGGTATATCTTTTTTTATGTAATAGGTGACAAACAAGCAGAGCCCACCTGATGGTGAGTGGCTACCGGCGCCTATGGATACCTGCAATACCAGGGGTACCGCTGGTACGTTGCCTACCTTTCAAGACTCTATTCACTTGCCTTTTGAAGAGTCCCATGTTAAAGCTCATCGGAAATACCGCGGGCGGAAGCTCATTCCACAATTTGCAGGTGTACGGCAAGAACTCTTAATGACAACTTAATGACTATATCTCAGAAATCTTGAACGAGTAGAGTACCTATATAATCTTTCGTATGGAAGTCCCATTCTAAAATCATAAAGCCGACGACAGACTGACGCGGGATCACGCGGAAAAGCGGTCGCGATCTTCATTTTGACCCGGCCCGCGTCCGCTTTATATGTGACTTTCCCGCGGCAATGTGGCGTCAGCTTTAGAATTTGGACAGTTTTTATTGTAACAAAATAAAATGTTATTGTAAAAATCATAATAATGTAAAGATTCACCCTGTATATCTAAAAATATGCAGATCGATGTCCAATACACTACTGAATAAGCACATCTATCTGTATTTAACAAATGTCTGTAAGATACATGTTTAGTCGTCCAAACTTAACGTGATCCTGACACTCTGGCACTATGTTAATTCAACATCACCTATAAATATTGAAATAGCCCAAACGTAGTGTACGAGATGGTACTTGTTTTGATTACTGAAGAATACAATATAACTGATTTGGCATTTTATCATCCTATTTATCTGTAAAACCTTTAAAAAATTACTTTTCTGTTGGAAAAGTCTTTTTTTTTATAAATAATAAATAAATATTTCAGGACGTTTAACACAGCGCCACCTAACCCCAAACTAAGCAACTTAATGCTTGTAATATGGTGGTTAGGGTAACGGATATATTACTTATATACTTTTCTTTTGTAAATATATACTTATAATAGATATTGAAAAACCACCCAGACCAGAAACAAATACATGTGGATCACACAAACATTTGTCCCATGCGGGAATCGAACCCGCAACCTTCTGGGTGGCAGGCGGGTATTTATCGGTATTATTAAGACACCTACTTGTAGTCATAGCTTAAATGGTTGTGTCGTATAACTACATTGAAGATTAAATAAACGTATACAAAAATACGAACATTACATTTTTTAATTCTTATATATGCAGGCTGTATGGAAGGAAGTATTGCTTTTAACTTTTGAATATATTTAATAAGGTTCTCTTCAATCACTAAGTATTTTTAATAAATGAATTAAATTAAAAAACCCTCAACGCTTTCAAAATATGTAATTCGCCATTTTGAGGTGGCAGCCATCTTGGATTTGAAATTTAATTATTATTCTACTAGTCAAGCCCTTCACACCCCGTCGCTTTTGCATCGGGGATTAAAAACTCAAGTAATAATTTCCTACAGGAGCTCCTAGCCTATGTACAGGGATCGTGCTGACATTTAAAAACGGCACGTGTAAACACCGCCTTACGCCCGTACAACCGTAAACGATTCCAATAGGCACTGACCTTTAATAAATAAGATACTTGTTACTGACACATCATAATTTACTCAACAAAATAACTATTTAATATACCCTAAATAAAAAAAAAGCTTCTCAATTTAAAAATGTGACCTTTATTTAATAAGATACTTGTTACTGGCATAATATCATAATTTACTCAATAATTATGATTAATTTAAAATATAATTGCTTCTAATTTCAAAAATGATTTTTTTTATCAAAGGTCAAATTCGATATAATAACAAAGTTTATTGAAAGAGGTCGCATAACTTTTTTAATAACCATAGATTCCAAATAAACAAGGAACAATAATTGTTGTAATAATAGATATTTTATTAAAACGAAGCGTAGGAATCCACCCATAAGGTGGACATACAACTTTATAAAGGTCGCCGGAAGACTCTGGACGCAGGTCGCTTCCAACTGGTATATTATGGAAGTCCAAAGGGGAGGCCTATGTTCAGCAGTAGACGTCCTGCGGCTGAGATGATGATGATGATGAATTGTTTTAATGGTGGTAGGGCTTCTCAATGCGAAATCTCTTCTGGTATAGCTCCCACAACCTTACCCAATATTCTGCCACAATTTTCTTCGGTTGGAAGGGCAAGGTGACCAGGATAATAATAATAATAATAACAGACAGACTCCAATAAGTGTCACCCATTACATTTATATTAAAAGCTCAAAAGGGCCTCTGCGCGTTGGGCTTTTTTGTCTCCGTGCAAGCCTATAAAAAGGCCCGGGCTTAGCCCGTGTTTAAGAGCGACATAATAATAATAATTATCAGGATAAATTATAATGAGCTAAGGAGACACAAACCCCCACCACTTGCTAGTTAACAAGTTAAACATATTAATTATTAAAAATAATTACAGTCAGATAAAAACTAATTAAAATTTAATTTTTTTTAAAATCAGATGTTTGTCATAGAAAAGTTCACTAAGTATACATTTTTTAAATTCCTCGTCGTCCAATCTAAAGTAAAAGAGCTCTATAGTAGCGGCAACCGTCTATAAAAAGCTTCGCGCATATCGCATCGCTAACTTGAAGTTATTCCTGTAAGCTATTTGTACTTAGTTTACTCTTGGATGCTTTCTTAACAACGCTCGTTTTAGAACTCGAGGTCAATAAGTGCCACCGTTGGAACGCCATAAAAATTGTTTTTTTTTTCAGTTGATACCAATTCCATCAGCCACTGTTTTATTTATCGCGATACAAGGTAGGCTACTTTGTATGTGTTATATCAGTCTGAGCTACCTTCGTACCAAATTTGAAGTCAATCGGTGTATCTGTTTATGCGTGGAGAAGTAATAACACACACACAAACTTTCACATTTTTAATATTAGTAGGATTATGATTATAAATAACAGCGGCCAAGTGCGAGTCGGACTCGCCCATGAAGGGTTCCGTAACAGCAAATAACATTATATAAAAGTTTTTGTAGTTCGTTGTAACTTAAATTGTAGTTCACGATTTATGACGTATTAAAAAAACTAATTATTAGATCTCGTTCAAACCAATTTTCGTTGGAAGTTTTCATGGTAATGTACATAACATAATTATTTTTACATTTATCATTCCCATATTTTAGAAGTTAGAGGAGGGGGGACACATTTTTCCACTTTGGAAGCGTCTCTCGCGCAAACTATTCAGTTTAGAAAAAAATGATATTAGAAACCTCAATATCATCTTTGAAGACCTATCCATAGATACCCAACACGTATGGGTTTGATGAAAAAAACATTTTGAGTTTCAGTTCTAAGTATGGGGAGCTCCAAAAATTATTGGTTTTTTTTCTATTTTTGTATGAAAATCTTAATCCGGTTCACCGAATACATCTACTGACCCACTTTCAACAGTATAGTTCTTATAGTTTCGGAAAAAAGTGGCTGTGACATACGGACGGACGGACGGACAGACATGACGAATCTATAAGGGTTCCGTTTTTTGCCATTTGGCTACGGAACCCTAAAAACAAATCGTCTTAATATTTGTAATTCCACGTCATCCAATCTAAAAATGAAAGAGCTCTATAGTAGCGACAACCGTCTATAAAAAGCTTCGCGCACATCGCTAACTTGAAGTTATTCCTGTAAGCTATTTGAACTTATAGTTTACTCTTGGATGCTTTCTTGACAACGCTCGTTTTAGATCTTATTTTAGTTCCAAGTTATATCATGAATAGTTTTATATGTATGAATAGAGTTTTAAACACAATTATAATATTGTAATGAAATTCGTAATAAGTAAGAGAATCATAAATTTCCTTGGAGTTCATTGAAAGTATTAAAAAGATGTACCTTTGAAAGAAAACAAATAATATAACTTTTAAAATGAAATGAAATAATAACTCTTTAATAAACTAATAGCAAATGTTTAAAATAACTTAAAAGTAAGTTTTAGCTATCCCAGAAATTCAAATTATCATGGGTTTCAAATAACACATTTTAATCTATTTCTATTACTAATTTACCTAATATGTACCTACATAAACAATGTCCCTAAAAATGAGGCCCTTTTTAATGACTCGATCTTTACCGTTAACCCTCGCAAGCAAAAGAGCAGAATCCACAAGTAAATAGCAAATGATCACAAATGCACAGGGTCACACATAACACCGGGCATGCAGTTTACATCCCGTTCGCTAAACCGTCAACACATAGTGTGTAGGGCCTCTAAGCTATTGTCAATATAATGATAAACGACGCTTTAGCTGATTGATCGAATCACGACTCGATCTGTATTCAGGAAACGCAGAACGCATGCCATATTTTGAAAAAAAACTTCATATAGAAAACAAATTTTACAATGAAAAATGAATTTAAACATTTCATATTAGTAACTTTTTAGTATGTCTTTAGACACACCCAATATCTAATTAAATAGCTCGAAAAGGTTTTTACAGTCACAAAATGTATCTCTACTTAGGTATTTAAGGTTGTGATTCATAATTTTCGAGTTATTCCAGTAGTACATTATTTTATAAACTGATGGTAGGCTTCGGCCGTGCCTAGTTACCAGTTACCATCCACTGGACAAAAACCGTGTCGCCAAGCGGTCATTAAAACTGTGTTCCGGCATGACGTTCAGTGAAGCCAGGAAGGAATTAATCCATCTACGGCAGCATCATCGCTTAACATCAGGCGAGGTCGTGATCAATCAATAAAAAAATTAAGCGATATCTTTAGCTTCATGCCGGCAGGATGTGTAGCGCTGATTTTTAGCATAAGTATTATGCCTATGCTTGAGCTTTTCTTTCGTTTGTCAATATAGGCATGCGCCGCAAAAACATGCTTAATTAAGTTAGAATAGACTCTAGCGTTCTATGACTCTAATAATATAATAAATAAATAGTAATATATAATAAATTCAGGACATTTCACACAGCGCCACCTAACCCCGAACTAAGCAATTAATGCTTGTGTTATGGTGGTAAGGATAACGGATATGATACTTATATAAACTTTTCTTTTGTAAATACATACTTATAATATATATTGAACCACAGACCAGAAACAAATACCTGTGGATCACACAAACATTTGTCCCATGCGGGAATCGAACCCGCAAGCTTCTGTGTTGCAAGCGGGTACTAGCCCACCGCACCACAGAGGTCGTCGAAATATTTTATTATGTCGGTTCAATAGTGATTGCTATCAGTGTAAATTAGCAAATATACAAGCTGATGCCCTAGACTGTGTCAATGTGAGAGAATGATAGATGACGCGTGACGTTGCAGCTGATCGATTGACTCGATCTGTATTCAGAGCACGGAATGTATCTCAGGGTTATTTGGTCATTTACTATTGTTACAGATTACAAATAATTATAATATAATAGCCTAACTAATAGCAGTCCACCAGTTGGGAAAATAACATATTTATAAATAAATAAATATGAATGAGGCTGAAGAAGGTTGCATATTACTCGTTCGCTGTTTCACCCGCGTGGTAAAATATTTTGTTAGTGGACGTCAAAAAACCTATTTGTATTCCAAAATATTGTAGATCCATTATTTTTTTCTTAAAATCACGATCTCGCGTGATATTAAGCGACTACAACCTAGAAGGCGGGATAAATCCCTCCCTGGCTTCATAGAACTTCGTGCCGGACCACGAACATAATGATGACCGCTACCGCACATAGACCCCAAAATGGCAACATGGTTTTGTTTAAAAACTAGCTACGCCCAGCGGTTTTCCCCGCTGTACTGTAGCCTATGTGTTATTTTAGGGTCTAAGCTATCTCTATACCAAATTTCAGCTCAATCGGTCCACCCGTTTAGGCGTGAAGAAGTAACAAACACACACACTCACTCACAAACTTTTGCATTTATAGGTAATATTAGTGTAATTAAAATTTAGTAAAATAAACTTCATATTGGTAAAGCTTCTGAAAATAATATCCAACATAAATTTTAACCAACACAATTTGATCTCAATCAAAAGTTAAACGAACCGACTTTAAAACATTAAATAAGTGTAAACTCCTTAACTTATAATGATGTAACAGAATATTCTAAGCAATTATAATATAACTTAAAAGTTGTTCTTGGTTCTATAGGCTTGTACTGCTTCCCTCAGGCCATAGGTGGATTTAGGGGGCTTGGCCAAGGCCCCCCCCAGAAGCATTGTAGAGATACGAATTTTGCACATATCGCAGCGCTCGCAGCATGCTGCTCGCGCACTTATTATTAAGGTTATTTGAACTTTCTAACTGTTCAGAGCGAGCTTAACACACGAAAAGTGTGTAGTAAAAATTATAATATTTTTGCCCGTCTGCACCTTGCCCCCCCCCCCCCCCCCCCCCCAGAACCAAATCCTGGATCCGCCAGTGCCTCAGGCTCTATGCTCACTTCCGCTACGCGACAAAAGTTCAACAAGAGAGAGATATATTTTTTTTTATATTATAAATATATCTTTGTAACTTTCTGAACACCTAATAAGCTTAATAATTTTCCTAACGTGCATAAACACAACCAAAACTAAAAGAGTAGTTAATTTTTCTTTATAAATATTACTAAATTTATTTCTAGGAAAAGACAAATTCTTAATTCAATTCAATTCATTTATTTGTCACAAACATGGTACAGTATGGTGGAACAATGTTTATATTGAACAGCATGCTTGGTCAGCTCGACTGACATACAAAATTTATAAGAAAAATCTTAATTATGTACGAGGATGAATGAACGTTGATAATTGAGAAATGACTCAATTATCAACGCACAGCCCAAAGTGCTAAACGGATTGGTTTGAAAATTGTAATTTGGATAGATTTTATAACGTAAATACAACTAAGTTTTCCCAACAGTGACTGAGACCTAGGTTTAGCCGGAGTTTACGTGAACTTTTACAATACTAGCTGCGCCCAACGGTTTTACCCGCTGTACTGTAATAGCCTATGTGTTATTCCAGGGTTCTAAGCTATCTCTAATCCAAATTTCCCATCCGTTTAGGCGTGAAAGAGTAACAAACATACATCCAGACAATCACACATTCTTACAAACTTTCACGTTTATAATAATTAGTAAGATACACCCTTTCAACTAGTAAAACCTAAGTAAATACATATACATATATTTTAAGGATAAGCCCCAGTTGACATGCGGAAGACCGAATCCCGATATGTAAATCAAAGGATTTCAGGCATTATTGTTGTTTTCCGGAACGTTACCCTTCATCACGTTCCCGCGAGTCGTAATTATGTAATCGACAATTTTGATTTGCTCGTAAAATTAATGAAATTAATATAATTTGTATTAACTTCGTGCCTTGACTAAAGTTTGATTTCATAATTTGCAAATAAATATTGATTTACATAATAATAATATAATTTACGGCATTTTCTGTTATAATTTTAATTTATTTGTAGATGAAGATGCAAGCTAATAGGAAAACATTAAAAAATGCATTTGATTTAGTAATAGGACGATAGGGCTTTACAAGAATTTAAAAATAATAATGTAATATCACGTTGCCTGTCCAGAGTATTTTGGATAAGGTTGTCGTAAGGACGTCCAACTTTTTTTTCGGTCTAACTGTTTCATTTTATGTATTTACGAAGAATAAACAATTTTTTTTAATAATACTTCTGAAATGCATTATATTATAATGCATGGACAGGCAACGTGTTAAGACTACTTAGTCTCACATGTTATTTAAAAAAAAACGACTATTTTGAGTTCTAAAACAAACTTTGTACATAAAAAAAAATAACCCAAATTCAAAGATTCACAGAGCCACCCCTTAGCTTCTAGGAAATGTACAAGCCAAGTTTAATTCATCGATAGAACTAAATGTATGGTACAAACACAGGAACAGTAAAAACATCCTAAAAGTGTCGTGTCTGTAAGAATTAGCCGCACCTACATTTGGTGCCTAATTAACTAAGCGAGACTGACACGCCATTCCGAGCGACGCCTTTTTGGTCGTGCCTACTCATCATATAATCAAACGTTTGTTACTAAGTTGTTTCCAGCCATTTTACCCCTTGAAAATAAGATTCATACAATATTTTAATACAGACTTACGTTTGTACCAGGACTTAGCAATGTATTACCGGGGTTAGACTTCCTTTGTAGGGGGTAGGCTTTCTTTGTAGGAGGTCGACTAGGTGGGTAATGGGTACCTACCCTAACAGTGCCAGTTATTCTACCGCCTAAGCAGTGATGTGCAGACATTATACTTGTGCTTCGGTAGGAGGGCACTGTAGCTAGTGAAATTACTGGGCTAAAGAGGCTTAACATCGTATGACTCTTAGGTAAAAAGCGTTGGCGCAGTGCACCTAAAATTTACATCGTTGTAAAATCCTAGGTAATACTGTACCACGGTAAAGAGATATACAGTAATTTGACTCCCTAGAAGCGGTTGAACTCAAGGTCGCGCGAGTTTGCAACGCGGTCGACAGGGATCGGCAAGAAGCGAGGTGCCAAATAGACGTTTTTATGCAGTAAGCTTCCGAATAATGGTTTTGAATTAGATAAAAATATCACAAAGTATTTAATTCTTTTTGATATTTTGAGTAATTCACAATAATAACGCCTATTCGGCACCTCACTGCCTACCGAACCCTACCCAAATCGTTGCAAACTCGCGCGACCTAGGAAGTCACATTACTGTATATCTCTTTACCGTGGTTCGATGAAGGACAAAAATCGAAAAACATAAGTTCGTTAGCTCGCTGAACTATCATTTCACGGATTCGGATCAAATTATATTATGCGGAAACGTTGTTAAATATGCGAGTCATAAAGTCATAATATACGAATGTCCATCAATTATCCATAATAAGTGGTGTTCATTTCTTCAGTAAACTGAAACCAGATGGTTCTATTTGATTACCGTTTTATAAACAAAATGTTACTGATTCATTGCGTGTGTTCCGAGAAACGATGCAAGCTACAGGAAAGAGCGGAATGCCAAAGGACTGCCAACGTGGTAAAAGTTTATATTCTTTGGCCAAGTGATAGTCAGCGAGTGTTTTTTTTTAATTGTGATGTGGTATTTACGTATATTTCGTGTTTATTATGATTACGGAACGGTTTTTATTATTAACCGATTTTTTTGTATATTGGGTATTATATAGGTATAGGTCTGTGTTTTTTTCGTGAAGTATTTTTCATCCAGATGCAGACGAAGTTGGGAATGATCTGCCAATCAAAGCACAACAGAGAATTTTGAACACTGTTTATGACGTAGACATCCGGTAAGAATAGAATAGAAAACTCTTTATTGTTCACACAAATACAACAATATACCTAAACTTAGAACTAAGATTACACAGAAAGAAGTGTTACAATTGGCGGTCTTATCGCTAATAGCGATCTCTTCCAAACAACCAAGCAGGGAAAGGAAATACATAAAATAGAGCGACGGTGGTAAGAAATGATTTCCCCCGCTGACAAAGCTATAAACAATGTATATTTTGGGAAAATAAAAGATCTTTGATGTTTTTTAAACAAAGATAGTAAAATAACACTTATAACTATATTAATTACGCACTAACGTAACGTACGTACGTACGTACTAACGTAACGTTATAATATAACTTTTGCGATTTAAACTCATGTTAATTTTATTAATTGGGACTTATAGCGTAAGTATTTAAATGTTAGTTTTACAAAAACCTGCGTGATAAGTCCTGACTGCCGACTAATAAAATTAATAAAAGCTAGTAAATATAATAAAAATAATTAATAAACGAGCCTATATCTTATAGTTTGTACCGCAAGTGATCCCAGCACCATATAGGGCACACAAGGTCTCGGCCGACGGATGGTTGCGCAAGCGAATATTTGAGGAGATGATCTCCTAACGATGACACCGCACCGCTCACATTGGGAGCGTTCGGTGACGCTGTTCACAATCTTATAGGTGATACTACGAGTATTTTGTTCCATGGGTGATACTGAACGGAAATGATGTACAAAAAAATGTCGACATCCTTAATATCCAAAAGAATAATTCTTATTTTTTTTTATTTAATATGTACTTGATTATCTACTTTCTATAATAATAATATTATGATCAGTTAATCGAAAGTTGTACCGTTGTACCTACGAGTACAACCTACTACACTGCTTGCACGTTTCTTGAAAAAAGGAAAGATTTTTCTTAATAATATTAAAGTTTTTTTCTGCTCTACTTATTTCCATATCGCTGAAGGGGCTGGGCTGATTGTTAGTCAAAAATAACAAAATTAACGAGCGCTCCTAGCGGTGATTTAGCAAAATGTACAAAAAACAAACCAAATAAAACTTAAAATAGGTAGCTTAGTTTTTCTAAATTTGTTTTAGGAAACATTAATTCCCATAAGTATAATAAAACTATGATACCGTCCTTGTCATAAGCTTTATAAGTTCAAAGCATCAGAATAAAATACGAATCTAGCACTAAATAAGACATAAAAGACAAAAATGGCCAGATTATTGCTCATACAGTTGCTATTGGTTCTGAATGAACCGAGTAGTCATCGATCACTCCCATATAAAGTGATGTCCATTTGTAGATTTCCCGTTCTCTGCGATTTATTAAGTTTATTGCCACGAACTTGATTTTAGCCAATAATTTATTCACGGATTAAAGTTCTTAATTAAAATATTATGTAGTTGGTCTTTGTATATAGGTACGAATGTTGAAATAGCCATATAATAATAAATAATATCTATTCAAAAATCTCCACATTTATTCAGAAGCTTCAGATAAGAACCATTGTTTATTACATCTAATATTTGAACCATGGGTTCAAACATGAGAAAAACTCAACGTAGTTTTGCTACTCGACGATAGATGGCGCAACTAAGATTCATTGTCTTAGTTTTGTACTAACTTGCTATGTAACTGTTGCAGAGTATTTCCACAAGATGGCGGTTTTATAAAATTCACTAACGAAAATATTACAACGTTTAAAACTAAATATTTTATTATGATTTTATTTTAACATACATCACATTTACAATAAGTGTTTTTTTTTTTTATTTCCTTATAATAGGTATCTACATTATAATTTGTTGTAAATGTTGAATAATATGTATTTTTCACTTACATTGATTTTACTTAACTTTGTGCAAGTGGAGATTCGACACGCGACTCCCTCAATCTCAAACTTAGGGGAGCTTAAAATAGCAAAGCAAGACAAAACAAATTAGCATTGTTTACCGTTCCACTTGCTCCATTGTAACAAAGCCCTTTGTCACACGGATCTATTTTTACCAAACAATGTCACCGACCCCGCACAATACACAAATAATCCGCTAACTAATAAGGTTGGGATTTAACAAGCTATATGCCGGAGGGTGTCGCAATTCGTCCCATCGTTTGTGTGTCCATTTATCTGTTTGCATGGACGCATAAACCACCACACCTTTCCACCACCCACAACAACCAGTATACCATGACCCGCCTTACCCTCAGATTCATTAATTACACACGCAATCCCAAGGGTCTCAGTTCCCTGGTGGTCAGTCTATTGCCAGGGCCAGGTCTGACCTATCGTAAAAGTTAACTAGTGTGTCGCTGGCAACCCTGCTGAGAACTACCCTCACTCTGAATAAAATGTGACACGATGTTGAATACGAAAAAGAAAAAGAGATATTAAGCTTTGCAGCATGTTATAAAATGGCAAGATGTTAAAAAATTACACGAGTGAAATTAAAATGCGCTTTAATAAATTAGCGCTTCTACTTTAGCCCATACTGTGCCACGAAATAGAACTCTACGATTCCACCACAGCAACCCATATCCTCATCAACCAAGTCTCTCCAGCGGAATCTAAAACAACCAACAAGTCTAAAAGACAGCTATTAAATAGGATGAAAGTAGGTACTTATAGGTTTGGCAGTTTTTGTCTAAAATCATCTAACGATAAAATGTATTCAAGGAAATGAATATTCTGAGAGCTTTAAAACGATATTTCAAGAGAACTGGAAAGAAGAAGAGCAATATAATGAGACGGCGTCGAGAATCCGTTGTATCAGTCTACAAGAAGACCACCAAGTTTCTCTCTGCAAACACTCCAAGTCTACTCAAAATAATGCCCAACAAGAAGTACAGATTGTTAACAAGAATGGTAGAGGAATACGAAGGTAACATTCAAGAGAAAAACGACAAAACCTCACCCACTTCAGAAGAAGATGAAGATTTTGGTGAAAGAGACCTAGATTATTATTTGGGCGTAAGGAAAAAGGAGAGTTACTGGAGAGACCCTGCTGGCAAAGAACAAATAAGAAAAGACTTTCTTGTGTTCCATTGCGGTGTAACTGAAGAAGATTATGAGGAAAACTATAAAAAGTCTGCTCCGAAAGTGTCTTACATTGTGCAGCCGAGACTTAAGCAAGTTCCTTTCAAAATACACAGAAAGAGGAAGGGTCTTAAAGACGACTCGTGGAGAGAGAAGCGGCTCTTCAGACTCTTTGCTTATAAAAGAGAGAGTGAATATTCTACTTCTGACAGCTACAGCGAATGTGATTCGAATGAAGAAAGGAAGGATTCGGTTTGTGATGAAGGCAGTTCTACTGGCGGTGATTCGGTTGGTGAAGATGATGAAGAGGTGGGTAATGTTGATATCGTGAAAACTACGAGTATATTCCCTAGTCAGAATTTAAATAAAAATCAGTGTGTAGAAAAGTTAAATTAAAGGCGATTTAAACACGATATTGTGTCTTGGCTGATCCAATGACATGACGATCTCTGAGTATACATGACCTAACATAGTATAATAGATAATTTACTTATTTATATTTTTTCCTAAATGGTTTATTTAGAAAAAAAATAGTTCACTCTTAATTCGTTACATTTTTGGATGTTATTCTTTTTTAATAATTATAATAATAATTATGTTAAACTTAACACTATCTATTAGTCGTCTGTCTATCTCGGCCAATGCACTCATTAGGCTCATTTACTTTCCATTTCTACGAAGTGAACCAGAAATAAATCTCGTTAACATATTATAATATGAATATTTCCTAAAGCTGTTACCAAATCAATGCTAACTAGCTACGACAAACCTCTAAAACGAAACCTGTTTTAAGTTACGACTTACGACTTACGACTGATTGCAAAACTAAATCGTTGCGATATTGCATGTGTGCTACTCATTCTGGCTCTAAATTTACACTTTTAGATTTTTAACTTATCTATGGTATAATATTATTTATTATTATGTGCTCGTAATTCTTATACATAGGGTTGAATTCGGACTTCGGACCATATAAGAGTTATTATAAGTTACTTGTCGAATCTCAATGAAGACATTTTTTTGATCACAAACCACTTTAAATTCCCATTACTAACGTAATTTTTCATTGTTACAGGGGGTTCGAATAAAAGAAGTGTCAGAGGGCCGACCGTGTGACAACTGCCCTGAACTATGCCCTGGATTCATACCACACGCTTGGAGGTAAGAAATACCAATATACTCGTAATACTACTAAATATGTCGTTAAAATGTGAAAGGGTAAGTACTCAGCTGACGGATGATAGGGTTGAATAGAGGAGGTAAACTTGCTGCAGACGACACTTATGGGATAGTGGCAGGATCTTTTTTTTATTATTATCTTTTGTGGCTTTTCATATCACTGCGGCCAGATCTGACCTATTGTGATCTAGTGGCAGGCGGCAGGATAAATCACAAAGTAGAAAATGATGTACTTATAATATTATAAGAATTAAGATCGGTTCTTAACCCTTACATCAAGATCATACACAACCATAATATTAGGTAGGTAGGTATATTATGTTGTTTCCAAAAGAAATATTGAAACTTGTTGAACACTTTCCTGAATCGAGATAAAGAAACTTCAATTTGTACCTCAGCAGGGCTATTCACTTATCGGTTAGGGAACCGAACCGAATACTGAATTGTCAAAAATGACGTGACGTGACATGTCAAGTTTTATCTACATAATACGTCATTTCATACATTTTTGACAATTCGGTATTCGGTTCGGTTCTTTCACGGATAAGTGAATAAACCTGCAGTAGGTACAAATTTAAGGCATCCTTGATGAAATTATACGCTTGTGCCTTAAGATTAAATACGACAGAAACCCTATTTATAGACTGGTATTATAATTTGAGATTAGTTGTCCTAATACAAAGCCTCGAGGCAATCAAGAATCAAGACCACAAACCGCGAAATTCACGAACACGAATTCTAAGCACTTCAATCACATTAAAATAATATGTTTACTCATAAATAGGAAGTTACAAGTGGTAACTAAAGGAAGTTATAATTTTAATAAAACCTTGATGTGACCCTGATGAAGACATTTATGTTGAACTGCATCCACGGCATACTGATGAATTCACAATCATATTTATGTATCTAGGTTAAAATTATTATTGTGAGTCTGTAGGATCCTACTATAGGGCAAAGGCCTCTCCTAGGCTGGTCCTGGGATGAGATTGACTTACTACGCTGTATCAGTTTCTAATTCAATTTGATCCTGGGATCCATGGACACGAACCCTCTCTCAATCTGTTACGATCTAGGGCTATATATGTCTTTCCTTCTTAACATGTTAATGTCGTCCAAAAAACGGCATTTCTTAAATGGGTCCAGGGGACCCATGTCTGTCGCGTGGCGTTTTGGCCAGAAAAACTTTGGGCCAAAATTACATCTGAGGGGGCTCCCAGTGTCAAACGGCCACGTGGCAGGCCAAATAATCAAGGAAGAGATGGCTGGATGACCTTGCCTCACATGCAGAAGGATGGAAATCCATAGCCCTAGATCGTGACAGATCAAGGTTAATACTGAAATAATAACTTAGGTCTTAATTCTTGCAAAATTCTGCAGGTTGTGAGAGTAGCAAGTTACACCTGTAGTGTGTTACCTTTTCTTACTTACAGGTCTTGAAAAAGGCCGAATACCCAAAAGTCAGTGACACAAACACAAGGCAGAATAGGTATCCAAATTGAATGAAAAACAAAAATAAAAATTTCAAATCTGATCTGTTCTGTCGTAATGGAATTTTTTCAAAAATTTGTAGGTAGGAACCCAGGTTCCTACTATTAGCTAAGTAGGTACCAGTACCTACTTAGCTAATAGTTATCTGTGGCTAATAGTATGTCATTATTGTGGTGTAAATAAAATAATAACTTCCTACAACAAATTGATTAAAGGTATGAACATAATAATTAATTGCTATTGCGACGCGACATCAACAATAATAATTTAGATCCTTGATCTTATACCCTCTACTGATTATAACCATATTGTAACAGTAGACTAGGACCTTTCAAAATAACAAAAATGTAGGAAAATGGCATCTTCTAATGAACCAATTACTATAATTAGATACTCGTAATGGCAAAGCTATTACAAAACATAAAGTAGAGTCTATATTTACACAAAGCGACGTAGACAAACACTCAAAACAACATTATAAAATCGAAACAAAATATCGGCATAACTTGTAAACAAAGTCCTCTATCAAATCCGGTGTCAACGATAAGGTTATCGGCAGCACAGAAAGCGATGCACTGAATCATAGAGGCCTGAGGACGGAGGCCAACCAGCTTCGAGTCGCAAGCGCATCGAGCAAAATATAAAATAATAAATTACCATTGTCAATTGAGACGGCGCGCGTGACGGTCGTGTCTACGATGTGTCTTTCATTAAATAAATTTGAGGTCATGGACGTGTACCGCAAGATTACCACCGACCAGAAGACGGAAAGGAAAATCCAAAAGTTTCCTTCAAGGGAAAGGAATTATGCTGTACGGAGGAAGAATAGTAACAACAATTTTCGACCCCACGTCGATTGTCAAAGCTGCGCGAGAGTCGCTGAGAGGGAGAACAATCAAAATGGATGAGTGGACCTTTGGACCTTTTGTGTAGATTAGTGTTGTGACGATTTCAAATTTGGATGATAATAAAACTGTTATCAACTTGTGACTGGTGTCGGTGTGAATTGTGAACTCATGATTCGTGACAGAGTTGATTTACAATAATTTAATTTGTACACTCGTCCTCTTTGTGCTTCGTTTCTAAATTAAAATGCCACGTATTTGCTTCGACATTGGCATACTTTATTAGAATCTTCATTCCTTTTTATTGTGATATATAAATAATTATACCTACTTCCTAAAATTGTGAGTTCAAATTAATGTAACTACATTTTTTGTCAAATGTACAAGAATTTAAATCGTGTCGAGAGTTGAGACCAATAATAATTATTAATTAATTGTATCTAAATATTTTAATTAAATGAACAATATTTTAGAATTTGTATTTTTTATGTTTTTTACTTTAAACAATGATCAATTAAATGTGATGCCTCATTTAAATACATGTAATTTGACGAATCAATGCCATTGTTAATAAAAATAAAAATACTTAAATAAAAAGGTGTTTTGTTAAACAGTCTTGTTGTCACCTAGAAGGCCTCAAAGTTAAGGTCTTGTAAGTGTAAAATAAATAACGGATTTTGTCACACATCCACAATTAAATATTAATTTTGTTAATATATTAGATTTTAAGGTAAATAGAAACATTCGTATCATGTGACATGTAGATTAAAATTATTTATAGGTATATACCTATTACAAATTGAACTTTAGTTTTAATTTCTATCCACGAATTATCACAAAATAGGTACCTATTCCCGAATTTATAGGGATGAGTGGTCCAAATTGAACTGATTATAATTAATTATAGAGATTATCAATGATCTGTCCATTTGATATCGTTTCAACCTCATAAGGGGTAATCTGTGGGATGAATACTACTAATATTATCGTTGAATATTATAAACGTGAAAGCTTGTAAGAATGTATGGATGTATGTTACTCTTTCACACCTAAACGGTTGGTATAGAGATAGCTTAGACCTTGGTTTAACACATAGACTACAGTAAAGCGGGTAAAACCTCTGGGCGCAGCTAGTTTATACATAATATTATCTCTCTGCGCTCTGTTTTTCTATCTATTTTTTCATTTAAACTTGTTTAGCTAGCCACTTTGTCAGTAGATCAATCAGGTATACCTACCTAGGTGTAGGTAAATGTATTTATAGTAAGTAAGGTCTAATAACCCCGGATATGGATGTTTTTTACCAAAAAACCAGTTTTAGTAATTATTATTCATAAAATCTGCGTTATTTGTTTACTTTGCTTTATTTGTAAACAAATAAATTGTCAGCTTGGTTGTAAGGACGCTTCCGCACTACATCGAATCCGCGCCCGGCCCGGACTCCGGACCGATTCCATTAAAATTTTACGGTAGGTAGGTAGGTACTTATGAAACACGTAAAAAATAATTTGTATCAATAATAGGGGATCGGACAAGGTCAAAATCATTAAAATATACCTAACTAGTCCGTAATTTTTATAATCAAAAAAATTCGATACCTACGTATTTTTTAAATTAGTGTAATGTGATACAAGAACTTAGAATTAAATACTTACAACAAATTATGTTCCTAATATAGGTACTACCTACTTACTTATTATAAAATAAGTACCGACTTAAATGTAAAAAATGTGTGTAGAGCAGTTGTAGCTACGTATTTACCCTGGACCCTGCCTAGCTAAGATCTTCAGTCCACAGTCCACACTCGCTATGACTTATGACTCAATATAGTCTTGCCCTAATAGGTACCTATAGTTTGATGTCATAATAAAATACCTAAGACAGGACGAGGCGGTGTTTTGCAAAAAAAAACAAGTTCAAACGTAAACAAGACTGTTCTTAGAAATAACAAATAGGTACCAACCTATTATAGAGAGATTATGATCTTTATAGGTCTTAAACTTACGTATTTATCTTAGCTTACGTAGGTAAATAATAAGTACCTAATGCTCAATCCTCAACTACTTAGAAAAGTACGCAAGTACTTAGTTACTTTTTTATTATGGCATTTGACACATACATAACTAGAGTCCTTTTCACGATAGAGGTCCCGCGGAATTTTGCGGAACTAAATTAAATTTTTTCGATAATTACTAGACTTCATATCCTTTATAATTTTCATTTAATAAACAAAATGAATACATATTTAATTGGGAAAATAAATATGAGAAATTATGAGGCGTTAAAAAGTTATAAATATACTAACTTTTAAAATTTGCGATAGTGGCGCCCCACAAAAAGGACTCCTTTCGTGAAAAGCACTCTAACTCTATGCAGCGCCATTGGCCAGTGTTTTGCACGAAAGAAGAACCACCAGATGGGGCGCCACAATCGCGTGTTTTAAGGTTACAATATCTATAGATTTAAGGTACTCCACATATTTTTTCATATTATGTGTTTTTTTAATTAAATCCTACCTATTTGTTTCATATTACAAATAAAAATAATTTAGGACATAAAGTAAAATAACCATCGATTCAATTAAATTTAGTTCCACTAAATTCGCAATAAAACCGCTAATAGTATAACACTTGATTCTAATGTGTATTTTTATTTCTTGACTTATTTTATTGTATTTGTGGTGTGCAATCATGAGTTTTCTGTTCTATTCTGAATTCCTTTGTAAGGCACTCGCAACTTGAACAATAAGACATCGGACAACTAAAAAAACTGTACTATTACTTATTATTACTAATTTGTAAGTTGTACATTAATATAATAGCCAACAGTTCATTTGGTGGAAATACGACATTGTAACCGCATTTTGCAAAACATCATTTCGTAATTTATATTTATTTTACCGCCATCTAGTGGCGAGTAGCTGAACTGTGATGAGAAATACTCATTCGACTGAGAAACTGTTTTATAAAATAGCTATAGATGGCGCTGTTAACAAAATACTAAGCTTATGCTAGATTTATGGTGAGGCTTCGAAAGCCACACTTTGAACTTGAATTTTTAACTCGTAGAGGTATCGTACTTAATATTATAAAATTTATAAAAACTTAGGAGGGCTTATTATATACAGCTGGACACTCGCAATATTCGATGCATTTTACAATATAAATTGATAGAATTGAATTACCTATTGTATTGTACCTATGTAAGTATTTGTCTTATATTATGTATTTATATATAAATTATTATTTGATTGACGTACCTATTGTACTAAGGTATTTAAGTAGGGCATCGATGTGTGTAAGCAACGGTCTGACGAGACACTTCAGATAACAGCAACAAAATAAATTATTAATTTTCAAGCTAACGTCGCGATAATATTCATGATAAGATAGGATTATGTTTAACATTATTATTAATAGGTATTTAGGTTGGCTGATACCCAAGTACCGATGGCTAAGTAAAATGAAAAGAAATTGAAACAACAAAATTATTTGTCGCGTATTTCGGCATTCCGTAAGTTTAAATTAACCCCTTGGACTCCCGGCCCGGGATTCCCCAAAAGTAACAGAAAAAAATTAGAAAAGTGTTGCCACATAAAAATGTAAAAGTAGGCAGGATTTGTGATTAATCTTGTCTTTATTGCTAACATTGTTATCATAGGCGGATTTAGGGTGGGGCCAGGGGGCCAAGCCCCCCCCCCCCCCCCCAGAAGCATTGTAGAGTTACGAATTTTGCACATATTTCATGGTCAAGATTCAAGATATGTTTTTTCTCGGCGCTCGCAACTAGCTGCTCGCGCACTTATTAAGAATATTTGGATTTTCTAACTGTTCAGAGCGAGCTAAACACACACTTTTCGTAGTAAAAAATATAATATTATTGTCCGTCTGCACCTTAGCGAACCAGAACCAGAAATAACCAGTATACTAGAAATAAATCCTAGATCCACCCTTGATTGCTATTACAATTTATTATGAGTAGATATAGTAGGTACATAGGTATAGGTACCTATATTTATTTATTTTTGAAACGAACCTAGCACCGCCACTATTTTTTTCCACCTAGTATAAAAAAAACTTTATCGACCAATCCTACGACCACTTTACGATAACATAACAGCAAAACTAAGAAATGACATCACCTGTGCTGTCACCTCCCTACTTATCGCATTGAAAATAAATCAACCTACCTAGACACATGCCGGCCAAAACCACAAACGAAAAGAAAGGCCAAGTTTCGCTGGACTGGTCGCGAGCGGGCGTTCCAAAACCCTAATCCCTTGAACTTGAGCGCGAATGAAACGGTAGGGGAAACTGGGTAACAATGGATAATGGGGAACAGTGAATAAATTCTAATAAGTATCTGTGCTTTAGTTATTGACTCACACCGAATGAACAGAAGTGAGCCGTGGGTGATACCAATCATTCAATCCAGTCCACACTGAGCTGTGGTTGGAGAGAGACCCGCTGCTGAGGATTGGGGAACAATGATTAACAAAAGTAAATTTTCACTACTTTTTGAAAAGTGTTTCACGTAGTTCTGGATTCAATTTTTATTTTTCTGATAGATAATTTGGGATCATTAATGTTTTAATTTTGTGTTTTCTGTTTTACAACTTTGATACTCGTGATAGAATATTTTTTTTTTTAATTAGTTTGGTCAAACGGTCGTTGGGTAACAATGACTAATCGGCCGCTGGGTAACAATGAATAGGTTATTCATTGTTCCTCATACCAAACAAGCATGGGGTACAATGAAAATTACCTCGTATTTATTTACTTTTGAATCTTATCCTTTATTATTTAGGTACATAAAATGGCAGGTAACTACATTCGTAAGACATCCGAAGCTGCGCAACGCTCTATCTCTGATTAAATTTTATAAAATGTAGCCAAATAGATGAATTGGAAATGGATTAAGTAATTGGAATTTGAAAAAATGTAAAATAGACTTGCAAATGTGCTCTATTGTAGCCTATTTGAATAAATAAAGTTTGAGTCAGCCTCGGGATGCCGGGCAACGGCATATATCGACACAATGTCGATAATATGTTCAACATCTTCAAATTTCAACCCAATCAGTTCCGCGGTTTGGACTTGATTTAATAGATCAGTCAATCAATACTCTGTCAGCCATTCCTTCCATATATTTATTAGACATAGGTCGTATACAAGTGAAATTAAAACAAAACTTTTTAAAAGCAAGCTTTTATAATTATAGCAGCATGACGAGTACTTTCGTCAAGAAATTGTCGTTCGAATCCAATGAGCCCAAATTCGATGGGGTTACGTCGATTAATTACGGAGTTCGTAGAGCCACCTTCCAGCTCCATCATCAGATCAGCTTATGTCATAATAATATTGCATTATCATCCGATTTGCACGCAAAATTTCAGCTAAATCGAATAAACCGGGAAGTGGGTATAATTTAACTTGCACTTGATTTGATTACAGGCAGACAAACAGACAGGTGAAATTATATAAAAACTTGTAAAAACGTGATTTTTATACTTTTAATTAAGATTTAAATTACAATTGAGAAGAGATTGTTTTTTAAATATATTTTTGATGAATAAATGCAGTTTTTATGTTACAGCCTTAAGAGTTAAAAACATTTTGATCTTCAATTATTCAAAGAAAGTTGTTTTTGAAGACAAACTCAAGTTTTTTTCACTTTTTGTGCCTCATATTTCCGTTAAAATTCATTGTTACCCGAGCAGTTATTCATAGTGACCCAGTCCTGGGGAACTATGAATAATTTCCCATTTTTTGTTAAATGCCTCACTGAGTCGTAATTATTGAAGTTAGCGTCCAAATTATGTGTTCCCCTTGTGCTTCGATAATGTACCTATAGTATTTGTGTAAAAATAATTTCCTAGATATAAAGAGTATAGTAATTTTTAGCGTTAGAAAAAACGTTATTCATTGTTACCCAGCTTCCCCTACCTATTCTACCTAATAAATGGTAAACAAACGGCACGGGCAACCCGCTCGTTGACGCTCATTTGTCATTCGGAACGCACGCGTTTCGCGTCGCGTCGCGTCGCTCTTCGCGAATTTTTGAACGCAACGCGAACTGTCAAACTTTCCAAACAAAACAAATCACATTCCATTTTCGAAATTCAAACGATACAGTTACTAGTGGCCAGTGATCAAGGTTTATTATCGAGTGTTCGATTTACAAGTTTGTGTATTTTTTTTCTTTTGTTGTGGTTCAGGAAGGAAAATGATTGCGAAGTGACCGATAACAACTGATAACGGATTCTAACAAGGAAATAGGTAACTGTTGGAGGGTTTTTAACCTCTTATATACGTTCAATACTTACGTAAATATAAATCGAGTTAAAACCATAGCTGAATAATTAAGTAAAACTTTAAAAATATTTTAAGTTCCTGAAAGTATACCTACCTATCTTTTATGTTATTATCATTCTGACTCACTCTGTTCTTCAATCACTTATTTTATGAAAAGTAGGTAGGTAGGTACCTAAATAGTTAGGGTACCTACCTACCATGTCGAATTTCGAAACGATTTTTTGTTCTTTAGTACCTAATTCAATTTATTAAAAAAACTTCAATTAGGTATTTAGTTTATAGGTAGGTACCTACTTGAGTTAAAAAGAATATTATAGGTATTTATTAAAGTTTAACCTTTGACCGCTTTCTCGCAGAATGTTAAGCGATGCGATGTTAAGCGACGGGACTCGCGCCGCAAGCAGTTCACTTAACTTTGGAAACGACAATATTTCTTGATGATTTAGAAAGAGATTTTACCGTAAAATTAAAGATAATAAAGGCATTCAAAATGTGTCAGTTGATGTATATGTTACGGTAAGAGTGAATAATTGAAGATTATTAATAATTATCTGTTATTATTAATAATTACCGAAAGTCGTGGTTAAAGTGATAAATTAATCACATTTGTCGGTTATTATTAATAATTTAACCCTAGTAGTGATAAATGTAATAAAAGTTACGTATCATCATACCTACGGTCGTTTCAACTACGGTCGATACTGCGAATATACAGATAGAAATTATTCAGGTATCAAAAACAACTCGTATCTGGCGCTTCGCCGGCCGCTGCCGCGGCACGCTCGCTTCGCTCGCTCGGCTCGCGCATTGTGGTCACAGTTCAAACCTAACCTAACCAACTGATTTCGGTTTGCCCATAATTCTGTACTAAAAAGAAGTAATTTTTAAATACCTGCTGGTCAAAAAACATTAGGTTTTCATTTATTTTATAACTTTTACCAATATGTGTCGTGAATTATTAATAATTACTAGTAAAAGTAATAAATTTCGATCGTTTATTCACATTTACCAAAACATGTGGTTATTATTAATAATTTTGTAAAATTATTAATAATTTTCAATTAATCACATTTACCGTGACATATACATCAATTATACATAATAATAAATTAAAATGCAAAAAGAAAGACTAAATGTTAGCGATCTAAGATAATAATGCACATAGATTAAGTAGATATATACTGTCATCATCATAATGACCATAATAATTATAATTACAATTGTCGTGCCGGCACTTAGGTAAGTAGGTACCTATAAACGTCTGCTTCACTTACGCTTAATCTTCTCATTTCTCATTCATTCATTCACCTTTATAATAATTCTCACCCACTACGATTGATGACAACTTCAATGTACTCGGTATCTACATTGCTGCATTTGTTATTTCACTCTTAATAATTATGAGGAGGTTTAAGCAAGTAATGTACGCAATTTTGTCTAGATTCTAGTGTTTTACATTTCGTTTGGCGCCAATAGGATAGATAGATAACGCTTCTTTGTACACATAAGTTACAGAACAATCAATATCTAACATTAAATTAATAAATTTGAAAAAGTGTTACAACTGGCGGTCTTATCGCTAATAGCGATCTCTTCTAGACAACCAACCAGGAATGAAAAACATATATATTAGACTGATGGTGGTTATAGTCCCTCTGATTAGCTCGTTTTGTCACTTATTGTCATAAAAAATATTATAAGTATGTTGTTGGGCCCTTATAAATCCAACTTACAGAAAAGTTAGCTCTTTTACTGCCAAATGCATGGACATTGAGTCATGCTCTTACGACTGACTCAGCTAGGTGTATACTTGTTTAGGTAAAAAGGAAACAAGAATTTGTATGAGTGTTTAAAGTTTCTGGAATGTATTTTTATTGGCGTTGTTTTAGATGGAAAATATAATGAATTCAACGCTAAACGAAATAATTGCTCCTTTCATTACTGTCACCGTGGTCTGTGTCTTGATGCTGTACAATATAATGACTCTAAAACCAAAGAATAGAAACTACAACGTAAAATATATTTTTAATTGTAATAAAATTATACGGTTTAAAGATATTATTTATTCATATGTAAAAAAGGAGTTACTACGTTATCTATAGGGATTGCAATCTGGAAAACCGGATCCGGTAATCCGGCGGATCCGGCGTCATTTCACGGTTACCGGATCCGGAGACCGGATCCGGTGCTAGCAGTTTGTGGCAAAATAATAGAGCTGTTGCATGCGTAGTTACTTTTAATGCGTGCGAGTCGTTCGTCGCCGAGAGTATACCTTATATAGCTATTGTATCTATTAAATATTAATTGTTTTAGTTTTAGGAACCGGAACGAGAGTTGGGCAGGTCAGGGACCTGCCCAACTCTCGTTCCGGCTCTCTGTGCTACCTTGATGCGGTACACAGCCTCATGTGTTAGCGTCCATGTCTCGGCGGCGTATTTCATGGTGGGCAGGACATACTGGTTGTAAAGCCTGGTTTTCAGACACTGAGGAATCCGACGTGACTAATTCAGAATGTCGTCTAATTCTACACTACTTACTAAATTTTAATTGTTTTCTTTATGAAAATTTGTTGTCTATTTGTCTTAACGGTCTTAACATTGGTTAGGAAATAAAGTCGATTTTATATATTAGTGATTTAATTTTATAAACTACCTTCATCTTACCAATATATATATTCATCTTACTAATAGTTACTCTTTCACGTCTAAACGGGTGGACCGATTGGTCTGAAATTTGGTATAGAGTTAGCTTATGGAATAAAATACTGTACAGCGGGTAAAACCGCTGGGCGCAGCTAGTACTACATAATATAAGAGTAGTGCTTACACACACTTGCTTAACTCACTTATTTTAGTAAAAAGCGAAAATCATCCTGATTTGATCAATCCGGCCGGATTCGGTCGGACCCGGCCGGATTGATGGAAATCCGGTCGGATCCGGCCGGATTGAAAATGACACCGGATTGCAATCCCTAGTTATCTATTTATGAATGCAAAGATCTCACAACGAACTATAAAAAATAAATATATTTTCGAAACACACATATTAAGTAACCGACTTCTTAATTTGATACAGTGTAACTCTATAACAGTAGATTTTTTTCGGTTCCAGTTCTTGATTTTTGGGTTCAATGTTAAGGTAAAGCACAGAAATATATCGGGATAGATGCCAAGAGTTAATACACTCCACGGCTTCAATAAGTAGACCAATGCTTCCCTACAATAATTGTTACGTTTAATACCTACTGGTCGTAAAAAATAAAAGTGATTTAGTGCGCTTCAGCGCTATATCGGATCCGAGTCATACATAAATAATTGGTATGGAAGCTATTATGTAGGTACTTACTACAGCCATTAAATTTCAGGCCGCCATCGGACTCCTTTTGAAGGACCAAAGTAGTCAAGTAGAACTTGTACGAAATCTGCTTTGGCTATATCGGTCCATCATCGGTCCCTATTTTAACAGATTCTGATCAGAAGTAATGTAAAAGGGCTCGTATTGCACTGCAAAACTGTAAATCTTATAAACAATCAACGAGTCGCCATAGTAAGGAAAAAACTAAATAATTATGAATTTCTTTTTATACAAACGACATCCATCCTGCTATATTTCTGGGTTAAACCCAAAGTGTTAAAGTAAGCCTTTGTAAAGTTAATTAATCCGCGGTTACTTATGTTTTGGTTCAAACATTTCGTGTTAAGTCATTAGTCACAAAATTCGACAACATCACCATGTTTCTGTTTTACAAACCAAAACACATCACCCATTGTGAAGTGTTCACATAACAAATGAATTAGTTCACCCGTTGCACTTGTGCTCAGTAAATATTGATACTGCTGTTTGTTTAGCTTTTTAATTGTCCTAGCAAATAGGAACACTCACTAGGAACTATTCATTAATTGATTATATTATAGGTAGGTACCTAATCAATAGTAATTATTAAGTACAATATATACCCAATGAGTAATTAATATTTAGTTAGTTCCGGATCTAATTAGGTAGGTAACCTACATGATAACGTTATAATATTTTTAGGTAAGCTTAGTTTCTATATAATAGGTTTCTTTTTTGCGCCGGACCAGGCAGTCTGGTAAGAGTCCAGGTCGCCCCATCTCTTATATTATTTAATTTAATATTATTATTGTAATCGTAAAAAATAACGAATTTGAATACGTCTGTGATGTACCTATATACGTTGGGAGTTGGGAATGACCGAAACCGCGTCGCGTCGCTTGTGCAGACGCGTATGTACATATTGTATGGTGACGGTAACTGCTCAAGTAAGCTGTAGACATGATCATTACATTAATTTTATTACACTTTAAATTGTTATTTTTACGAGTTGGTAAGCGCTTTTATCAAGTCTTATGCCAAATCTCTACAAATGTTATTCCAAGAATAATAAACATTCTTCTTTCTCTTCTGTTCCAGGCGAATAGCTATAGATTGCTTCATGAATTGTTTATAAAACACGCAGCCTCTGCTAAAAATATTTATACATCTCCAAATAGTAAAGAGCCGTTCCTTCATTTGTTGGTTTGCTAACAATTTTGACGTCACCCAGATCCCTATTAGTCTTGAAGCTGCTAGTATTGGTAAACATATGCTGCCGCGAGAGATGAAGTTAAAGAATCTGAAAGCTTACGGATGTTTTATTTGCTTCTTATACACCCTTTCGTTTCATATACCTATTTGGTGATAAGATGTTAACCTGATAATTATGGACAGAGTTATCTCTTATCATCAGAAGAGCGTCTTGCTCGTCTTCTTACTTCATTGCAAAATAAAGTCTACGGCCTACATTAAACATCAGAGATCAAAAATCTGTTTATCAGTTGCCATCTGACTGATTTATCAACAACTGTTTAACGCCCTTTTCGATGCGGATTCGTGTTAATCGTTCATACCGGAATTTGTACATTACAATTTGTTTGCATCACATCTCAATCTCATTAACTTTCATGTTCTGAACCACAGAATACCAAACAGTACCAACCTGAACGGAACTGTTTAACATCCTAGAACTGTATTTAATGATAATAATTTCATAGAAATCGTGTTCTTCGTACTTCACGGTTTATTCAGTGTGCCATGAATAAGTAGCTGGGATATCGACCACTTGACATTCGACAGTACAATAGCTTCATGTATCCATTTTAAAACCAGCTCTTACTGTTAGGTGATTAACATATTCTATCTACATAACTTTCAGTACATAACGGTACCTAGTTACATTCGAAATCGGTATTTTGAAACAAATGAAATACATATCTACTAAAAAGTACCGCTGTCTGATGACATTTACGACTGTATTGTCGCTTAACATCAATAGAGATCGTGGTGAAAGGTTAATTTTTCTGGAGTCAATGTGTGGCTCACCGGTGAGCACAGTACACATAGAAGATAAACGCCTGGAAACTTCTGTTTTAATACACCAGCTGATGCCATCCAAATGAACAATAAATTATGTAACCAAATTAACATTGTAAACAAGTATTTAAAAAAAACAATCCAAAAAAAAACAAATAAAATTTCTCACTAGTTCTTCTCATAGAGGCACTTTGCGAAGGAGCGGTAGTCTTAAAATATAACAAAAAAAACAAAAAATTACTTGAAAAAGTGCTCCATTTCAATGGCCTACAACCCATTTTAATAAATGAATTTAGATTTTGAATTACTGAAAAATAATTTGAATCAAATCGATGAAGAGACGAGCTCCACTGAACGTAATGGATTGTTAGTTTCACGCATGAGCACAATATGTAACCAAGTGTGCTGTTGTACATCAATCAAACCCATGCATCCGCCAATCTTCGTCTGTTTGCTCTGTCATGCCAACACGTTATCTAATAAAAATGTGTTTTCTTTCGTCGAGCATCTTTTTCGCGGCTCATACTTGCAAACATTTATCGTAGACGTAATATTATGATACTATGAGAAAACTTTAGTTTCCATCGAACTGAGATTTCCCTTTTAATTTATAAACTGGTTTAATTTATATATTTTAAACTAACTGCGCCCAACGGTATTACCCGCAGTTCTGTGTACTATATTCGCAGAATAAGGTTACAATTGCAGTTTATGCATTTGGACAATTGTGCCCTTGTTCTGCCGAAGGTGCGTATGTTATTCCAAGGTCTAAGCTATCACTATACTACACTACGTTTACCGAGACGCGGTCTCCATTAGAGAACTCGTCTACCCCAACGGTTATCGGTTTTACGGCTAATGTGACCAGCCCATTGCCACTTCAGTTTGCTAATCCTTTCCTATGTCGGTAATTCTGGTTCTCTGTTGGATCACCTCATTTCTGATGCGATCCTTCAGAGAGACACCGAGCATGGCCCGCTCCATAGCTCTCTGAGCATCTTTGAACTTATGGAATAGTCGACCAAATAAAAATTTGATAATATCTGATTTATTTCAATTCTTATTTCTAAGAGGTCAACTGACAATTTTCTTAACACAAATTTTCGTGTCAATTTTTTTATATTCGCAGCTTAAAGTCAAAAATTTTAGTGACTTATCTACTGTAATTCTACTATACTACTTTTGATCTAGTGTGTATATTTTTATTAAACTTTGTTAGATAGTTTCTAATTACACGCTCCTCGGTATGACAGCTCCTGTCTATCATATCATATTTTTTTAACAAAAGCAATTACTATTTTGATTGACGTTTATAATAATATAGTTAATATTTTGCTTATTCATATGACCAGTTGGAAGTAATAACATTAACAGACAGTGTAATAAACAAAGCCGACCGCCGGTGACAACGCGCTCAAAAAAAAGTCATTATTACAAGCTTTTATTTACTTTCACCTGTCTGTTGTCTGTCTGTAATAACATCTTGCAAGTTTAACTTTACCCACTTCCCGGTTTCTGATTGAGCTGAAATATGGCATGCATGTATAAATTGGATGACAATGCAATATTATTATGACATCGAGCTAATTTAATGATGGAGCTGGAAGGTGGCTATAGGAACTCCGTAATTAAACGACTTAACCTCATCGAGTTTGGGCTTATTTGATTCGTCTTGGCGAGTATTTTGGTGCTAGATAGTAATGATAATAAAAGCTTGTTTTATAAAAGTTTTTTTTTTAATTTCACTTGTTATATAAGTACCTACCTTGATTACATAGTCCGTACGAGAGAGTTACTAAATATATTGTTACAATGTTAATATCTCTCAATTGCAAGCTGTACAAGATAACTGAAACATCCGGTATTCGACTTTAGTTTGTAACTGTCGGAAGCACCACAGATAACGTAAATAAATCTATAAAAACACTCCGCTATCGGTGACTCAGGTCTCTTTTACAGTAATGTACTTCAATACTGAATAGTGAAACATGAACAAAATATATATGTACTCGTATATAGTTTACCAATTTATCATAAAAGTAATAAGAATCATGAGTGATGTGGGTAGTGATTTTGAGGAATTAACAAATGTGCCCCTAACAGAAATCAGACTACCTATAATGCGTTCGTACTTCGTACTTCTATATTCTATATGCTTCTTCCTATCTCTTACGGACAACGATCTCATCCAGTTCTGCGGCAGCTGCACAAAAGTGCATATGGAAACGTCAATTTAAGACATCGGTACATAGAGAGAGGATATGCGTGCTAGGGGAGAGGATGAAGATTTGATGGATGGAGAGAGTAGAATGGAGGAGAAAAACGTGATGTGCCGCCGACCCTGTCTAGTGATAGGGGAAGAAGATGAGACATATTTTTTATGTACGGTGCGCGTCCATCCTTGCCTTTAAAAAGATTATTAATATGTCTTTGATATCTTCTAGACAAATTTACAATACAATACTCTTTATTGCAGTTAAAAGATAACAAAAAAGACCTAAAACTAAACTAAATAAAGGCCTACAATAGGCGGCCTTATCGCTTAGAGCGATCTCTAAAATTAATGATGATTATTGATGATGATGATTAATTGATGATCTCTGAATTGAATGTACTACATATGTCTACGAGGGCACTTTGACCTCGTCACGAGAAGGATACTTGAGGTTGTGATCTAACAACGCGTATTTAGCATAAAAAAATGTGTTCAAAGGTGCGAAACGAGGCAGCGACTACAAATTACCATGTTTGATAGCATGAGTCACTTATGAATTTAAATTGAAGACCAAACAAATAGCAAATCTGTCAACCAGAAGCGCTTACCGTAATGAGAACGTGTTCCACATGCATTGGAGTCACGGTTGTCTCCGTAAAGCGGGATCATCCCCGGTCAAGGCTGGTGCCGCTGGTTACTTAACAAGATTAGAGTGGTTATTTTAAACTGGGGAAAAGTTAGGCTCATGAGTTTCTTGCTCGTTCTTCTCATAGAGGTGCCTTGCGAACGAGCGGTAGAGTGTTAAAATAGAAAAATGTAAAATTGACTTGCAAAAGTGCTCCAATGTAGCCTATTTGAATAAATGAATTTTGAGTTTGAGGCTGTAGTTCCAGTTTCAGACCGTAATGCCGAGAGGTCTATGTTTAGTGAAGCTAAGAAGAGATTTGTTCGTGCTTATCAGCCTTTTAGTGTTTCTATTCTAGTTTCTATTCATTACTTTTTGGTTTAGTTTTCATCTACGGCTATATTTTTGTATAACAATAAGCAAGATCGTTGTCAAACGCTAACCTCAAACCCATTAAAAAACTCAATTTTATACTAGATCGATATCGCCTGATACAAATATAGAAAGAACCAACGGGGAAGTTCTTGAGCCGAACCAAAGGGGGAGTTTTTGAGAGCGCGACCATTTGTACTTATTGTAACTTGTTCACACTGGTAGCATGATTGGAAGCTTACCATAGCCGTTCCATTTCCTATTTATTCCACGGCTGGCCCCACCCTGCGCGACATAAAAATATTTTTATTTATATCACGTCATAATCGTAATACCTCTCGTTTAAGTAGCTCGTTTTCGCCTTTAATTTGTAATCCACGCCTATTACTTTATGACGAATTGTATGATCATACGAATCATGTGCCACTTAAATAAACGGTTTGATGTTAATTTTAATATCTATTTTCAAATCATAAATTATATTATGCCTTCTATTTGATGAAATAGTATGAAAATGTACGAAAAAATATAAATCTACTGCTCTATATTTGTTTTAATTTTTTTCGAATAAATGAAAGCAGTAAGAGATAAATAAGTACTAGAGGTAAGTATATAGGTACCTAGATATGGATGGATAAATATATATACTGCGCAAAATGTCAATATGTGCCCAGCAGTAGCCAATTAAAAGCTGATGTTGATGATAATATTTTTTAGTTATCAGGTTAGAGAAATGTTAAGCGACGTCGTTTATTTATTCTCGCTGCTTAACATCTCACATACCAGCCCAGGTATGTGATATGTTAAGCAGCGAGTTAACAGATTGTAACTATATAATAATAAGGAAGACATCTGAATCAAACGTGCATGTAAATTTTATTATCTAATAAATCAAAGTGCTGCTACTTTAACCCATATATGCCCAGGAGTACGAAAACGACCCAAGCCGACATGTTCGGTTAAAAACAGCTTTAAATGAAAACTGTTGACTATTTTTTAGGTTTAATACTATCTATGTGTTGTTCGAAGACCAATGTAAGTTTTTAGCAGAGTGCAGGTACCCTTCTAAAACTATGACATGTGAAAAACATATGGGTAAGTTTGACAATGATATTTTTGACAAAATTTGTGAACCACCGGTAACAAAAATGTAAGTATTTATATTTGGCTGGTAAATTGACAAGTATTGCTTATAAATAAGGTAAAGGGATATATTATTTATGTTACGAATAAATACATTTTTTTCAGGACTGTTTAGTTTTCATGATATTGCAACCAAAAATTGGAAGTGTCGAAATCGACCCCTTGGGCAAATGTACTACATCGGATGCTTCTTTTTCAAGTCTTATTGCGTCTTATCTACTAATGAAATAGCTGATGTTTTAGAGGATTTGGGTGCCAAAGACGACATTGGTGGGGTTGACGTTTATTTGGAGCCACCCTGCAGAGGAATCAATATCTTATGGTGATTCAGGGGGTGAAGTTTGCAACGATATTGGAAGTTTTCACCGCCACCAGCTTCTTCCCCCAGCTGAGATCGTGTCACAACACTTTCGAAGATCAGAAGACAATGAAACAGAAGATTTTAACTTCCTAACGCCTGAGAATGAGATATCTTTGGAAGCAACTCCTAGCACTAGGCGCAGGCAAAATCGCTATACTGGTCAAACTCGTAATAGAAAATGTATGTATTTGGCAGTCAAGAGAACACCACCACTACCACGAGCAGTTATAACGCTATCGGCTGAAAGTGAGCCTATCGAGTTCGTCGTGACATTTTTATCTAATAAGTTTGAAGTACGGCCTATCCAAAAAGCAAAGGGATATTCGACTGCTCTAAAAAATGATCAGCCTTATGTCATCGCCCAATACAACAGGTACATGGGTGGTGTGGCCAGATTGGATGCCAACGATGCGATGTGTACCGTATTGCTATCATCATCATTGTCAACCCATATCGTCCCACTGTTGGGAAAAGGCCTCCTCCAGAGCAGTTCGCATCCAGGTCATATTATTGCCATAAGAGGAAAAAATGGTGCACGTCTCTACTGAAATGGCTTATTGATAATCAATACCTCTACTTTGCTGACCATGTCTAGGAGCCAACGTAGATATGCTGGAATTTAGACGCTCTATTGCCAGATCATTGCTTTTGAAGTATGTAACCGCAAGAACTCAACCTAGTCCCCCTGTCAAAGTGATATTGAATGTGCCACTGTCTTAGCACAGACATGCAACTGACCATGACTAGATCGTTGTTTTGCAGACTAGAAAGAGGTGTGCTTATTATATAAGCAAAAGCAAGACAACAAAACTGTGCCGATCATGTGGAGTTTACCTCTATGACAAGTGCTTCGAGAAATCCTATGTCAAATGCTCTGATTACCTGAACTTTTATGGCCATTCAACTAAAAATAATAAGCTCTTATTTTGATGATTTGTATTTTCTTACTTTTCTAAAAATAATAATAAAAAGAAGTGCTGATTTTACTACTATACGTGTTTCTTTATTCCTATACTTTGATGGACCATATTTACCCACCGGGTCGTTTTCGACCCACTTAAAAAAAGGTACTTCCAGTGCCTGAAACTGAAAATTTCTACTTCACCTATTAAAAGCTCGCCCTTAAGAAGACGATTTACAAAAATCATGAAAATCGGACATCTGAATCTTTCTGGGCATATATGGGTTAAGGTACCCATAATCTAAATACAGGAGCCAAGTGCCAATCAAAAGAATAAAAAAATAAACCGATTTTTCTGAAACGCACGTTTTAATTCATAACCTAAACTACTAACCCGTTATCAATAAAATTTGGGACCACCCTTGAAGTGTACCTTTTCATATCATTATACAAAAAATAATAATTTTCCAAATCGGTTAGATCTTCAAATAATCGGTAAACATACAAAAGATCGAAAAAAGGTTACGAATAACAATTTGTAAACATTTTCTCCATTTTGATAACTCTAAAATAATTAAGGGATTCACACCTGATACGATTTAAAGATATTTTATCTACAATATTAAACGTGTAGGTACCTACATGACGTGTGCAAACGCTGTGAAAAGTGTTGGTTGTGCAAAAAATGTATTAATAGGTTGCGTGTGAGTGAAAACGAGAAAAGTGAAATAGGTACATGCCATAATTGCAATTTGCAACTGTTATCACCGAATCAATGCCAAATACCAACCTGTAAATTGTTTGAACAAACCACGTGATCAAATTAATATACCTACCTAGAAGCCCAAGGTCCAAAGTCCTTACCTTGAAAGTTCATATTTTTATAGCAGACAAAACAAGCGTTTGACCGCAATCTCACCTGTTGGTAAGTGACGATGCAGTCGAAGTTGTAGCAAGCTTGAATAATAAGAACCTATTCACTCTTGATTTGAACAAACCCACGTTCATTCCACGTGCATTCGGGAAACACTGGTAATATTTATATGGAAATAACACTCATAATATTTATATGGAAGTAATCCTAATTAATTTATGATTTATCCCGCCTTCTAGGTTTAGCCTTTTACCATCTACGGCCGCATCGTCGTTTAACATCACGCGAGATCGTGTTCAAAGGTTAACCTTTACTTTGAGAAAAAAAACCAGCTGAATTGTATTATACTAGCTGCACCCAGCGGTTTTACCCGCTGTACTATAGCTTATGTGTTATTCCAGGGTCTAAGCTATCTCTATACCAAATTTCAGCCCAATCGGTCCACCTGTTAAGGCGTGAAAGAGTAACAAACATACATCCAGACATCCACCCATCCTTACAAACTTTCACGTTTATAATAATATTAATAAGATTGGCTATTGGCACCGTACCTTTTTTTTTTTACCCAGGAAAAATGCATTACGCATCATCACCCCACGCCGGGGGGCGCGGGGCGGTATGTGGGACTCCCCCGCCAAAGAAGGGAGCGGCGGGGATACCCACTAAAAAACCTGGGGGTGTTCCTGCGGGACGCCATAATGCCGGGGCAACGGGTACGCCGAAGCACTCATCCGCGGAATTGGCACCGTACCTTAAGTGGTTATTACACTTGGCTGAATTTAGTCACTAAATTCAGTGAATAAATTAGGATGCACGATACTTTCTTCTAAATTTAGGATGCTAAATGTGATTACACTTGACTAAATTCAGTGGCGACTGAATTTAGGCTTCTAAATTTAGGCAGGTGTATTATGCCTTTTACCTAGCCGTATGTGCACTATTAGGTATTCTGTGGCAAATTTTTGAATGAAAAAGTTTGAAAGAGATAAGTTCGTCAGTTGGGTTCCATATTCAAACTGACAGATAAAGAAATAAAAATAAATCGAATCATTGCGGATAATAAAACCTCGTGCCAACCAACTCCCTGTAACTCCCTTACTTTTTCTGCAAAAACGTGGTCCCAAACTCACACCACTAAATTATAATACTCACGCGACACACGGACATTGATAAGGCATAAGCATGCTAAATTTATTTTCTGTACATGAACTCGCCCATTCATTCATTTGGGGTGTCATTTTACTTAGTCGGATAGTGTTGAGTGAAACAGAAATATTCAATCAACATGTGCAAACGGGATGGACAAAACGAAGGAGTACAAATTTAATAAGAAAAAACTAAAATAAAAATGGCAACATTCTACCTATTTCTTTCAAACTACTTGTGTCAAATTTGACAAAAAAAAAGTAAACAATAACATGTTGTTCGTATTTTTAGTGATTAATAAGTTATTTCGAAGATTTTTCACAATAATGTTGATGAAAATGAATAAAATAATCCGTGGCAATGCTTGCCAAATGAATTACAAAATGTATATATACGGCGTGTACAGCAGTTGCAAATAGAAAAGTGGTTGCTGCTTTAACTAAGTGTTTCTAAGAGAACAGCGTATATCTCAGGTACGTTTAAGTTAGATTAACAGTACATCATCAAGCTCATTGAATCTCATCATTGAAAACGTAAAATAATCGTTATTTTGTCCATAAATAACTATTTTGTGTTATATATTTGTTTACAACTAAAGTCATAAAATACATTATAGTATGACTGAAAATTTTTGATACTTTTCATATTGTCCAAGTTTAATGATGATATTATGTGTATGAAAAATTGCGTTTTAGGGTTCCGTACCCATAGGGGAAAACGAGACCATATAACTAAGACTTCGCTGTCCGTTCGTCTGTCTGTCTGTCATCTCACGAACCGTGATAGTTAGAAGGTTGAAATTTTCACGGATGTATTTTTGTTGCAATACTAAAAATAGAATAAAATAAAAAAGGGGCTCCCAAACAACAAAGTGCTTTTTTCCGTTTGTTTTTGTATATATGAGATGTTTCAAGAAAGAGTTCAATTCAAACGAGTCCGACTTGCACTTGGCATTTTTATTTTGTTTTAATGTCTATAAGATGTCCCTACGTACAAGTACAAATACAATTGCTTTATTTGGGAATTTCTTTTAACATTATATTCATGGCACCTATTTTACTGTTACCATACTGGTACGCCTTTTTTACTTTTAAAAGATGATATTAATCTTATTTATTTTGTATTTTCTAGGCGAATCGAAATCATCAGTCAGAAAATTTGTTTTGGAAAGTATTAAAAATAAAGGAAAATGCCCGCCTACGAGACATCGAAAAGACCACCCCACCGCAAAAAATAAAGAATTGGATTACCCTATATAAACGATTTATTACTTTATTTTATGTATTTTTAATATTATATTTGTGTCATATAACACATCGTCTTTTATTATCATTTTATAAAAGTATCATTATTAGACGCATGTCTGTTTTATGTGAAGCATGTGTGTTACTTTTTCGCGCCAGAGCTACTTATCTGATCAAACAGAGGTCAGTGACCAAGTACAGTAGCGATTTTTTTTAAAATAATTAAAGTATCAAAATTGTTTATAGTTAAATTCGGTATTGCCATACGGGTAACTCAAATATATTATTTTATGTCAGACTAGGGTAACCTTGGTATGCTTGAAACAAAACGAATAATCTCATCAACCATGCGTTCGACAAGGTAATGGCAAATTTGCCAAATTTGGTACAGAGGTAGTTAGAATCCCCAAAAAGGATATGGAATAAGTTTTATCGGTTTGTACGACAAATGTCCAAAATCCAAATTGTCCAACTTGTATTACTGTCCAATACTAATTTGGTCAAACACTAATTTGGTCCAACATGGCTTACGTCCAACTAGGAAAAATGTCCAACACGAATAATTTCCAACATGAATTTGGTCCAAAATGAAATATCTCCAATTAAGAATAATGTCCAACACGAATTGGTTTATTTCTGACGCTGTCATTTTATTTTATTTTTTATTTTATTTTATTCACAAAATCACTACATAAATACTATAAAACTTATGAATATAACTTAAACCTAATAACGGATTTACGTTTTATACAAATAAGAACAAAAGAGGAAATCTATTTGAGCAGCGTACAATTTAGTAGGAGTATCTTATAAGACCCGCATAGAAGAAATGAAAGGTCTTAGGAAGATCTACCTTTCAGATGACAGCTGTCAAACTTGAAATATCAAAATCTGGAAGATCTGCAAAGTTTTTTCATTTCTTCTATGACAGCGTCAGCCTAAGACGAATATTTTCCGAGATATTGACGTTTCAAGTTTGACAGCTGTCATCTGAAATGAAGATCTCTCCAAGACCTTTAATTTCTTCTATGACAGCATCAGCCTAAGACGAGTATTTTCCGAGATATTGACATTTTAAGTTTGACAGCTGTCATCTGAAATGACAATCTCTCGAAGACCTTTAATTTCTTCTATGACCGCATCAGCCTAAGACGAATATTTTCCGAGATATTGACGTTTCAAGTTTGACAGCTGTCATCTGAAATGAAGATCTCTCCAAGACCTTTAATTTCTTCTATGACAGCATCAGCCTAAGACGAGTATTTTCCGAGATATTGACATTTCAAGTTTGACAGCTGTCATTGCATTGGAAATAAAGATTGTTCACTACGTGACACTTTTTATAGGACTACGGGATTAGCTATTGATAGAACCACGGATAAAATAAAACTTTATTGGACATTTTTACGAATGGACGTTTTAGAATGGACAATTTTCAAATTGGACCTTTTTACGATTTGACATTTTTATGAGTGAACTATTTTCCGAATAGGCATTTGTATGATTGAACGTCTATAATATTTGTCATTTTTCATAATTGGACATTATAGTCGGGCCGGCCTAAAAGGCCACATTTGACACATCATCAAAATTCCCTTACAGGGTGATCTAAAAATTTTACTTATTTTTTCTGTAAATAATATATGTCAACACTTAGCTGAACAATAAATAATATGACAACACTTAGCTGAACACTGAACACTATACTCGAATTTACAATTAACAATTTACGCATTACCATTAAAATTTCTACCATTTGGTAGATTTTTTGCCTACCATTTAACTTATTACCAAATTCTTATATCATAATTTCTGCCAAAACTACCATTAAGTTATTCTACCAAAAACTACCATTGAAATTTCTAGCAAAATCTACTATTCTTTTTTTATCATTTAGTTGATTTTTTACCATAAAAAATCTATCAAAAACTACTATTAATTTTCTAACATTTGGTAGATATTTCTATCATTAAAAATTCTACCAAAAACTACTAAGTAGATTTTTCTACTGTGCATTTTTGGAAACTAACGTGAGAGTTATCCATATTACTATGTAAACAAAACGACTAAAAACTCACGGAAATAATGGTCGGAGCTAGGCTTGATCCTGAGTTTCGGACAATTACGATGTCCTTCATCATTAGCTCACGCATTTTTCTACCATAAAAAAGTCTACCAAAAACTACAATTGAAATTTCTACCAGAAGAAACTTAAAGAAGGAACAAACATACTCACACACACACACACACAAACACACACACACACACACACACACACACACACACACACACACTCACACACACACACAAAATACTCAATTTTTGTTTCAAGTCATTGTTGTGTTTATTTTTAAACTATAAAGAATATGTTATATACATAGCTTAGAACATTGCCGAGTAATAAACGAAAAAATAAACAAACTTCATTAATCCGTTCGGCTACGATGGCACAGACATATACACAAACAGACAGACAGACAAACAAACACGTCAAAGTTATAACACCCCACCTTTCTTGCGTTGGGGGTTAAAAACATTAGATGTATAAATAGGACACCCTATACAAGGTCACGTCAATCAGTTTTTGTTTTTAAAACAATAAGGATGCTACCCAATAAAATCGCGAAATCGAAATTTGAAATGTAGAATCGAATGCAATTATAACTTGGATTGAATATTTGATCATAAATAAATAACTATATTGCGATTAAAATAAAATATGTTGTTAATATTGTGATTATATTATAGTAAAATATAATGTAATTAAAATAAAATTGTGTAATGTATAGAGAATAAACATATTTTTTTATTACAGGTTTTTTTATAACTCGTGAGATGTTTCTGGCAAAACTAGCCCATGACGCCATTACATGTTTACAAAAAAAACCTATTAGAATTAAAATTAATTAGACTTTATGAATGTTTTCATAAAACTGTATTCGATTCCAACGTGTTTGAAGATCGTATCGATTCATATCCTGTAATCGAAATAAACAAACAATGTCCCAACACTTGTTTGCTATGACTGACATCTGTCAAATGTGGCCTTTTAGGCCGGCCCGACTATAGTCGTATAAACCTGGGCTTTCGATCGGTGTCGGCTCGTGCGGTGATAAAAGCGCGATGCCAGAATCAGGTCGAATCAGGCCGAGCCGAGGGGGCCGGGTCAGGTGAATTCTTCACTTTAGAGGTTTTTTCTTTCTTTCTTCAGACTTTTATAAAAGTCATTATTGATTTAATTCAAAAACAAATGCTCTTATTTATTGTACAAAAATAACATTTTTGTAGCGGGGGTGAAGCCGTGGATTTAGCTAGTAAACAAAATAAATATAACGTTTCCTAATCGAATGCGAATGCAATGAACGACAAAAATAAAATTGTTTCAGCCATGCCTAGTTTACCCTATATTTTTATGTATTTTATGTCAACTAAAATCGAAATTATATAATTTGGTTTAAAATAATATTTGTTAGCTGTGATAAGTTTTTCCTGCTTTTTACTGCCTTCTTTCCATTTTTACACCAATTTACCACACAAGAGGTCATTTTTGTCCGTTAACTATATTATTTTGGATATTTTTAAAAATCAAACGATGCGTGCATCTGTCGCTGAGCGCATTGTGTGACTGAGCGGCGGGTGAGTTGTACTTTTTACGCCCCGCCCATATAGTTGTACTTTGCATTGAATCACTTTTTGAGCTGTGTTCGACTTCTATTATTTCCCTAATTCGTTGGTGCCAACATCAATGTTGCTTTATTTTTCTGTATTTTCCACCGATTACTATTTTCGCCTTTGATCATTATAATGAGTTATTTTAACTTTTTTTGCTATAAAAATAGAGATGATAAATTAAAGTCGCTTCTGAAATTAATTCTTGAAATTCCTTATGAAAATAAACAGCATTGTACGCAAAAATAAAAGATTTTTTAGAATAACTTTTACAAATGTGTGACCTTATTTTTATTATTTTAAACCCTGATTTAGTCCACGTTATAATTAAATGCTTCACATCATGGCTCACCAGCGCAGCATGTCAAAATGTTTTCTTAGCAAAGATCTACGTGACAATAACTATCTGTATTCGAAATTTCATGCTGATCTGTTCATCTGTTTATAATAATAGGTATTGTGCTGTATAAATCAATAAATTACAACTAATAAAATAATAAACTGTCAGTAAATCATGCTTTCCTTTTAATTTAGACTTTTTTATATAAAGATGTGCTATACTAATATGTATCTAAATACATATTAGTTCTCTTCTTTCAACTTAATCAAGAATTAATTAAGGAACTATTATTATTTATATAATCTTATTTAAAAAACAACACAGTAAAAAAAACTAAAAACCTAGTATCGGCGCACAGACAACAATACCGCCTATGTCAAATTTTTCAAATTGTTTTCAACAGACAATTTTAATGTAATTTTCTCTACATAAATTATAAAATTTTATAATCATAAAAAAATAGAAACTGTTACGAATGGGTAAAACGGGATCAGAGTAGCCGACTGAATTGACTCGTGACATAGAAAACGCCGAAAGCAAAAGAACAATAAAGTAGGTAGGTATCTGCCTAAATTATTTTTAAAAACATGATTTTTCAATAATATTTTAACAAACCGACAATATACTGTAGACACAACTAGTCTCATATATTCGATGTTATGTGAAAGATATTTTCAATAAAAGCAATAAAATGGCAACATTGACACGTTTATTAGTCCACAGCCGATAATAAAAGCATAGTTATTTTTTATAGGCAAAGACACTCGATTCTGGCAACGTTCCTGGTTCCACAGAATGATTTAGTAATGATATAAATTAGCAATCTAAATGAAACTACATGAAAAAAATTGGAACCTACAGAACAAAATACATGAAGTAAAAATATAATAAGTAAATTTAATCCACAAGTGGCTTCAAAAATAAATAGATTAAAAAAACATGTAATACCTTTTTTGCAATCTGTGTCTATCCAAAATCAGTAAATTCAAAAATGCCAAAGTAATTTTTTTTGTAGGAAAAACTATCGTCTACTTATATTATGTACATAAAAATCCGGTGTCACAGTGTTTCTCTTTATCTCCTCTAAATCGTCTTAGGCGATTGTAATATTAAATATTTTGTGTATAATAGGTCTAAGAATAGATTTTGTAAAGTAATTGTCAACACCGGTAGACTGTAGACGAAGTTCCGCTAGTCAGCAAGTATTTCTATAGTAATATGACAGCATTGTATCCTTGAAAAAGGATTTATCAGCTATGTGTTAATTCGTCAAAGACTACCTACCCAATGACGTAATGTTGCACGCAGATATAAAACGTATATAAAACCATTTTATACATTGCAAATCATCTAAAGGTCAACAATATTTTGTTTTGTTAACAGGTGGAAAATACTTAGTAAAAACGCTTTGCATTTAGATAAGATCTTGCCAAATAGGTACTTTTGATTGTCTTAACTGTCGCTTTTCCTTTCATTGTAAACTTAGTAGTTTGCATCGAGTTACGTTGCGAAGGTCGTGTATGAAACATACACGTACGCGAGAATATCATAAAATCAAATATTTATAAAGCTACCTGTTTTATCTCGTTTGTTTGCCACACGATTTAGATGTGCATTTTTCTCGGAAACTTCTTATTTAATTTTTTTAAGGATTTCAAAATTATAACTGTCATATCAAATCAAAAATCAAGTCTATCTTCAAATTGCAATAGATATTTTACATTTCTAAGTCCTAATTTCAATGACAATATTTTTTATTATATGCTTAGCTTATGTTTGCGGCTTTTCCTGTATTGCATGATCCGTTTTTAGCGCTGGTCTTTCAGCTGAAGATTGATAGCTCGATCAGTCAGTCACACTTAAATCATAAACTAATAATTGAACCCAAATACGTACATACGTAACTACAAGTATTATTTATATAACACCCTTAACTGACCTCATATTATCTCGATTTCCTAATATACCGAATATCTAATTAAATCTAACGTTGCAAGCAACATTCCTAATAAAGGAGGCAATTTTCTATTTGCAGTAAATGTTAGGTGATTTACCTTACTGAATTACTACATACGACGCCATACTGACCGCATTCAGTGATTCTAGATAAGGTACAGAGCACAGGCAGATCTATGATTTTGAATCACGTTATATTACTTTTATAAATGGTTGAACAAACCACAAAACACCTTTAATTTTAAAAAAAGTCCTATCCCGATGATCAGGCCTGATTGGAAATTTCTTTTATAAGGGTGTGCTCGATTCCCACTGACCAGATAGAAACTATGTAAGGAATCAGTGTTCTATATTTAGGGTCTTTATCATTTTATTATTATTTCTGTTATTTATAATATTTTCCCACATAATGGTTGACTAGTAAATACCATTTTCATAATACATCGAAAAAGCCTATATGAGGTTGTTTTAGCATCAACCAGTACAGTGCCATAACTTTATTTTTCCCTGCTACTTTGTTATTAATATGTTGTAATATCTCAAGAGCGTCTCACGCTTGCATCTCTTAGATAAGAACTCCTCTACTAGCCAAAAAACATAGTACAAGCAAAGAATAGTACAAGTTACTCCAAGATTACGATGTAAGCACAGTTATAACCGTGCGACTGCTCACCGAAGACAATGGTCAGTGATCAAAAGCGAATTGTTTAAATTGGACATTTCCTACTGCGAGGTCACGCTGTTCAACCGCAGTACAGTACCACCTAACTGTTAACGGTAATAAGAATAATAAATAAGATCAGAAACTATAGAATACTTCGTCGAATTAGAAGAAAATAAATTCAAATATATTTTATTGATTCAAGGCATAATCTTTATAATTTGTTCATGACATTCTTTGAGGTGCTTCGTATTCTCGATAATGTAACATCTCAGCGCTTAAAAGGCCATATTGGCTTCCTTACATTGATTCGTTATAATGCGACAAAAACGAGTATTATTATAAATCATCCAATACGGCATCAGTAAATCTGTTAGTAAAAAATAACAAAAAGTGATCTTAATTGAAGCGCACCTTACATATAAAAAATAAACAGGCCTAATATAGTAAAACTCCGATCTTTTATCGCATCTTCAAAGTTGCCGAATAATTTATATGTTAATAACATCCTAAATAGATCCGTTAATATATTATTTATTTAGCTTTTTACATAGATGCCATATAAGTAAGCGGCGCTTGTTAGTGTGACTGTTTTTGTGCACCAGTCCTGATTTGGTACCGTCCGACCTTCGACTTATGACCAGTTTCTTATTTGAGTGGCAGTAAAAACTATTGATGCATTAGGTTTTATCTATAAATATTGCTTTCAGACATAATGTTCTTAAGGAAGTATATAAAATAACGTAATAAATAAAAACATAATGTTGGTACCTACGTAATACATTTAATATATTAAAATTTCGTGATACAGTGTTTGTTATAGAGCTGCCGAAACGATTTCACTTTTTTATTTATTAATATGTAGATATTTAAATAAATTTGTTATGTTTGAGAAGTCGTATAAGTAATATTTCGACAGGCGCAGATGTAGTAAGATAGTTTACTCATTATTGTGTGCATAGTTAAGATATGCATTTTAATCAATGTATTCTATGCTAAGAAGTAAAAAGACGAGCAGGACACTCTCGCGATGGTGGGAGATAACGCTGTTTACTACAAGTACAGCCACCCAGGATTTCACAGGGATAAAATTCTAGGTGTACTGCACCTATTATAATTTCTTCATATTCTTGCATACAAAGTACAAAACACAGGACTACACAAGATACTACATAAGATAATAATTCATGAGGTATTATATACATAATATAGCCTATGGTCTTATATGCCCTTTAAAATGACGTGTCGTATGTAACTTCTATGACCTCAATGACTATAGAGATTTATTTATTTATTTATTTATACACGATTTCCTTTTATTTGTCGGATCTAAAAATAGCTTCATGGCTCTGCGGCCTATTAGAATACATTCTCTAAACTCTAGACTAAGCTAGGATAAACTTGTAATGCCTAATGCCTACTAAAGGCAAACACCATAATTTGCTAAGAGTAAAACTGTGATTTTTTTTTTTTTTTTTAATTTATTTTGATCAGGACTGTCGCTGAGCGACCACATCGTCCCATAAGTCCGCAAAAACAAACAATATAATAATTATCTTATAATACACTTAAACAAATAATTAGAAAAATGTGAACATGTAATGACACTTATATTATGTACTTATAAATAATAATATATTTTCCTTCCTAAATGTACATTTAATACAAAAGAAAAAGTGTGGATGAGTGTATATTATGTGTAAATTACCTTTTAAAGCCTATTTTTAATAATGATATTATAAAAAAATTAGTGCAATGTTCGAAAGAAATTGTTATCATATTTTTATTCAATACCTTACCATCAAACAAATACCATCTTCTTAATTCTGTATAGTGCGTGTGGCGTGTGGTACACATAGGTTTAAGGGAAAATGTTTATTATTAATGAGTAATCAATAAAAACCTACGCGATAAGTCCCGGGTAATCAAATTAATATGCGTTTAAATAGCGGAAGCTTATGGTGTTATAATAATAGTAATCAATAAGTCAACATGTGTGTCAGTCACGTCTCAGATAGGACTGTCTTTAGAATTAAAACTCAGGACAGATCTGATAAGTGATTTAATTAGGTTAACAAGGCAGCAAACTAAGTAGGTACTTAGATGGGGTGGGTTTCTAGCCTTAAAACACTGATTCCTCCTTAATCCTGCACTTCCCTGTTGTGATGGTGGGACAGCCAGTCGAAATCCAACTTCCAACAATTCTTCCCAATTTTTCCCAAACTTCTCGGGAAAATTTATAAGAGGCTCCTGAGTCGTAGAAGCTTCGGAGCCTGTAGTAGGGTGGTCCTGAGCCCGAATCTGGGTCCCCAATCGGGGAATTAAATCACTCGCGTTACAACTTTAATAACGTTATTTAATAACTTATTGTTTTAAGATTTTAGAATGATTTTATAGTTTTAAGAGTTATAGTTTTAAGATAGAAAAATATTTAATCGTCAGCAACTTAACAACACCAAGTCGTTCCGTTGACGTTAGCTAGAAAGATCGCCGGCCGGCGATTCCTCATTTTGACATTTTCCCTGTCACAGAGCGCGGGCGCCTGGCGGCTATGTTCACTGCAATTGCGTTCCGAATTACGAAGAAAGGATAGATTAAAGAAGTTTGATAAATAATTAATGCTATGTTTTTTCTTCTTTTTTTTTATAAAGTTTATGTAACGGCTTACAACGTTACATTACCCCCCTCGCTAACTAAGGGTTTTGTTCTATAAGAAAACCCTTCTACCTACTGAAATAAATGTAAAATATTAAAAATATAAACCATAATGAGCTAATCTAATTAGGGATTCGGGCTAATTTTAAGTCCTTGATATGCCAGACACCTATATTTTTCCCTGTCATGTCCTCTAATACGTACACTAGAGGAGACTTCTTTTCAACTATCCGGCATTTAATGAATTTAGGGGCTAACTTCTTACTAAAGTATTTGTCCTTGTTACTTAATACGTACGCGCGCTTAAATACAATATCGCCAACCTCAAACTCCACTTGCTTACGGCGCAGATTGTAATGGTCGGAGTTCTTAACGTGTGCATGCCATAACGAAGCTTGCACATCGTAAAATATAGATGAGAGAACTCCTAGGTTCTCTGCGTATAAGTCGCGCGGCAAAAATAGGACTTCATCACCCAAATCGTTATCTACGTAATGAGAACCACACAACTAATTAGTCAGAAGTATGGTAGTAATATTTCTAGACGCTCTAATTCTGGGAGGGTTTTAGACAAACGGGAAAACATTCCACTCATGATTGATAAGTATATTGTTATGTTCTCTCGCTCTCCCTGAGTTCTAGACCGTATCTCTGATATAAGCCGATAGTCATAGTCGACTTGACCGAAATCTTCTTTTAACAGGTTGACTAAATCGGTCCAGCTTCCAACTCTTTCCTTTACGGAGCGATACCAGTGAAGAGCATCATCTTGGAAGATTTCGGTCGCAGCGCTTACTATTTTGGTGGAAGGCATGTTACGAGATTCCATGAATTCTTCCACTCTTTGTATGAATGCCCTAACGCACGTTTTGCCGTTAAATTTCAATTTATTTATTTCCGAGTTAGTGCGGTCGCATGTTACACTAATAAGATTTTGACTTTCGGGAGCAGACTTACAGCCGGAGTCATTGCTAATAGGTGCATTAACTATCGGTCGCCTTTCCTGAAGAGCGGCTAACCTTTGTGTAAGAAGCTTATAACCTTTACTGATTTCATCGTGCTCCTTCTGATGTGCCTCGCTGTCACATGTGATGCGGGCTAAACGGTTATTTAAATGATTCAGCATATTTTGAGCTCTCATGGCTGCAGGTGTACTAATTTCAGAGGCATCTAGTATTGTTTGAATTTTAGTTAGGACTTCTAAACAACCTCTAAGGTCTCGAGGCACCTCCAAGGGAGACTCAAGTATGTGCTCAGATGGGTACATAGGTGCAAGTTTAACTATTTGTTTCCGCAATTCATCAACAGATGCTGCTGGGGTTTCCCCCCTTATCCTAACCTCGTATTCGAGTTCGCTTTTCTGTAGTGATAAGTATTTTACAGACAACATTATTAGTTATTATGTTAACGAACCGATTGCATAAGTTGTGACCAAGAGCAAAATAATAAAAAACTACAGCGAAATTCTCCGCCCTGTTACAAAAAGCATTAACTACGGAACGTATGGTTTTCCTAAAGCAAAGCGCAAAAATAATAAAAGAAGCAACTAAAAATTAAAATAAAAATTAACTACAAGAAATTTAAAACTGCTACTATTGTGTACCAAGTTACATTAGAGAGTAGATAACACCTATATATATGATATTGTAATAATAATTGAGGTACACCTTAGTTGCAATGAAAACCAAAGAATATTACGTTTAACAATTACCACTAACAACACCACCACCGGAAAAGAAGGAATCAGCAGAAGAGTTAACCACGATTAGGGCGCCAATGTCACGTCTCAGATAGGACTGTCTTTAGAATTAAAACTCAGGACAGATCTGATAAGTGATTTAATTAGGTTAACAAGGCAGCAAACTAAGTAGGTACTTAGATGGGGTGGGTTTCTAGCCTTAAAACACTGATTCCTCCTTAATCCTGCACTTCCCTGTTGTGATGGTGGGACAGCCAGTCGAAATCCAACTTCCAACAATTCTTCCCAATTTTTTCCAAACTTCTCGGGAAAATTTATAAGAGGCTCCTGAGTCGTAGAAGCTTCGGAGCCTGTAGTAGGGTGGTCCTGAGCCCGAATCTGGGTCCCCAATCGGGGAATTAAATCACTCGCGTTACAACTTTAATAACGTAATTTAATAACTTATTGTTTTAAGATTTTAGAATGATTTTATAGTTTTAAGAGTTATAGTTTTAAGATAGAAAAATATTTAATCGTCAGCAACTTAACAACACCAAGTCGTTCCGTTGACGTTAGCTAGAAAGATCGCCGGCCGGCGATTCCTCATTTTGACATTTTCCCTGTCACAGAGCGCGGGCGCCTGGCGGCTATGTTCACTGCAATTGCGTTCCGAATTACGAAGAAAGGATAGATTAAAGAAGTTTGATAAATAATTAATGCTATGTTTTTTCTTCTTTTTTTTTATAAAGTTTATGTAACGGCTTACAACGTTACAACTGTGTGTGTCTAAAAATGATCAATTGAAAATTGAAATCCTTCCTGAACCACAAACCAAACAGTTCTAGTCATAACTTAACCAAAGACAAAAAGTGCAAAACATATATGTAGGTTGGTACTTGGTACACGACCTATAAATTGTGATTTGACTGTGACAGTGTAAATAGGGTGACTTGTTCTATTGGAGTAAAAACCCTTATTATATAAGTGCCTCAAACTCAATGCAAGAAGTGTTATCGGCCTCTTAAATGCCTCCAACGGAGATATCAGACGGCATGTTGTGCCTCACTCGCCACGAGAACTGCCCCTGGGATGAGGCCCTCAAGTCTACCGAGATCACGTGGTCGGGCCTCAAGTACGCCTGTCTGAAGATACTGCATCTGTACTGCAAGGTCTTCGAAAGGGAAGATGTACTGGATATTATTCTTAGGTAAGCTGAATGTTTATGTTAAGTCAGTTTTAAGGTGCACGTCAGAAGTTTTATAATGTATAGTGTAGAAGGTCAGTATTAGATGGGTCGAAATCTACCTAGTCATCTCAGTTGCGTAGTGAACGAAATTGTGTCTAATACAGTGTACACCCGTCTCACTTATGTATATAAAAAAAAAAACAACTTTTAGAGGTTTTTCGAGTTACAACGTTTTTGTCGCGAACACAAGATATCGACAAGAGCTGCATTGCAAAAAGTGATCTTTGATTTGCGCTTCTTCTGTTCATAATGCATTTTTTAAATAATTATTCTTATCATCACTGTTTTTATAATATTTTTTACATTTTAAGACTACTTATTTCAGAAAAAAAAACACCTTTGAAAGCCACAAGACCATTTATTGATTGCCAAAATCGCTTTTTATTTTAATTAGCCAACGTTCTGGAGCTTTCTGGTTTCTATTAAGTTTTAACGATCACTAAAATATACATTTGACTACTCTTTGATGCGACCTTTGGATGAATACCAAATACTGGAACTAGAAATAGAAATTAGGCAATTATAATTACTGCAGAACTTCTTAAAGTCTGCCTACTATGATTAAATTTAGTGCTATAAATAAGGCTCGCAAAATAGATAAATGTAAAGTTAATTAAACTTTATATACTGATCTTAAAATTTTCCAAATTGAAAAAGTAGAGTAGGTAGATAATGTTATTTCATATGCATCTATACTGAGATTTAAATCTTCTCAGTCGTACACTCTTGTCAGAGTGGTCGTGGTTGTTCTGATGCTCGGTCTTCTGCTTGAATTTTTCCGATAGATTTAGCGATGTGACGCCATTTTTGTCTGTTAATGGCGTTGCGAGAGCACTGGGTCATAGATGACTCTGTGGCCTTCTTGATGAGGTCAGTCCAGCGAGTTGGAGAACGACCTCGAGGTCTTTCCCCTTCAATGGGACCCTGCACAACAAGTCTCTTCATAGAGTGTTCTTTCCTAGAGATGTGACCAAAGAACTTCAAGAGAGATTTAAATAGTTTCTTATAAATCCCTGACAAGTGCAAAACCCAGTAAAACACAAAATTATTATGGCATAGAGCTGATTTGATGAAAGGTGGCCACAGGAACTCAGTAATTAAACGACAAAACCCAGTCGACCGACCGATTTTTGGGCTCGTTTGATTCGTTTGTACGAGTACCTACTTTGATGCTAGATGTTAATCAGGGTCTGATGATGAAGCTGGAAGGTGGCCATAACAACTTAGTAATGATAACAGCTAGGTAGTTTAAAAAGCATATTTTTCTATTCACTTGTTTATATTTATTTTATTAATTAGTCATGGATATTAATCTGGTTACACCATAATACCTGTCAATATCAATTACCACTAAATAAATTAAATGTTTCTGTGATAAAAACAGCAATTGATATAAAGTTTAACTTCCGTCATTTAACATAGCACCCCTGCGAACGGCTCATTAGTCGGCCCATTAAATCGGTAACGAGTGGAAGAACGCCGATTTTAGAGCTCACAAAAACGTTTAGTGCCGATCATCGCCCATTCCGGCCGATGGAAAAACAAGCAGTTTCGATCGAATGATGCGCCACGTAATTAAATTCGATTTGTTTTATTTAATTAATGTTGTTTATATAATATTCAATATAATAATTATTATGTATAAAACCTCGCGTCACGGTGTCTGTTATAAAACTTCATCAATATTGACCGATATTATTGTAACTTGTATTTTTCCTTTCCTGCTTGCTTGTCTGGAAGAGATCACTATTAGCGATTCTTATCGCTAATAGTGATCTCTTCCAGACAAAAAAAAAGTGTTACAATTGGCGGTCTTCCGCCAATTGTAACACTTTTAAATCAGATGTATTTAATGTTAATTGTTTATTGTCTTTTGGGTAAATCGTTAATACCTCATTATTACCTGGATAAATGCTATCTTTGTGTGTTAACATACAAACAAAAACGACACTACAAAAAATATATATTTCTGAGATATGTCGTTTTTGTCCTAACCGCGCGACACCTCGCTGAAAAAATCTTTAAAATATATTTCATCGCAAACGAAAAAAGAATAATTAATGAAGCTGTGAAAGCTTGGAAAAATACGAAAATAACAAAGATGTTTGGTTTCTGACCTCATTTCTCGCTCGTTAAAGTTCCATAGCCGTTCTGTTAATATTCACTTGCTTGTACCCTAGAAACGATGGTTATTGTCCATTACCCCATTACTCGGGTACTAAACACACATTGCTTCGATATAAAACGCAATCTGTTCTAAACAAATTAGAATTCACATTCTATGTAAAACTACTTATGTGATTTATCTAAATTCTATATGGTTGGAACTGGGTACCACAGAAATTTTAATAGGATAGTAGAAAACCACTACAGCAACAACATGGCTAGCTGTTTTTGAGTACTGGATACACTACGGGCATAGACACTTAAAATTACGCAGTTTTAATTAAATCTAAGCTAAATCTACGACGCGACGGTTTATGCTGGTGTCACACCGAGCGGGAAGCGCACAAAAATTTAAACATCTGAAAATTAATATCGTTAACTTCGCACAAAAAATTATCGTAATTTGTCCAGAGTTTAATGAATATTATCATGAGACCACGCAGCAAAAGCTGTACTTGGAGCACTTGGAGCTTGGTTCTACTTTGAAAAGTTTTCAATGTTAAAGCACTTCTATAACTTTATTACCAAGATTTCAGTGGTCGGAACCGTTCATTGAACAAACAAATTGGTATAAAGAACGAGACTGTTCTCCATAATGATGCCATATTTTCCTCTTCATTAATTTTCTTATGAATCCGCATTGATTTCTGTTATTCTGTTACATCTATCAGTTTTAGTTCAGCAGTTTATGAGCAAGCTGGTAGGAATCAAGGAAATAATTTGTTTGGAAATAAATTAATAACGTTAAGGTCGCCGTCCATCATATCGTTGATGTTTTGCCACATAATTTTGTTTCGCATAAATAATTATTTAGATAATATTGGTAAAATTTACATGATTTTTTTTACACCAAATTAAAAAGTCGTTTAAAATAAGACTTACATCACATCACAAACAATATGCAAAAGACTTGAAATTATCTTGGTTTTTAATCTTTATAAACATAATAATATAGGTATGTTATGCAATAGTAACATTAGTTCATTAAATCACTTAATATTTATTTTTCGCAAGAAATAAATAAAATATTCTTATTAGCTTACACTTTATGTAACCATATAATATGATCCTGCATTAACTTAGTGATCATAGCTATTATAAAAATCTTACCAATATTATAAACGTGAAAGTTTGTAAGAATGGATGTCTGGATGTTTGTTACTATTTCACGCCTAAAAGGGTGGACCGATTGAGCTGAAATTTGGTATAGAGATAGCTTAGACCCTGGAATAACACATAGGCTAAAGTAGTACAGCGGGTAAAACCGCTGGGCTCAGCTAGTACACTCATAAATCCATATCACCTGCTACAATACCTATATTCCCCTTGACCTTCTAAACTCAGGAAGGTCTCAAAGCGCCATAAAATCGCCTTGTTATCTGACCTAAAGGCTTTACTGTGACCTTTATCAACCCTTAGTTCAAACCATTTGACTAATGAAATTTACTTTGTAAAGAAGTTCTATTTGCTATCTGTGTCCTCATCAGTAGCCTTAACCCACTTGTTACTACCGTCCTTTATAAAGGCCCGCATCTAAACAAAAATCCTGTGATTAATGTGGGTAATGTAAACAAATTTTGTTGATGGCATCTAAAAGTAAGATCATGAAGCTATACAACAGAGGTATTGTGAATGCACTGGTCACATATTATTGTTTATTTTAAGACCATTACTTTTCAGTATATTTTATCATAAATGTTTTGATGTCAGTTATTTCATTATTATTATTACTTCAAAATTTTTTTTGAGAAATAATATAAATTTGGACTTTCCTTTATGCATCTTAACTAATATTTAACTGAAATGTGATGCATTTCTGAGGTTTATGAACGATTTTTTATGGTGTTCGTTATAAAGCCCAGTAGTAAAATCCACTGCTATCACATACGATTATTTCATATATTGCAGGATATGTTTTAGAACTACAAAAGAGCCTCATATGCTTCAAATATTAAAGAAAACAAAAATATTTGAAGACACATAATTTTTTCATTTATTTTCCTTCTCAAAATTATAAGAACGACGTTTCTGATGAGAATTCAGTAGTAAATAATTCAGTCCAAATTTGTAATTTATGCATGAATCATCAGGCATGGCAAAATTGAAGACTTATATGCATCTATTACTATACCTAGCAGTTACATATTATCATCATCTCAGCCGTAGGACGTCCACTGCTGAACATAGGCCTCCTCTTTGGAATTCCATATTGGTTGGAGGTTGGATTCGTATCCAACCTCCGTAAAGACCTGCATCCAGCGTCTTCTGGAGACCCTTATAAGGTCGTCTGTCCACCTTGTGGGTGGATGTCCTACGCTGCGACCCCATCGGCCATCCATTCTGCGCGCTATGTGGCCTGCCCATTGCCACATCAGCTAGCTAGTCCGCTGGGCTACATCAGTCACTCTAGTTCGCCTACGGAACGTAGGCGAACTAAAGTGACTGATTCTCTTCATTTCTGATTCAATCGTAGAGAAACCCCGAGCATAGCCCTTTCCATAGCATGCTGAGCGACTTTGAGCTTCGTGATGAGTTCGTGTTTCGTGGTTAGACGAGAATATTACTTTGAGGAATAGAATAGAAAAGATAGCACAGTATGATAATCTGATATTTGATATCACACTCGTATGTTAACAATTTTATTGTAGAATCACGAAGATACAGAAGTATTGAGATAAAGATGCTGATTATACGATGCTATTACAGTTATTATTACAATATCGATGGATCTCCGTGGTAAATACTCTCACAGAGAGATCACAGTGTATCATCATACAACTATTACAAGTTCAGTGTGCAAATATTAGATTGATGAACGAAGGTCTATTATAGTACATTTTCTCTACAGCTACGATACCATAACGACACCTTCAATATGCAAGAAAACAGATAAAAACCCATATAAGCAAAAACTCTAATTCTAGTTTTATTTTGAAATTTACCAATGCACTTGACAACAATAAAAGTATTTTTAGCAAACTAGAAGTTTGAAGACAACCATTACCTACTTATAAAATACCAAGAAAAGAAACCAATGTATTGTGTATCCCGAAAAAAAATTATCATTATGCAATTTTTGTGACGTCACATGCACCAAATGCAATATTTTTAAAAATAAATTTATACAAATATTTTGAATGCACCAAAGTATAAAATACATAACAAAACAAGCCTTTCGTTCGTTTTATAATTTGAACTGAAGTTCACTTTTCATAGCAGTGGATTTTACTACTGGCCTTTATAAAGAACACCATTTTCCCGGATTTCCAAAAACTTCGGAATTTTTATTTGATTTTTCCTAGATATTAGAGCACCTATATATGCACATATCCAAATTTCATTGCAATCAGACAGAAAAAGTCTATTCAGTAACAAGTGGGTTAATGATAAGCTGATAAAAATCGTATCGCTGCATTGTTGCAATTTTCAAATTAACTTTTAGTGAATTTAGTAGTTTTACGGCTAAAACATTAGTTTACCAACCGCATACAGAAGTAGTATAATTTTTAGTTTAGAATAATTATTTAAAAAAACGGTTTATTGCCAAAAAATAAAATACAATTTCAATTTACATTAAGCTTATAATACAAGAAAATTAAGGAATAGTATTAAAAGAAATGTGATACTGTTAAATTAGGCAAATGCTCAGCTTTATGCTGGCAAGGATGCGCAGCGCTGATTTTCAGCATATTCCTATGCTCGAGCTTAGACGTAAATTTATTTAGAACAATTAATTTCTAATAATTATTAATTATAGATTTATTTTTTACTATTTGTATTTCTACTTGCTACAACGGTTTTAGTTGAAAAGAAAGAATTGAAAGCTACAATAATTAATCAAAGACACTGCTGGCTCAAAAGTTGACACAAAGGCATCAAATTATATTAAACTTTATTTAAACCTCTTAATTTCGCATTAATTAAATTGGAAAGAAGTGGCATTCTCGCTGCTGCGACAACTCTGTTAAGTTTATAAATCTAATTATTTCACTAAAACACATGTTCATTGTGTACAAATGTTTAACTGACACCAGCTATGTTAGTGTGTTCAAGACATCTGAGTTCAAAGCTGTTCTGATTTGCTGATGGAAACTGATAGGCCAAGGTGTTCAAACGACCTTTGGCATAACACCGAACATCTCATAAACTTCGGAATTATGTCACTTGTTATTCAGTTTCTTTTCTTGTCACTGTTTAATTATAATAAAACATATTTTTATGATAAATATTGTAGTATATTCTGTGTTGTTGTTCCATTTATTCTACGAGACTGTTCATTTGTTTTAGCAATTTATTATATCAACTACGCTATTATTTTTGTGATTCATATAAAAAAGTCTATTACGCCCAATAAAAGTTGCCATAAATTTATTTGTCGTATATATTTATATTATGTATTATTATAATATTATATCCAGCTATACCTTTATTTTATGTAAATGCGTAAAACTGGATGTACGAGCGATGGGGGTTGAAATTGGGAGCAGCAGCTATCTGATTGGTCACTTTAATCTATCATTCAATTTTTATTCAAATCAACCTTTCCCAGTAACTCAGTACACACTTTCTTCTGCTACTCTTATTTTTGTTTTCGTATCTATCACTTAGCAGCTTGTCTTAATCCAACTAGATTTCTTAAAATCTATTTTCATGAAATCGTTAATTTAAAATTTTACTTGTAGTACCTAAGTAGAGTTTCAATTCGAATTATAATTCTTATGATTACTTATACATTTTTTTCAAATAAAACCAAAGTGATTTGTCACCTTTAATACAGTCATGTTGTCAATGTCCATAGATCACAAATATTTGTCCCCCAAGTTGGAAGAATTCCAAGACATAAGGCATCGCAAGCACCGACGGGGCTACGGTGTCTAATGTCTAATGGAATTACCGACGACCGAGCCCAACCCATTTACTTTGCATGCTATTTCTGCAAATATACTATGTCAGGTGGCGAGGCAGCGTCATAATTGAAGGTTACTTTGATTTGTCTACAAGAAAATTGAAAAATTAACTCCGTATACATACTTTTTTTCTAAGTATGGCCAACTTATAAATATATCGATTTATTAATTTTACCCTTGTACCATAATAATAATAATATACAAATAATAATATAGTTTTAAGTAGAGTTGCCTACATTTTAAGAAAATGAACTAAAGAAGATGGATCTAATTGCTTCCTTATTTTAGTTACGTTGAATTTTAAAAACTAACAACAGGTTGTAATATCAGTTGTATCATCTTCATTTTGTATCTTTCTACCCTAATATTGTACATAATTCCACTTCCGAGTTGAGGATTTGTGTTTAATGACTTTTCGGTTAATCTACACTAATGCTGAATTTATACATAATATATTTTTCTGCTTATAACCACTAGGCAGTTAGTTCTTCATGGATGTTTTCGATTGGTTTCCTATGTTTTGATCGATCGTTGTCAACATGACTTGTTTGTTCTATAGTAGGATGTTGAGGCTTCATAAACAGTTTATTAAATATGTACCTATCATTGTTCTTTAGTGATATACCTAATATAACAAACCACAGTCTTAATAATATTGTCTTATTAAATTACCTCAACCGCGTAAGTCTGATGAAATTAGATCACACTCGCACAGTGTTCAGAAAACAATTAATTATTACTATTACTAGTTTCCTCTATGATTACTAGTAAGCCCGCCCTTCTTTGTATATAATAGGAGTTTATCAGTGTTTCTCCGCTATATTATGTTTGTTTTATACATATAAACCTTCCTCTTGAATCACTCTATCTATTTTTTTTATACGAGATAGGCCTACGTTTGACCACATCCCACCTGATGGAAAATGAAAATGCGGTCGACGATGGATCACGTAAGATGCCTAGAAAGGTACCTATTCACTCGTGCCTTGAAGATACCCAAGTTATACCGCTCGGGAAACACGGATGACGGCAAAGTGTATGTAGTGTGTGTGTATTTAAAAAACCACATCATATTTTGTCGCGTAGTTTTAAAGATTTAAACATATATTTAAGGACTAGGGACAGACAGGCGGAAATATTATATTATATTTGAGTATATAATATGTCGTTTTATGAACATTTATAATATGTATCATAATATTACATTTATATTATAATATTGCTTTATATGCCCCAGATAAACAAATTTAATGAAAATTTGAGGTTTTTGGTTTCCTTCCTTATTAAGTAGGTACATCACAAATTAGAACAGGTAAATGCTATTCAAATATAAATTATGAGTTCATAATAACATATATCTATTTAATTTATTATAATAATTATTATTAAATTGTTGTTCTAGTAATTTTATTGGCTCGAAGTAACCAATGGAGTAACTAATGTAATCAAAAGGAACTGTAACCACAAAGGAGACGGATTGTAAAGTCTCTCTCGTCCTCATTTATTATTATTTTAATATTTTAAAGGAAAGGGTGACTGATTGCCGACTGACTGACCTGCACAGCTCAAACTGCTCAACAGAGTCGTATTTTGGTACACACATAAGATATTGAGACAAAGACATCCGGCTGAGAAAGAAATTCTTAACGTGTATTCTACTGAACTATCTATATACTCAGCCCGTATCCACCCACTGCTGGGTATAGGCCTCATGTTCACGCCACACCGCGCCGATCCTGTGCGAGTCTCATCCAGTTCCCTACTGATACGAAATTATAAAATTGAACCAAAACTACATTTAAATTTAATTTTAGTGTTCTACATTTTAATGTACCTACTTACCTACATTTCATAATGAAATGTAATATCCAAAATATAAAGCACTCCCTCATCTCGTCGCTGTTTGCCCATATTAAATCCAATTAAGATAATCCTAAAGGAAAACAGATCAGACCATGGAACACGACATGGATGGACACGGCACATGTTTGGAGTAACGCCAAATAGATCGCCAATCTCCGAACACTGACGCGAAAATAAACCTTCGTTTTTGTTTAATTCACTAAATGTTACTTTAAAAAGTGTATTTTGCATAAATGTGAATAACACGACATATTTACGAACCTAAACATTTATTAAATAGTTTCCATCTTATCTTACTTCTTACTAATATTATAAACGTGAATGTATGGATGTCAGGATGTATGTTTGTTACTTTTTCACGCCTAAACGGGTGGACCGATTGAGCTGAATATTATTGGAATAGAGATAGCTATAGATAAGATATTTGTCTTGTTCATAGCAACTTGTCACCTTCGAGTTACTCGTTGTCTAATTCCTTAGAAATTCGAAAAAGATACAACAGCAACTCGACAGCCATGCTAAAGTAATTTGCGTACAGAATCCACATGGTTATCATCTGTTTGAGACCTCTACAGCTTTGCCGGACAGGTTATTTCACAAAGCTTAGTGAAATTATTCAATTTTATTACATTTTTATCATCTAATTCTTCATAAATTTTACTTCTTAAAGTCTGATTCAGCGTATTCTTTCATTGCTACAGACACGGAAAACCGTAAAAAAGTGAAATATTGCGATTTTATTTTAGCGACAGCATTAAACAGACGATGAACTTGTTAAAGAATTCGGAAGATTTCGGATTCAATACTAAGCATTTGTAGAATGTTTCTTGATATATCGTTCATCTTTTTAATATGGGAAAATATTTATATCTCTTTTAAATATGACTTTTATTCTGTATCCTGTGACGAAAGTCAAAGATGGAGGCAGTGACGACCCTCAGATATGAAGACCACGACGGATTGAGGAGGATCTTGTATTTTATGTGTGTTTCCTACTACGATTGAGATTAGTTTAGTGTAGTTAGATCCGAGAATAACTCGTAGACTTAACATCTTTCAACAGCTAAAACCGCTCGACTCAGCTAGTCCATATTATAATCTGGGGGCACGGTAGTGCCCCCGCCAAGTCGAGCGCGAAGCAAGCACTGCCGTACCATCCTTTACAGGAACCATTTCGCCGCATTTTCAGGCCCCTATTTGAGAACCTCTGGATAAAACCAGAACACAGAAATTTTCGTCATCCAGTAAGCTATAATTACATACTTAAAATCCAAAATTTCATGTCTGTAGGTTATTAAGTTCCGAAGTTAAGTGAAAGCAAAGTTTCGCATTTACGACACTCACTCACTCACTCACTCACTCACTCACTCACTCATGATCATCAAAATAGAACTAGTACTTCCCATAAACTCAGAGAGCTGAAATTTGGTACATACTTAGACTTTATAGTATAAACCATAGGAAAACTAAAAAAACATGCAATTTCGGTCTCGTTTTCGAGATAATTCATCTGCATAAATAACTTTGTAATCTCATATAAATGTATAGGATTACAAAGTTACATTTGCAGTAAATGGTTAAAATTGTGTAATATCCAACTTATTAATTAAAAATATAATATAAGGCATAGTATATGTATATGTGTGTGTATATGTGTCGTAAATCGTCAGTTATGATCAGGTGATATCTAGCGTGGCCTATAACGAATCTATCACAAGAGCCCAACCAAACTATTAGAAGAGATCGACATACCGCCTTTATTACAAGCTTTTATTTACTTTCACCTGTGTGTCGGTCTGTCTGTCTGTAATTAAATCTTGCAAGTTTAATTAGGCCCACTTCCCAGTATAATATTAGGTAGCATTGGACTAAGAGTGAACGCACACGTATCTAGATGGCGCTGACTGTATTTTAAAACGCGCTTACGGTTTGTATTTCTGCTAACCTTATATTATAGCGTTTCTACAAAAATAAGTGAAATCCCACCAAAAACATTCTGTAAAAAACTAGCCAAGTCTCGATAGAGCTGCTTGTTTATCTCTAAAAAGTAATGAAATCTAGACAAAGTCGTGCCAAGTATAAGGTTCCTTACTGCGATTTCTTTATTATTATTGTTAATTTTGTGTGACTTGGCCGTTGAAGGGTACACAAGGGCAACAAGGGTATTATACCAGGTGCTCCATGACACTATTGCACCAAATCTGTCCGCTACCCATTTACGATAGAAAATTTCCACTTGGAAAACGTTGATTGAATAACCAGTCAATTGTAGGCTTGATAAAGCTGCGTATTTGAATAATACTTATGTTTAGGCGATCCAAGTGTCATGGAGCATCTGGTTTTGTACCCTTGTGTACCCTTCAACGGCCAAGTCACACAAAATTAACAATAATAATAAAGAAATCGCAGTAAGGAACCTTATACTTGGCACGACTTTGTCTAGATTTCATTACTTTTTAGAGATAAACAAGCAGCTCTATCGAGACTTGGCTAGTTTTTTACAGAATGTTTTTGGTGGGATATTATTATCTCCAAACATTACTCCCACCCACTCTCTAACTACTAAAGACTATGCCTTCTTAATTTGGCCTTTTAAGGCACATTTCATCAGTTTAATTGGTTGGCAAGAGATTTCTATCAGCAAGGCAAGGTAGTGGGACATGTTGTAGAGGCCAACTTACTTGTTATTTTATTATTGCTTTAATAAAACTTGAGGCCTTAGATATTGTTTGAATAGACACTTTTATATACGAGCTGCACCCTGCGGTTATAACAGTTAAAAAATAACTTATGTGCAATTCTAGGATCTTAAGTCCATGTACAATTTGGCAAAAGTTTTAAACAGAACACAAAGGTAAAATATAATATTACCTCCTGCCTCCTACTATGTTTAACCTCTACCTCGTCTGTCAGTTTATCGTCAGGCCGCCATACAGACAAAATAGGTCATTTTTCTCTGAACAACACTGAAAAATGCTGTACTTGTGACTAGTAAAATCGGATTTGAGCTGTACATTACCCAGTTTAGTCCAAGTTTCAAGTTTCATGCCGCAACACGGCCATGTTGACTGGACGAAGATTTTTCCAATTTAGTAATATCAGTGATAGGTTCAATGTAAATTTTCAATACACACAACATTCTAAGATTCCAACCAAAACGTTTACAAATGGATTCATACATCCGGCAGTAAACTAGATACGAGTATTTTAAGAATCCAAATCGTCAGTTCCTCAAAGGAAAGCCGCACCGTGGGAAGACCAGACGTGTCTGAAGAACAATTTTTGACTTTAAAGATATAAAATGAAAAATACTTTGATGTTTTTATCTCCGGCTCTTGCTCCTTTGAAAGATCTGGAAAGTTAGTCATAATTTTATTTAAATGCTGACTGTTCTACTTCCGAAGTCCAGGTTTGTGAACTCTTCTGTTGTCCAAGCTTTATTTTTCTGATGGAGATCTAAAATATATATAAGTGTGAAATCACGATTCATCGTTGTTAAATCCACACTTCAAAATACACTCTAGAGGGCTAAGCTATAACTGGGATTATAGCGCTCTTGTGGAAAAAATATAAATAAAACCACGTAGACTTTAAATTCTCTCTTCTTCTTCTTTAACTCTTCTCGCGCTAAGCCAGTAAGGAAGACTTTAAATAATGTTCAAAATTGTCGCCATCAAAGTTTACTGGTGTAACTTAAACTACTAAGGCCCAAGTTCACCGGCTTAAGTAATGACCTGATTATGTCTAATCCGTGGTTTGACAGTCGATTACTAACAATGTGGTGTTCACCGATACTTAAACGGCCATTTTGCCTGCTGATCACGTTGTTAAGTTAACGGACCTATATTTCCTTGATTATCTGATGATTAAGAAATTTTACAGTTCAATTTACTTGTTGTGTCACTAGAATTTAAAGGTTTTACCGGAGTTTGTTTACGAAAACCAATGTAATTCCACCTGAATTGCTAATATTTGATTTTATTTTTGAATCAAATCATTTAGATTAACCTGAAGATTTGAAAGCCATTAAAATCTTTCATTGAAGTCTTTGCTATTCGTCGAAATTATAGTATGAGTAGCATGCAAAAGCTTTTAAAACTATAAGTAGGTACCTACCTAAATACCTATATAATTTTTTCTACATATAAAAAATATAGTGTCTTATAAAAATTATTAAAATAAAATCTCAAAAATTATTACTTACTTGCTTTATTATAACTACACATACCAATACATATGCAACATTACAAAACCTTTAAAATCTAAAGGGTCCGGTGGTAAAATAGATGTGTTAAAATTAGTGTCAGCCAAACATATCCACACTTTTTATTTTTAGCGTAATGGTTGCCGTATTGTTCGTCAGTTTTCTTATTTTCTGCAGTCCTTATTATACTTCAATACCCCACACCCCCTCACAAAATAAACACAAAACATCTGACGACAAAATATTTCCTTAATATTCCTTTTAAAAAATTGTATTCCACAAGATATTTCTAAAATATTGCCACTAATATACGCGTGCAATCTTAGAAACTACAATGTAAATAAACAAAAAAACACCATAGGCCACAGGTCAGAAAGAAACAAAAACACGACAGGACCGCAGGCCACGGGTCAGAGAGAAACAAAAACACCACGAAAGAGACACCACGTGCGTTCATCCGCCATTAACAATGCAGCTGTTTGAAAAAGTATCCAACAAAAGACTGTGAGCTCATAATGTAACGGCATTTAATTTGGTGTCATTGTAGTGTAACCCGACCATGTCGATTTGTTCCTTCAACGCTCTGTTACGAATACGTATTATCGACTTTTTAATTTGACAGTGGTATACTGTTCACTCATTCGTTCAAAAACCTTCAATTAGGTAATCTAGGGTAGAAATTGCGTGAACACTCTTATGATGATCGCCTGTTTAAAAAAGGGATTATATTTGATCGAGCCATTAGGTGATCTACTGTTATATACGAAATCGGTGAACTTAAGCCTAAGTCCACAAAATAAAGCTATCAACAAGCACAACAACAGAGCAGAATGTAGACAATTAACCCACGTATTACCACTGATCACGTTCAGTGGTGAGTGATGTTTTCCCATGGCATGGCATGCTTAATTCCTTTAATTGGTATGCGCGGTGGCAACTCACTCGCAGAGGTCAATAGCATCCGCTGCAGCTTGCATTGTTTCTGTTAAGCTGTTCTTAAGGCTTACAATATCATTAGCAAAGGCTTTTCTTCACACAGTACCTACGGCCTACGAGTAAATTAGGTCTATGTTTGACCAGAGCCGATCATTTCTTTATTTAAATTTTAAACTACCATTTTTTAACCACAGCCCTCCTAGGAAAAAAATACTTAATGTAGTATTTGGTATATAATTATGAAGCTATTGTTTAAAAAGCTCATATTATGATTTCAAACCAGTTAGCTATCCCATTTGTCATCAAGTTGGAAGAGATTTTTGCAAATTTCCTAATTCCTAAAACAATATTTGTTAGTGTAGATGAATTTAAGCTGATTTTCCATAAGAGATGCGCTAGTAGATAACTAGAGTTACGTTTAGCCTTAACTTTTCTAGAACTACATTTCATTGTTTCACCACTTCATAATTTAGATAATTCTGTGGATATGTAAATATGTATGGAAGAACACCAAACAATCCAGAATCGTAACTCGTTTGTAATGAGGTCATTCGTATGATACGCGTAATTATTTTTATATCCCGAGTCGACCTTCAGCAACAGCTGAGGAATTCATACTTCGCTTATAGTTCCTGAAATATGGAGAATGTGACATAATCAGCAACTTTTATATTGTGAGTACGATGTTTACCTAATGTCACCTCGAACTTTGATTTTCTGAAGGCACACATTCGCTCGTTAGCCTAAGGCAAAAGAATAGAATTTTATATTATGCTAGGTAATTTCTTAGATCCCTTTACCAGAGCGTATCGGTTTTATTTATTTATTTAATAATTTTAGCGATAAGACCACCAATAGATACACTTATGTCATGAAATTGTGTTTTAGTTTTAAGTTTTCTATATATATATTTCTGTGTTTCAATGATAAATTATATATTACTTGCTTATGCTCGCGGCTTTGTCTGCGTGGCCAAATCCTTTCCTAGCGAAGGTCTACATCATAAAACCTATCCGTATTCCAAATTTCAACCCAATCGGTTCAGCGGTTTAGGCTGTGCGTTGATAGATCAGTCAGTCACTCTTTCTTTTTAAATATTTAGATGTATCTGGGTGTTTAACCAAATAATGGGCCAAATAATATCGAGTCTTTCTATAGGAGTAAATTCAATCATGATTGCTTTTTGTGCACGTGGAAAACATTGCTATAATAAGTACATATAACGCCATAAGACCCAATAAAGTCACATTAAAAGCATTGTATGCAACTCCAGTTTCAGACCATCTCAAACCCCATCATCCATGCCAAAGGAAAATGTGTTTTATGGGTTCGCTACAAGGTCTCTTCCGGCATGGCAGTGACGGAAATAATTTGAGTATGTTTACTACAGCTGATTCATCACACACCTGGAACGCAGAATGTACTGGAGCTGTGAACGTAAAGGTTGCGAACTAAAAATTTAATGTTTGGATTTTGGATAGCAACTAGACGGATCTGGATTCTTAGAACATCTGCTGGACATTATAGAGAATGGAAACTCAGCTTGTTTAAAATTGAAACCAAAGCTGTGAAAGTTCAATAGAAGGCCTTTTCTCTGTGAATGGTTGAGAATGAATCTAAAGACAATGGAATAATGAAATAAGGTGGCAGTGACCGACACAGGGTCTTGATCACCATTGGCCTTGTAGAAGACGTCTTTAGGCGACGGTAACTGCTCACCATCAAGCGGACAGTATGATTGTGCATCGGTGTCTATAAAAAAAATCATAGAACATGCTGATGATGAAGCTTGACATTCGTTAAAACTTTTGTCGGAAGCTTGGATAATTGACTTCAGCAGGGCTATTCACTTATCCGTGAGGGAACCGAACTGAAGACCGAATTGTCAAAAATGTATGAAATGACGTGACATGACGTGTCAAGTGTCAAGTCGTATCTACATAAGACGTCATTTCATACATTTTTGACAATTCAGTCTTCGTTTCGGTTCCCTCACGGATAAGTGAATAGCCCTGCAGTTCTTAAGAGAAATGGACTAAAACGAATGCACAACGCAAATCCGACATCACCACACAACTCCGGCATTGTTCAGTGTTGTACAGTAATGAAATGAAAATATAAGATTTAGTGCGGCCGACAATAACGGCCGACATTAACGGCTGGTCAGCGGTACATTGGGAATAGATTTATGAGTTTTCTTTGGAGCATGATCAACTGCAGCCAGTAATTACTGATTAGTCGCATTGTGACGGAATCGTTGTGGAATGTTCACGTGATATGGAAACACAGGATAACAATGCTATAATATAGGATAACCTGTTATAATATAGTTTTGTTAAGTCATGAAAATATCCTCATTAGTTTGGCTAGATTCTGTTTTTAGTTACATTGATATCGAGTATACTCGTTAGTACATATATAATCGTGAATCGAACTTAATAAATTTTACTTAACACCTTACTGAGCATACTTATTATTTTATATCAGATGAGAAGGCGATGCGATGGTTGGAGCTGAAGAAAATTAACCTTCCAAAAAAGAGAATGATGATAAATTGATAAGGTTAGTTTTGGGGTCTTAAAAATACAAACTAGCTTATGCTCGCGGAGGTTTACGTCATAAAACCCTTCCGTGTTCCAAATTTCAACCCAATCCGTTCAGTGGTTTGAGTTGTGCGTTGATAGATCAGTCAATCACTCTTTCCTTTTATATATTTAGATTTCAGGTCACCTCAAACTATAGAAAATACGTAACGCAAATGATGCAGTGCGGCCAAGATCATTAAACAAACATAGGCTGTTGACTCAACCAAAATATTTCTAGGTAAACTGAAGGGATCAAAACATGTTAAAAATACGCGTACACAATTGCAACCCACACAAGGGAGATCAAAGATACCCGTGAACTTATACATTATACACACCTACCACCTACCCTGGATTAGTTGAACTGTGGGCGCCAGGTGCCGTATTGTTTTGATTTTCACGTCATCTTGCTTTTTCTTCTTACTTCTAAATATATAAAAGGAATGACTGACTGATCTATCAACGCATAGCCCAAACCGCTGGACGGATTGAGCTGAAATTTGGCATAGAAGTAGGTTTTAAGACGTAGAGATCCGCTAAAGAAAGGATTTTGCCACGCGGGCACAGCCGCGAGCATAATATTATAAATGTGAAAGTTTGTAAGAATGTCTGGATGTATGTTTGTTACTCTTTCACGTCTAAATTGGTGGACCGATTGAGCTGAAATTTGGTATAGAGATAGCTTAGACCCTGGAATAACACATAGGCTACAGTACAGCGGGTAAAACAGCAGCTAGATTTTATATAAAACTTGTGATTTAGGTTCCTTTCTCGTCTTTTATTCATTTATTTACTCATTGAATGTATATAGGTATTTGCAATTATTATAATTAATAGCTCTCTAAATTTTTATGTTGCCTAAAGAAGAAACATTTTTTTATAAATAAAAATATTATGTGAAAGTGAAATGTTATGCCAAATAATTTTATGCATTTTGACGTGAAGTCTTTTATGCATTTTGAACGAGAAAAATAATTTAGTGCACTCATAAATAAATGTAACTTTGTACACGTTAATTTTTAAAAAATTATAATTCGTTATTTTAAAAATAGATAAAAACAAACGGAAAGAATTTCTATCACGTCAAAAAGTAATTATAATTGTTTGGATAGTTACCTATTATAATTTACAATCGGTAATTTAATAATAGATGGACGAGGGAGAAAAAAAGGTAGATAAAATAAATAAAAAACCCTTATAAAAAAGCTCTTTCAGAAGCTCTATCATTAAAGCTAAAGATGCCATGATTCGGTCACGGCGAAGGCCAAGATAAGACACGGTCAAGTGCTCGCGACCTTCCAGAGGGAATGCGGATCAAAGTTATCTTCGATCTAAGATTAAAATAAAAAGGACGATACGGTACAGGTGCCTCGCAAATGGTCCGCTCCAATTAGGTTCATGCACACAATTTTACTTTAGTCACAATCGGCGCGAGTCAGCGCGGCAACCGACACTCTCCCACCCAGTAAACCCAAGTTTAGAGTGCTTTTCACGAAAGAAGTACCCTATATGGGGCGCCACAATCGCGCGTTTTATAGATACAATATCTATGGATTTATGACTCCTCATAATTTCTCATTTTCAATTTCGGAATTTAATAGGTATTTATTTAATCTGACAAATAAAAATAATTTAGAACATGAAGTACAGTACCTAATCATCGATTAAATTTAATTTAGTTCCGCTAAATTCCGCGGGACATCTTTCGTGAAAAGCACTCTACCTATGTATAGCAACCATATCGCGTACAGTTTCTTCCCCATTTATTTTAATCTAACTCTTCGATCTTCAATCAGCCCGATGTTTGCTTGTTTTGACTAACCTTTGAAAGATTCACGTCTAGTAATGCGCCAGATACAATTTGTTAGGCTACGATATTAGTGTATCTAGTGAGGGCGCTTGCATCGATATGCTTAATTGATTAGTATGGCGTAATGTTAGTTCCATATTTAGCCACAGTCTTTTAGATCGTAGTTGTGGTTTGTGTCTTCGTAGGATGTGTCCGTATCTGGCTAGTGTCGAAAATCACTAATTTTGAAGGTGAATGTCACATTTTTAAACAACTTCAAATTGAGGTGGTTCTTCCTTCTCGTAACTCTGGTTTATGAACATTCTGTTATAAGTTGGATGGGAACTTATAGATAGGTACCTAACTAGCTTATGCTTGCAGCTTTGCCCGCGTGGCAAAACCCTTTATTAGCGGAGGTCTACGTTATGAAATCTGTATGCCAAATTTCAACTGAATCCGTTCAGTAGTTTAGGCTGTGCGTTAATAGATCAGTCAATCAGTCACTCTTTCCTTTGCAAATTCTAACAGCTTTTTGTTTGTATTGTTTCAGGAAAACGTGCAAATCGTGCGGCTGCGACCGCTTGAAGCACTCGGTGTACCACGAGGAGCTGAGCTCCGTGCGGGAGAGGCTCGGCTTGAGGGACACGCCGCTGCAAGCGCTGGATACGCTGCCTGGACTTAATGCTAAGGAGGTAAGGGAACAGAGCTTGTTGTTTTGGTGTTTTTGCTGCAAGCGCTGGATATGCAGCCTGGACCTAATGCTAAGGAGGTAAGGGAATAAGTTCTTGTTTTGGTGGTTTTGCTGCAAGCGCTGGATACGCTGCCTGGACTTAATGCTAAGAAGGTAAGGGATAAAGTTTGTTATTTTGGTGGTTTTGCTGCAAGCGCTGAATATGCTGCTTAGACACCTAGATTATACTAGATTATTAAGGTGTTCGAAGGACTTCCAAAAAATGCGTTGTTGTATAATTAAGTTAGATATATACCTATGTACCTACTTAAACATTCAGGTTTGGAAGTGTGTGTGTGTGTGAGTGTCTTCAAATCAAGGGTTAATATAAGGTAGGTGTAGGTTTAGACCTGTGTGTAACAACTTCGAGCACGTCACAACTTACAAACAGGTGAGACTGAGGTCAAACACAGTCCTATTCTATTTAGGTATAACAAAGCCTTACTTCCACAAATCACAAAAATTTTATTATAAAAAAAATGCTGATACGCTTCACTATATTTGTACGAAATTAATCGAGCGGTATTTAGGATATGTCAGTTTATATAGAATATATTAGAATAACTTTTTTTAATACACTTATCTTTACATTTTTTCAGACGGAGTTATTCTGGCAGTCCCTATCAGAGCGCACGACCAACGGTAACGGCGCTAATGGCCCGTTTTCCTGGCGTTCCTGGAGGAACCGAGCGCTGGCCGCTCAGCTGCCCAAACAGGACCTATCTCTGGCACACTGCAGGCACGTGGACGAGGTCCATAGCAAGCAGTATGAGGACTTCGTCGCGGCCAGGAATGAAATAGCGCTTGATATCGGTGAGTAGCGACATCTGGTGGCGAGTAGCACGCCATGTTAAAGTTAATAAAACTTTAAAGTGCTTTTCACGAAAGGAGTCCTTTTTTTAAAAGTTAAAATTACTATAACATTTTAACTCCTCATAATATTTAATATTTTAATTAAATAGATATTTATTTTATCAAACAAATAAAAATTATTTAGGATATGAAGTTCAGTAATTATCGATAAAATTAAATTTAGTTCGTCTAAATTCCGTGGAACCGCTTTCGTGAAAAGGACTCCATGTACAAAATGTTCTAAAATATTATAAAATCTTCAGATTTTATAATATTTTAGAACAAAAAATAAAAACGAAACAATTATGTTTTTAATTTAAAAATAAAACATATTTTTCGTTTGTTGTTATTTACTCACTTGTCAAGCAGTAATTCTTTTATGTAATTTTTATTTGTTACAGGTGTCGGTCGATCAGTATTTGGAAAGTCATTAGAATGCATGGGATGTTCAAAATCTATTCGAAGTGGAAACATTGCCGTCGAAGCTCCGCGATTAGGAGAACAGGTAATATTTAATTTAGCGCCATCTATCGCTCATACTAATATTATTACAAGTTTTGGAAATGAGTCGACATAGCAGTTTTGCTACTCGCTCATAGATGGCGCAACTTCATAAAGTACGAAAAACTGCCGATAGATGGCGTTTAAATTAATTGTGTAAGTTTTGCTACTCGCTTCCAGGTAGCGTCTTTTAAAATGACTAGGGATGTGCCACATTTATAATAATAATAACTATGAATAATTATAGTAGATAGACTTACAGACAGGCTTCGATAAGTGTCACTTGTTACCTATTATTTTTATAATAAAAACTCAAAAGATACATCTGTATATACACATATAGGTACATTTTTTTCTGATGCTAATAAATTATTCTGAGCCTCAGTGTTTAAGAGCGACATTACTATAATAACTATTAATTATTATGCTCGTAATATTTTTTTTTTTTTCAAAGTTTTCTTATGTTCCAGGCGTATTTCCACCCCGCATGTTTCACATGTGCGGACTGTGAGGAGCCGCTCGTAGAGTTCGCATACTGTGCATTGGACGGCAGACTCTACTGCGTCAGACATTACGCGGAGCGACTCAAGCCGAGGTGTCATGCTTGTGATGAGGTAAGCTCTTTATTTATATACGAGGGATTTATCCCGCCTTCTAGGTTTAGCCTGGTACCGTCAACAGACGCATCATCACGCGAGATCGTGGTCAAAGGTTTATCTACAATTATTATTTAATATTTAGTGTTAATTCCGCTCTAAATAATATATTATTTAGAGCGGAATTAACACTAAAGCTTACGTCACACTGAGCGAACAAAGCGAACGCGAACCGGGACGGAATTTTTGTAATGTTCTAGTTTGTACGTGACCCGTCACACATAAAGCGGACGCGAACCGGCGCGGACCGGCCTGCCGCGCCGCGCCGGGCAGATCGCGTTGATGACAAATGACAACTTGTTCGCGTTCGCTTTGTTCGCTCAGTGTGACGTAAGCTTAAATATTAAATAATAACTAATAATTGTTGTGATGGATTTCCGCAAAGTAACGCCTAGTTCCAATTAAAGGTTTATCTATAAATTAATAAAATAAAACAAAGAAGAATGAACAAGACGCTTTCCTGATGTTAAGTGATAACGCTACCCGTTATTAGCAGTACAGTGCTAGAGTGCTTGAAAAAGGTTCCGCGGATTTAAGCGGAAGTAAATTTCATTTAATCGATTAGTACTGTACTTCATATCCTAAATAATTGTTATTTGTTAGACAAAGTAAATTCCTATTTAATTAAGAAATTAAATATGAGAAATTATGAGGACTCAAAATGTTATAGATATTTTAACTTTATAACCTGCGATATGTGCCGCTGTGGCGCCCCACAAAAGGGACTCTTGTCGTGAAAAGCAATCTACCTAGGATTTCACAAATAGGTGCACTGCAACATTTCTTACTCAAGAATCATAAGATGTTAAGACTCTTTCACCAAGCTTACCAGCTTTATTATCACGATAGTTCATAATAATAGTTTTCAAAATACAAGCTCAAAATAAAGACATTAGTGCTAATAAAACTAATGCATTGTAAGCTGCAATTTAATCATCATAGGTAAAGGTATTCCAAATAAACACGTCTGCCATCTAAATGGTTATATACGAGGTCGCTAGTGTCTATGCACAAGGGCAGTTTGACAGCGGTAGAGTGTGGTGAAATATTAGTTCTATATTCGGCCGCATTCATCACGACTGGTAATGTACCTGTTTATTCCCGTCCCCCGATGAGACTGCTGACATTTACCAGAGCTCCATAATGTTGGTGCGTGTTACACTGTAGACATAATACATACTTTGTCTAACATCTACAGTGTACTGACTGTGTAATGTGTAATGATGGCACTTCACAACTTCACATCGATGTTGCGTTTTTTTTTATGTGATGAAGTAGAAAACGAGCAAGACGCTCTCCTGATGTTAAGAGATAACGGCTGCCCATAATCAGTACAGTGTTACCCAGGAATTTACAATTATGTGAAATTCTAGGAGCACTGCACCAACGCTTCTTACTCAGGCCCGGATTTAGCCAAAATGCCGCCCTGGGCAGTGAGAAAATGCCGCCCTCTCCGCCGCGCGGAATAATAAATAATTATGAATATTTATAAATATATTTACGGTGTGCGATCAGAAATTTGCCGCCCCCACTTAAGTTAATTTGCCGCCCCCCCAAAAATTTGCCGCCCTGGGCACTCGCCCCGAATGCCCCTAGTGTAAATCCAGGGCTGTTCTTACTCAAGAGTCACAAAATGTTAAGACTCTGCAGCCCAGTAATCGGCAATCGGCAATTTTCCCATTGAAGTTCTACGAATGTTAGCTAATTATAATATAAATAATAATATATTGTAAAGAAAAAATAAAAAAAATCAGCCAACTTTAATAAATTTCATAACTAAAACACAATTTTAACACACTAATATTATAAAAATGCGAAAGTTTGTGAGTTTATGTTTGTTACTTATTCACGCCTCACGCCTAAACGGGTGGACCGATTGAGCTGAGATTGTATATTGGTATAGAAATAGCTTAGACCCTGGAATAACACATAGGCTACCGCAAAGCGGGTAAAACCACTGGGCGCAGCTAGTAATGAATAAATTTATAAATAGGTACTATTAAATTCCAGTTTGATTTCAAGAAAAGAAGGTGAGACGCACATTTCAATTCATAACATAAAAACAGCTCACTATCCCTTACCCTTTGAACCAACAGATAAGTTTTCTAATCGGTTCGGGTATCTTTGAGTAATCGGTAAAAATTAAAAAAAAACTGACTATACATAGACCTGTTCAAAGTTCAAACCTAAGCGAAATTCGCTACCGCCAGTCATGGTGTCAATTTAATTGAGAGGAAACGTTCTTAATTTTGAACGTCTCCTCTCAATTAAAAAATCTGTTAATTCTCCCTCTCAATTAATTTAAAGTTTGGTTGTATTTTTTTTTCTTCTCTCTTAATTAATTTAAAGTTGTTTAAAATAACCTACAGCTTAAATAAATAACTCTATTATCATCTCCACCTACATAATATCACATAACATATTATTATGCAAGTGTGCCACCAGAGTTTGATGCTCCCAGTGGCCAGTATTGATGGCTCACAACTGCTCGCATCCATTCATCGGCACAGTTGCACTGACATAATGGTTATTGTTGGTTACACTACTCATATTAAACAGAATCTAATGAAGAATAATTATAGATAGAAAGATAACACTAACACTAAAAACCTTAAAAACTAAAACAATAAACTGAGTGTTACAATTGGCGGGCTTATCGCTAATAGCGATCGCTTGCAGGCGAGCAGACAATAGATATTAACATGGGTTGGTGGTGCATTAAGGACGTTAAAAAAACGTATTTTGGTAAGAAATATAATAAACATCTAACTGTAATAATAATAAATTAGTTTTTTTCTTTATTTTATTAATTTATTCTGACCATGAATACAAGTCCTTCAGTCGAAGTCATAAAAATAATTTGTAATTATTTTTATGAAAATACAAAAGAAATAAATGAAAATTAATTAACATACGAGTATAATGACAAAAACAATGGCTAAATTTTTTCTACAGTGTTTAGGATATACTTAAAAATAATAAATTGGGGAAAAATAACTGTATTGCCATTCGCTAAGCGGTCGTTTTTCAGGGGAGATGTTGAGTGAATCCAAGAAGGGATTTACCCTGCCTGATTGTTAGTGAATGATGGACACCGTGTCTGCAACACCACTGGTTTTACAGACGCCTATAGATGACGGTAACGGCTCACCATCAAGAAGACATCTGCTTGTGTGTCAGTGTCTCACTTAAAAACTTAATTGTTTTAACCAGGTGTACGTAATTGCTAACAAATTCCGCCGAAAAAGTGGCTCATCGAGAAATCACGTGACTTAAATTTAAAAAACGAATCTTATCAAAATATGGTCTTGATTGGTTAAAAAATAAATTGTGCGGCATTTTCATTGGGAACTGTAGTACGCATGCTCTGAATTTGTCAACACTCCATTTTGATTTTGACAATTATCCATTTTGACAAGTTTTAAGGGTTAATGACGTTTATGAACATTTATGTAACAATATTATATTTTCATATTTTTGCGCTTATTTAACAGCAAAAGTGATCCCTTAACACACTTCAGTATCATAACACATCCTGGTATGATCAATAAGACATAAAACGAAAATATTTTCACATAGATTTGACGTTTTCACTTGAAAGGTAAATAACAGACTGAAGCCCGAAATTATACAATTTTAAGCTACCTCCTCATCCGGCACAATTCCTTATAAACCTTATAGGATCGCAGTTACTCTTCCTGACTTATTATTTATTCGTAGGTTTTAACCTATTTCTTATGAAATGACAGGGTGCAATTAATCACAGCACACTCTCATACTAATATTATAAAGTATAAAGGCGAAAGTTTGTCAGTGTGTAGTAATTTACAAGCTTTTATTTACTTTCACCTGTCTGTTGTCTGTCTGTCTGTCGGTCTGTCTGTCTGTCTGTCTGTAATCAAATCTTGCAAGTTTAATTTGACCCACTTCCCGGTATCCGATTGAGCTGAAATTTTGCATGCATGTATAAATCGGATGACAATGCAATATTATTATGACATGGAGCTGATCTGATGATGGAGCTGGAAGGTGGCCATAGGAACTCCGTGAGTAAACAACGTAATCCCATCGAGTTTGGGCTCATTTGATTCGTCTTGACGAGTACTTTATGATGCAAGATGATAACAATAATAAAAGCTTGTTTTTAAAAAGTATTTTTAAAATTTCACTTGTTTCTTACTTCTTCACGTATAAACGGGTGGACCTATCGTGCTGAAATTTGGTATAGAGATAGCTTAGACCCTGGAATAACACTTAGGCAGCGGCTTACAGTACAGCGGGTAAAACCGCTGGCAGCTAGTAAGATATATTCAAAAAGAAGAAAAGTATACATATAAGTATGTATAAGTAACAATAAATTAGAGTTTATTGGTACTCTTCAGGTACGTAAGTCGTTGAGTCAGTCTCGACTGATAAAAAACTAACTTCCAATTATTTACACATACCATTTACCATCCATTAAGGCATTTGCTGAAAAATCGCTGTAAACACCAAATCCAATGAAAAACGTTTGGTGAGAGTTGAGAGGTTAAAAATAATCTCAACTAAACCATACTGGTCTCTCCGATTCGCACCTTTGTCAGTACTTCTACATACCGCGTTCTATTTGTACGTATTTTTAATTAAATCTAAAGTTTAGTGTTGCCAAGTTAATAAGTCCAAAAATAATTTATGTTACTAAGTATTTTTATTATTATTTTGTGTGAAATATCCAGTAAATTCAAGGTAAGATAATAAGAATAGAATATTACTTTATTGTAACTAACAAAATATATTACACGAAGACACTTGCAGAACTATAAACTAATAATTAAAAAATCAGCGGTTTTAACACTAAGCAATTTTTTCAGACAACTTTAAGTAGTACCTTTATTTTTTTGTTCCTGGTCTAATTTTAAATACTTATATATAATTAAATAGAAAAAGATGCGATATCTATTTGCCATATTTATTAAAAACATGTTCACTTTTCTGTCTGTTTTTATTTTTAATTTTACATAACAATATTTTGTGTGAATTAAAAATATATTGTTTTAAATACTAGTTACACCAAAATAAATCGCCGTTATTCATGACTCACAGCTACATCCATTATTTACACTAGCAACACCTATAAACCAGTATAATAGAACGATTGAGCGTGGAGTGGCGGCCTACATTCGAATTATTGCTAATATCGCGCGCGTTACTAATGCGAGGGATCTATTAGTTTGCCACACGTCAAAATCGAGGTTGCCATAGTGCAAAAATATCTTTGAAGATACCCTAATTATTTGAAAGTAAATAATATAGGTTAGGAGAAATTGTTCTCAATGATTAATTTCAAATTGGTGAGCAATGCACTTATGCTGTACCTAACTACTTCTAAATGGTGGGTAGGTAAGCTATATAATATTTTTAGTTTTTAGGTCAATATTTTAGAACATTATTAATGATTTATTTGTTACCTACTTCATTGGAATTAGGTGTCTAAACTTGTCTGCAGTTCCTGCTCAAAGATTTGAAACATACTATTTTAAAACAAACATCTTAAAATAGTGACAAATAAAGTGTTGAAAAGTTAAAAACGTAAAGGGCAAGTGGGCTGCGTGCAAAAATCTAAATTCGTATAACCCATGTCGATCGATCACGGCAGGTATGCGGTAGGCATCGAACGTCGATCGACCGCTTTGAAGTGTCTGTCGCATGCATGTTTTAACTCACTGTAATAAATATAATTGACGCATGCGACAAGATACGTCGCGAGTCGCCACTCTCTCGACAGCAATCGGAGGACGAGACTGGACTCGTTTTGCCTCCAGTTATCAATTTAATTAATTTAGTTATCAATTTTTCGATATTATCGATTAAAACCGCGTGTGCCAGTGTTCGAATCCCGCGCGATTTTACGCGTGCGCCCGGATTGTTTCCGTTATTACGGATTGGCCGAGTTTTGGTGTAAGTGGAGGAAAGTGTGTGATTTTCACCCAAAAAACATCTTAACATTTTTCTTACTACTTACCAATTTTTTTCAAAAGTGTTCTTATTATTTGTGGAGTTTGGGATCAGTATGTAATTTGGGAAATAGTAATTAATGACTAAGATCAATATTAGTGATGACTTTTCCCAACACTAGCCATTATATTATGCCAATATAATATTTTTATAATAATTATTCTTAGTCATAATAATTATTCTTTTTAACAACATTTTTTTTCTATATTGTATCATGAATTTAGGTCTAGTTCGGAAGGTTATAAAATAATTTTAATCTGAGACCACATTGAAGCAAATTGGAACTATAATGTATTTTCAACTAGGTGTAAAGCAAAGGAAAAAGCTTTCTTATCGTAGTTACGCTACTCGCTCAGAGATGGCGCCACATGTTTTTTTTTTTATTATAAAATGTTACCAAAAAAATTTATTAAAAACCGAATATGAGTAATAACCTACCTTTTCATTTGTAATTTTTGGCACGAAATTATAAAATAGTGGCATCCGTAATCCTTGCTTTCTCTTAATCTTATAATGCAAAAAAGATTTTCGAAATTTTGACTATTGTACTTTTAAACCTGCTTCAAATTAATATTTTTTATCAAAAGAAATCAAAGGATTTATTGTTCTCATGCTAAGCGGCCTACTTATCATAAAAAATGATCGTTTAATCAGACATTTAACTTCGGAATAACTCATTTAACCCATAAATTATTTTTACGATCAATCTTAAAAGATTCGCAAACGCGCGTGCCGTGCCGCGCCAGATCACACTTTATTTAAAAAAATACTAGAACGATGTTATTCAACCGTAGCCACGCTCGGTATGTTTGTGAATAGTGGATGCTTCATTCACGCATAACACCCACACGGACTTGAATGGATGTATTTATGTAATAGGGTGCAAGAAACTTAGAATTGTTTGTTTTGAAACTGAAACCCTTATTTATATAATAAATTAAACTTGTCTACTTAGGTACTTACTTCTATGTTATTTATTGGATTCCAAGTAAATAATTTATTATTAATTACTTTACTGTTAGGTTAGGATAAATAACTTTTTGAAATCGTATTTTTCAAAGACTAGTTTCTAATAAGCACAGCTATTTTCAAATAAAATTCATTTATTTAAGCACATTAGGAACGTATATCCTTTAATCTTTGCGTGTATACCTAGCTTTTTCATAAGAACTAAAGATTCTGTGACGGTTTGCCGAAAAAAAAGAAGATTATTTCAATCCATCGATTTGCACTAAATAAGTTAAAATATTAAAGGCGCTTGCCTAAATGCATTGGAACATTTTGACAGCGACCCATTACTTTTTTTTTTCAATTTTCCCATTTCAATTCGCACGTCACACGGTTAGCCATTTGAAATTCAGCCCCAGTACGCGCTCGCGCATCCACTCGTCCATTGCGCACGGCCCTCCTGTGACGTCACTCAGTGTCGGGTTACATCGCTCGCTCTCTACTCCCGTCATACTTTCTCTGACCTTGCCTTTGACATACTAAGGTTTTGTCTGTGATCTAGTTATGGTAATAGATTAGGGATAATGACTAAATTTAATTATTTATTAGGAGGGCTGTACTGATTAGAATTGGCAGCGTTATCTCTAACCATCACATCCGGAGAACGTGTTGCTCGTAACACTTTATTGAATATCATGATTACAAAACAACATACTCAACATCAAATATGTTTGATATTAAAAAGTGGTAAAATTGGCGGTCTTATCACTAATAGCGATCTCAGCGTAATGAGTTAGTTTATGGTAATTAAAATCCCCGTAGATGTGACGTTTGTGCATCATAATATGTTTGAAAGTTGATTTCTGATTACTTATTATTATTTTCAGCAGCATTTAGTATTGCATCGGAAAGTGCACTGGCACTGATTGATATTATTGCTAATCTAATTCATAAAAAAGAGAGATAGTAGTTATTTTTTGTAGATAGATGTTCTTTGCACAACCATTTTTTAATGCAACTTTTTTGTTTTTACAAATTACATTACCACATTTTTTGTCATATAAATATTACCTACCACAGTATAAAACATTTTAAAATTAATTTTAATTTTATAATAAATACATTTCGATACTTACATAAATAAAGTTTCTTTGTTGCCAGTTGCCACTGTTTAGCGTACCTAGTACCTACATATATCTACGTGAATGAATAATGAATAGCATCTAAAAGCTGAACCAAAGCTTCTCCCACACCACGTCACGTTTGCCCCGCGTCACGAATGACGTCCTATTTCCTTTACATTTCAGTGTAGGCAATCGGAGAATATATTATATAGGTACCTACTAAAGAAACACAAATTATTATGATTTATTCAAATTGGTGCTAGATTTTTATAAATATGGATTTATAGACACTTTTGCAAATCAAGTTACAGTTTATTATTCTGTATTCTACTGCAAATTGCAAATATATAGTTCTAACCCCTATGAAAAGTGTAGGATGAAGCAATTTTAGGCTATTTTTTTTAAACCCACTTGGCATACGAGTACATACAAAAAAATTCGTGATATCAAGAAGTTTAAGGTATGTTTTTTTTTTATTTGCACAGTATAAGTGTGCATTTAGCCAGTGTAGAGTAAAATAAAATTAATTTAATTGAAATTGTTTGACGCTATGACGTGAATTTAATTGTAAATTACCCCGAATCGCAAGATTTAATTTTCTTTTTTAATACCAGTGTTACAATGTTTGATTCTGTCACATAAATTTATTTGAAAGAAAGAAATAAAGAAGAAAGAATTTTGTATTTTGAGAGTCATAAACTTAATGATTTACTTATAGTTTTTTAATTCTATATTTTTTTACTACATAAGGTTCAAGTACCTTGAGCATCATTTTAGCTACAAATTCTGTATACATATTATGTATCAACTGAGTTTTATCATAAAAATATAAATTTATGAAGTTTCCTCACATCGCAGTTAATAAAGTTCGATATTTTACATGATCTACATTCAGAAATGAAGCCATAACGAAATCAGTAAATGTTTTAACAAGAAATAAGAGTTGTCGTCAATAAAATGTTGTCTGGCAGTCTGACAAACACGATGCGCGTCTGATGGTGGGATTTTTTTTACTTAGGTACGTGTGCAACAGTCTAGAGATCCTTTGAATAAGATTTATTGTCTTGATTTATTGATCTTTTGGGTTATTTTTTTAAATTATAGTAAGAAAGAAAGAAAGAAAGAAAAAACATTTATTGCCAATCATAACATAGACCACAACAGTTTAAGTGTAGTTACAATTTTTTGAGAAAAAAATTTAGTAATAATCATAATAAAAAACATAACAAGACATAGTATTTAAATTTATTACTTATTACCTGCGCCAAGCGGTTTTACCCGCAGTACTCATGTAGCCTTTGTTATTCCAGAGTCTAAGCTATCTCTATACAAAATTTCAGCTCAATCGGTCCACCCGTTTAGGCGTGAAAGAGTAACAAACATCCTGACATCCATTCTTAAAAACTTTCACGATTATAATAATAGTAAGATATTAACATTGTATAATAAATATGGTGACTATAATAAAAAAATCCTTAAAGACATTGACAAGAGACAAGAACTATTTTAACCCTTTAACCGCCACCGTCGGATATATCCGACAAGCCTGTTCTGTTACGTTACCGCCAGAGTCGTATATTTATTAATAAATTTAAATAATAATAATACCAACAGTTAGTTAAATATAGCCGTTTGAATATCGCAGCTAAACATCTACTAGAATGATTAACACAACTACTACAATTAAAACAAAAATGATTTTAGACGGAACCCAAAGTATTTATAAAAAAAAGCTCTTGACGTTGTAATTTTTTTCGAGTAAAAGAGTTCATCGACTTATTATATAATCAAAATAATATTTTATCATTAATTTAATGAACTTCTCAGACGAACAGTCTAACTCTAGAACCATCCATTATTTTATTCATTTTGGAAACCAATTTATAAAATAACTCTAAGATAAGGTTAATTAGGTTTTGATCCAAATTTGAGAACAGGTCCAAACTTTCACATATTTTATTGGTTTATTTAACAACCTAACGGCAATCATTGGAAATACCGAATACCCCTAATATACCAATGTTTTAGGGAAAATATTTATAAAACTAGCTGCACCCAGCGATATTACCCGCTGCCTATATGTTATTCCAGGGACTAAGCTATCTCTATACCAAATTTCAGCTCAATCGGTCCACCCGGTTAGGCGTGAAAGAGTAACAAACATCCTGACATCCAGACATCCATTCTTACAAATTTTCACGTTTATAATATTAGTAAGAAGTAAGATATAGTAAGATTTATTTTATAATTAATATTTTCCCTATTTTTTTTATAAATTTAGTGCAGATACGACTAGAATGGGGTGCTATGAAGGTTATCATGGCATGCGGGCTCTTACGGAACATCAAGACAACTGTCATACCATGCCCCATGCATTCATTCTCAAAAGCAACATGACCATTTTGCACGGGGACCTGAAACTGCAACATATATGTAGGTTAGCCACACGATCTATAATTTGTGATTTGATTCTGACAGTGTAAATAGGGTTTGGTCTGTAGGAGAATAAACCCCAATTATTATTATTATGCTAAATTCCACTAAGTCCTTCAACTTCTGTTTGCGAAAATAAAATGGCAACATTATTGTAGATTGTGATATTTTGCGACGTTCAATGTCAAGTTCATATCCCACGCATTGCGTTATTCCGCCAATAAATCTAGAAAACAGGCAAAAAGTACATTATTTTGTAATTTTCCGTGAAAACGTTCTCAAAACATCGTGATGGACGAGTGATGGAATTAGGGTAATGGTTATTGGTATTATGATCACTTGTTTACCTTAACTGTGAGCAAATAAACTAAAACACTATAAACTTTTTCATTTCATTTCATTTTTTAACATTTCATTTTTTCAAATTACATTTTTCTTTTGAAAATACTACCAAACCAATATCAAAATAATTTGACACCTCACACCTCACCTGTGACATCTCTGTGACACCTCATTAGGAGTACCTACTTGTATTAATTTTATTTATCAAGACTTACCGTGTAATTATTTTGATGTTAGTTTTTAAAACGTTATAAACCCAACCTCGATGTCTCGAGTTTGTTAAAAACTTATAGAAACTATTACTACGTAAACGTAATAGATGAAGTTTTTTTAGTTTAACTGAGCAAGGGTGATAAATTAGTAGTAAATTGTTAATCCTCCAGCCTAATCCTCTTCTGTGAATTTTATATCCCGACAATTATATAGTGTAACACAGTATTCTCATTACTAAAATTACCCAATTGATCCCATTTATGGTTATAATAATGCCGAGTTCTGTCGCATTATATCAATAAACGTGCACGCATAAAATTCCCTCAAAACAGGCGACATTCGCCATCATAGGTTCACTTGCCTTCCATTAAATCCATCATTAGTTTAATCAGCCTCTAAATCTTGTATCGACCTTCGCCTGCAACATTCAACGAGACATAAAGCTAATAGAGTCTGGCCACAGCCAAACGATAGTCTAAATGTGGATACAAAAGTTTGGCAAGTATTAGACTTTAATTTCAGTTGTTCAAATCTTCTCCCGGCGCTGTACGCCGCATCCACCCTGCTCCCCTGCGACCTGCGTCCTGCAGATAGAACCTCGCCCTTTCCTTGCCACGAGTGTTCCTTCGAACAGTGAAATGGGAATCGTGTTATCTGTGGTCATATCTTACGCTGGAGTGCGCGAAGCAATCGAGTGCCTCAACCACATCATCAGTGGCATCGTACCCAATGACCAACCGGGCTTCGATGATCTCATCCAGTATTACACGAGAGAGCTAAGGAAAGTCAACAAAACAGCCAACGACTGGACAGATTACGGACAAGGCTACCTCTGTTTGACCGAAGACGACAATGGCAAGCTCAAATCGGCCGCGGTGAAGTACTACCAGGGTCACTCAGACTCCACAGCCATACTATTCTCAACGAAAATATCCAGCTTCGGCGACTCCGTAGAGGAGGCGCCCGCACCAACACATCAAGCCAACGGCGACTACAGGGCGGAAAGGTACTCACCATCTAGAACAAAAACGCTCGTATCGAACTCATCGGAATCTTTCACCGTCGTTAACCGAAACAAATCACCCGGCGCAGATACAAGAACTCCGGAACGCTCTACCGAAGTCGAAACTGAACCTGAGGAGAGGCGAGACAACAAGGAAAAGCTGACCTGGCAGTACACCCCGATCGAACCCACCGAACCACCCCAAATACATTTCCAATCGTACGACGACGACAAACCGGGCGTATTCACCGACGACTATCTAAGGTTAATAATAACATTCGATCACGTCGAGCGCATCTCACTCACTCACGCTTGCAGCACGGTAGTGACGTAGCTACATCGCCATCATCAGCCCATGCACGGAATTTGTGGATTCACTGTACGATACCAATTCATGTGTTGTGATTTGTAGATCTCTTGACGGGATCAAGTATCGTCCGTTGCAACGAAGCGACCCGAGCGGCCGGCGCCGGAGCTTCAGAAAACGTCATTCTTCATCGTCGAACTCTTCGAGAGATTCTCGAGCGTCGCGCGACGAGGAGCTTAAGATATTCACGTCGCTCGAGGAAGCCGAGTTCGGCAAGGCTAACGGAGTTGACGACGCCGGTTTCGGGAGTGCTCCTAATCTATCGGCGCGTTCTTCTTCCAGAAGTCGGTCACGGGAGCGGCGGCATGAGGCCGCGGATGAGCCCGTGGAACTCCACGAGGGCGTCAAACTGACGGACACCCCCAAACTCGGCTCATTCGACGAAACGACGGAAGACAAAGAGGTAATTGAGGAAGAAGATGACATAGACTTCTGGGGTAACTCCGGAGACTAGCATGAACACGACGCACATTATGTGAGCATGACTGAATTTGAGATTAAATGATTCCCCGTTTGAGTTTGTTTTCTTTACCGACACCCTACCTAGAGGAGGCTGGTATTAACACATCCTTTGAGACAGGAGATAGAAGGCTTTAACTGGTTTGGCTTGTAGGGTTTTGAACTGATTTTTTCGTAGAAGAGAACTCTTGTATGTATTTCATTTACTCTCACGATGTAGTCAGATAAAATGTGTGTTATTTGTACTCAGCTTTAATGTATCGTTTTGCCAAACTGGTGTCGAGTAGTCGGAAACAGCTGTCAATTTAGAGTAGTTACTTCAGACAGAATCAAGGTCTCACAGCGATTAGTAGAAACAGATTCGTAAATAGATGGCTGGGCTAACGTTAAAAGTTTATATGTTGGAGTTTAAGACTGACAATAAGAAATTTTAAATACTAGGTACCTGTATTTAAAATTTCTTATTGTCAGTCTTAATGAGATCCTTAATATTATAGACATACCCTTATTATAATTAGATCAATTACCTTTTTTGAAGGAAATTCCCTAATAATTTAGAAAATAAATGGAACTATACTACAGCTATTACAGCAATAAAAAACACTTTTATTAACCAGAGATCCTCATTATTACATTAGTTCTATAATATGACCGAATTCTATTATTTTAAAAATTAAAATTAAATAAATAGGAAATAATTATTGTTGCTTAGCCGTGACTTGATATAGTCTGATGTCGAAGGAAATTAAGCAAAAAGAAAGATTTATCTCGGACTACTCTATTCTAGACTTAGGCTTTTATTCACACAAGACTAAACTGTTAAACCGACTAAAATTAAAAATGCAATATAAGCTCTCTCGACCCGTTTTACGCCAACCTCAATAAATCTCCCCAAAAGCAGGCGTCCCTATGAACTTGCTACGAGTAGATCAAAACGTTGCACAATGTGTCCAAAAATACCGAACCTCGACCTAAATGCGTGGCATATGACGCCGCGGCTCATTTGCGACCTTTTAGCGAAATATTGCCATCGACCTGAATCATTTCATAGAACTGGCGACTGAAATAAAACTACCGATTAATTATCTAATGAAAATGAAGAGGGCGCCAGTGTCTTTGGGTTAGCATAAAAACTAAAGGCCCTATTGTAGGCACAATTTTCAACTTTGGTAATAAACCGAAGGAGATTAAAATTGTAGTTGTATAATTTGTTAGTCGAAATGTTTTACAATATTGTTTTATACTTTTAACGGATAATATACGTCATGAAACCTATCTATTTACCAAATTTCAACTCGATCCGTTTAGGCTGTGCGTTGATAGATCAGTAGAATCCATCACGCTTTTCTATTACTCGTATTATAGATTCTATTTATATATGTATTATTCACCGGGGGTAGACTTCCTTTGCAGGAGGTCGACTAGGTGGGTACCCCAACAGTGCGTGTTATTCTACCGCCTGAGCGTGATGTGCAAACATTACTGTGCTTCAGTAGGAGGGCACTGTAGCTAGTGAAATTACTGAGCTAAAGAGTCTCTATGACTCTCAACTCTCAAGTAAGAGTGCGTATGCGCAGTGCACCCAGAATTTTACCTGTGTAAAATCCTAGATAGCACTGTACTGATTATGGGCAGCGTTATCTCTTACCATCAAGAGAGCGTCTTGATCGTCTTATGACTTCGTTGTAAAAAAATATATCCATACATAATATTATAAAGATTTGTGCACACCAGACATAGGGTGTATTATCATGTTATTCAGTCTAACGAGACGCTATTCAGGAAATCCCCTCCATTCAAGCAACTGTATCCGAAAGTAAAGGAGTTGCAGTCAAAGGATCCTTTGTACCCTTTCCTTGAGGCTTCATTGAAGCAGAAGATTATAGGATAAAGTTATGGGCCCTTAATGAGAGTAACGATGGGACAAATTGGTGTAACTTTATTATTTTAAACAAGTATGACTAAAAAAATGAAATGACGTCTAGCCTGAGAGAGCAAGCACGAAGCGCGCCCAAAAACTCGCGCGTCCGTGTGTGTGTGATTGTTACGTCCAGCTGAAATTTAGTGTGTAGATAGCTTACACTTTTTATTTATTAACTTCTTATTAATATTTGTTGACACTTAGATTGTAATTTGTAGAGTTTAGGAAAATTTTCCCTTGATTTTCAAAACATACGTATTTTAACAATAATTTTCGTCAACAAACGGTATACTTAGTTAATTATTATATTAGAAATAGTACTTGTATGCTGTAGCCAAATTAAATAAGGAATTCTGTGATAACACCATCATTTAAATCCGATTCATTTGTAATACGTTCATTTGTTCCACATACGTTTGCCAGGAACCATTAAGTATGCATAACACCAGTAATTCGAGAATTGTACTTCATTAACTGTTATTAAGAGTTGGCAGCGGTGCGTGCCAACCGCAAGTGCTTAAGTCGAGGCATCGTCTAGAGAAAACAAGCACGTAACTCTAACAACAATATCTGATTACTGCGGTTTAGATAAACCATTCATACTGACCGCTGCTGGCGTTCGTTTCAATGGAAACATTAAATATGTTAGGGAATAGACGTAGGAACATCTAGAATTTGGAACCGAGTTATTGAGATCTTGATGACCGACTTTAATAAAAGATTTTTTTAATTCATTGCCTGCCTCTAGATATTATGTATATGTAATATTGTTAAAATTATGAAATATTTATATGGAACAATTATAATGCTTCCAGATACGTATAATCAAATTTCAAAAACCTATGTTTGTTTGTCCTCGCGTAAGTATTTTCTTAGTCACAGTAGAATTAAAACGCGCTACTCTCATAGCGCTTTTCATTATGACCGGGAGCGGTAACCAATTACCATCGCATCGCCATCGGATGTCTGCAATACGATGATGCTGCAGTGGCCTGCGGAGACGCCATGTTAGTTAAGTAGCTGAGTGAAGATTCAAAAGGTCTTAAAAAAAAAAAAACTAAGATTCATATTCGTATTTCAAACAAACAAAATTACTCTTGATTCACTCTTTGTAGTTTACCAATTGAGATATGACATTATCTCCTGAAATCATCAAATTTAAACCACTGCCTGTTTTTATAAAAACTGTATCAATACAACACTAAAATATTTATTTGCGTTTTACGATCACACGCACTTCAGAAGTTTTCAAAATTTATAGCAGCAGGTTTTCTATTATTCCCAGAAGATAGCAGCAGTAATTATAATTTTATTTGCTTTGATAGAATTTCATGATTAGGTTGCCAAGGTTAATGATGTAACCTTAAGTTTGTGCGCTCAGCACTATTGTTTATTCGAATGAAGATTGAAATCCAAGTGAAACTTACGAGATAATGAAAATTATATCTATTATTTATTTAAAAGCTAACACTAAGCCAACACTTCAAGCACATTTTTCTTTATTTTTTTAGGAGAATCGACTAAGATTTAATAAAGATAAATTGCATACTATTAAAAAAAATAAAAACACGTATTTTACCAATAGGTATTGAAAAAATCAAAAAATATTGTATTCAGATTTGGAAAATTGATAACGTAAATTCTGTTGGCAAATGCCTCTTCTTTCACTCTTAATAGAAACTTTCAAAAAATTAAGAAAATCAAACGTCACAAATTAATACCGCACATGCACTCACTGAATCAATCACTAGTATTTTAATAACGAGAGAACCAACATCCTTCATCTCGACCAAGACATATTATGTGCTCCAAAACGATACTGGGTTCCCCTTTCTAATCTATTTCCAACGAATTACATACTGGAGCTAATATTAGTCTCAAAACGATGCCAAGCCAAAGTCAATACTCGCCGGTGAAATCCTATTTCTTTACAATATTCTAAGAAAAATTTTGGAGGATTTTGAAGGAGCTATTTTTGTGATCGTGATGATAGAGCGCGTTGGTGCAACCGTGGTTTAGTCAGTAACAACGTCAACGGATTCCACAAGTTTAATTGAGTGGATTGAGTCATCTAGCGGTTATTTAAGAATTTTGTTGATGTTCCTTCATTTTACGTTACATCCAGAGAATCTAATTGATATTATTGTTAGGTGCTTTCAGTTATATACACATATATTTAAGACGCAGAACGGTTTTGTATTTTTTAAAATAAATAGGCGCCTATGTTTCACCACATCCCACTTGATGGAAAGTGAAAATGCGTAAGATCACGTAAGATGCATAAAAGGTACCTATTCATTCGCCTATTATTCTCTCGTTAACCATTTTTAGTATAACCAATAAAAAAATGAAATACTATGTTAAGGAAGACATTAAGCGACGATTCGGCCGTAGATTGTTGACTAAACCTAGAAGGCGGGATAAATCCCTAATAATGACAAATTAAAAAATCGTATAACTTTGCAAATGCCAATAAGAAATCTAAGGAAAATAAGGAATCTAAGTAGAAAAGACAGTCACAAAATTCAAGCAGCGAGTGAACCTATCACAGATTAATGACAGTAATTTCATCCCCCTGAAGTCAGCTGATGATGGAAGCAGAGTAGACAGCCGTCGTGAATCGAGTCGCTCCGATATTCCACCCTGTCTTATCAACATGAATGAACTGTGCCAGGTGGGATGACAGGTGAATGACACAATGGAGGGCATACTTCTGTCACAAGATAATTTAAACTTGTGAGATATTTCATCTGAGCACAGTGATTCGCGTATTTGTGACGATATTATAGTAGGTGTCTATACTTATAATATGTGATCTCTTAGCGGGGTTCTTGGCTCGAGGGTATGTTTCTTGTCGATCTCGGTTTCATTTACCTACCCTGGAACGCAATGGATCGGTTGCCTTTTTTTTTCATTTACTTTACTAATGCCTACGATGCTACGATGCCGGGTCCATTGGCTCGCATAAAATTTTTAGTCCTAATTTAATGTGGCATAACGTTTTTCAGCCTAAACATCAAAACGCCTAAAGTTTTTAGGGATAACTTTTTTGGCCTAAAATTTTCTCCCATAATATTTTTAAGCATAATAATATTTACGCATAAAATTGTTACGCATATTGTTTTAACGCCTAAATTATCTTACCATTATTTTTTTTGCCATAATTATATTTAGCCCTAATATTTTTCGACATAATAATATCCAGCCCTAATTTTTTAGCAAAGTGATATCTTGTCATAATACTATTACCAGGATTGTAATCGGCAAAATATTATTAATACTAAAAGAAACGAATTATTAATTTAAATGTTCTAACTTAAAACCTAATCTAGCCTTCTCGCGGTTTTTTTATAGAACGAAGTAAGGATTCGGGCAAGACGCTCTCCCGATGGTAAGAGATAACGCTGCTCATAACTAGTACAGTGCTACCCAGTATTTTAGAAAGTAAAATTCTGGGTGCACTGCGTCATCGATTCTTATTTGAGAGTAATAAGATGTTAAGACTCTTCAGCCCAGTAACTTCACTAGCTACTGTGCGGTTGTTTCATTTTAATCTCCTCTATACCCTACCCTCTCTCTGAATTAGAAAGTGGATGGTAATTTTTGGTACTTTGTTGACCGCTGCCGTGGCACTGTGGACATTGTTCAAACCTAACCTAACCTAAATTATCCGAGTCGGTTTTGTGACAGTCAGTCTTACTGGGTGGTGCCATAAACTACTTTCCTAAATAATTTTATTAACTTACAATATTAGTTGTATGCCTTAATATAGTTATGTAAAATTATGATTATGCCCGAGAAAGTTATGCGAAACATTTTCGGACAAATTAAATTAGGACTAACAAAATTATGCGTACTTATATTATGACATACAAATTTATGCTTTACAAATAGGTATATGCTAAAAAACGTTAGGGCAACTGACAGTTATGGCAAGACATAAGTATGTCTAGATATAATTATGCCCAATTATGATTAGGCTAAAAAAAGTTATGCGAAACATTTTCGGCGAAACAAAATTAGGACAAAAAAAATTATGCGTGCGAATACGCTCCCTACGATGCCTACGATGAACTGCGTAGCCTATGCACAATGCACATACAAGTACACAAGTTGTGTCACGACTTCTTTAATTTACGTCTCTCCAAAACAATATTGTCTCTATTATTTCCGTTTTTGATGGTGGATTTTACGAAAGTAGCATGAGCACCAATGTGAAATTTTTGCCTCGGCACTGTTTTTATTAGTTAATCCAATGTTTAATCACAAATCACGTGTACTGTTTACGTAACCGGATATTTAATGTTTCACGACTGTCGTTGAGGCGTTTCCTCAATATCTTCCATTCATAAGTTTCCCGGGCGGGAGTCTTACGTCAAGGCATAACAAAAAAAGCTTTGAAGTTTTCATGGTCAAGGTACTGCTTTGTTGCCATATGGCTTGTGTCAATTAGAGCATTCGGCAGATGTTTCCCGTTTCTCCAGATATTTGGAACTTTTTGAAGAATGATGACGGAGTGCATTAGACTTTTTAATATTTCTTTTTAAATTCTCTATAATCAGAATGAGTTCTTTCTTCAAGTTTATAAGTTACATAATGGTTAAGATCTACTCGATCGAGTATACCTAAGAAGCTTTATTTAGAGAATCTACGTCCTATTTAGGCCTTTGGCAACTCGGTTGTGTTCAGAACAAATATCTAGTAAAATATTTAATGTTTACCCAATCCAATTAAGAAGTAAAGACGCGTAGGCTGCGATCGAAGAACAACTGTTTCAGGAAAACGCTCCGCACGATATCATGAATCATAGGCGCAATTTCCATTGACATCTCAAGCAGCCCAACACAAACAAAAGTAAATAAGAGCGTTCTAAAGGTCGAACGTACTGTTCGCGTAGGAAGACACCTTTAAATATAGTGACAATCTATCACGTCCAACTAAACAATTACAAGAGCTTAAACTATTTGAACTATTTGAGGCTTTGGAAAATGACTAGTCAATTTATTGTTTTAGCTAAAACAACTTCTGCTCGCACTCGAAATGTTCAATTCAGCTTTCCAGACAGAATATTTCTCTGTAGGTAAACAATCTGTTACATCACCGCTCGCAACAGCTGAGGCCGTTACAGAGCTACAACATTTTGGCGTGGCTCAACTGACAGATTATGTTCCTTAAAGCATAACAAGGGCTAATTGATGTGCTACCATTGTAGCTGTCTTTGTATTGAGCCGCTAACTGCAAATAATTAATCCGCGTCCTACTCCGCAGGTACATGCGAATTAATCGCAAGTTAAACAGTGCCAGTGCGTCGGAGTTAGGTCGGAGTTTCTCCGAATGCCCTCGTAAATCTTTGATCGGTCTCCAATTATAACCGATCGAATCTCGGCCGAGCGATAAGCGGCGCTTTAACTCCTTAACGCTGACGGGAGCCGGGACTCGACACGGATCGTTTTCAATACGTAGTAGGAGCGTGGGGAAAAGCTCGCCCCACGTCTCGGAAACGCCGCCCGCGCACCTGCCCTCTCCGTCACTCTTCCAAATTTAAATCCCAAACTCCCCCCACCGTTCCGTGCGCTAAACATTCTGGAATAATTCCTGCGATTCGGCCACCGTTGCTCGCCATTCGAATTCGGGTCGCGACCGCGTCCGGTGATATCGTAACCTCGCGAAGAGAATCCTAGCGAAATGGCTGACGTCGACGTGCAAGTACAGTACACCACCACCGAGCGCAAGACGAGGAAGGTCAAGAAGACCTCCAAGCGCAGGGAGTCTAAGGATGGCGAGGTCACCGTCACCGAAGTGGATCAGACCAACACCACCGGCGACGATGGGTATGTGAGCGGTGGCCGCCGAGACCTCAGTGTGTGTGACCAGTGTGTAGTGTCAAACCGATCAGTGACATGAACTGACATGATGTATCGGAACCATTGTTTACTGTTGACTATTAGCCATCGTCCGGCCACCCTCACATACCCGACCTAACTTAAGGTACTTACTTGTCTCCTTGTGCTTCATGTGGTGAAAATGAACTTGACCTGTTCAAATTTTGGAGTTAAGCTTTCAACTTAAATACAGCTTCAATGCAAGCAAGGTTGTTAACGTCCCTCGTTACTTAACTTGAACTTTAACTAGGTTTACGGTTGGCAATAAATTACTTTTTATTTGATGATTAACACTTGAAATTTTTGAACGCACGTCATCCAGTTTACTATTTTAGTTGGCAAAACAGTCAGTGGTATTGTGAAATCTGACGTAACGCCTTCGGATGCTGAATTTATTCATCGAGGAGTTATGAAAGAAAATAATATCATATTACAAAATGCTAAACACTGTTAGTCTGCCATAGAATAGAACAGAATAGAAACACTTTATTGAAACACCACTAATGAGAAAGTAGAGAAGAATATCAGTTTTATAAATGACACATTTTATGTCACTTTCAATTTCATATCCCAGTTATGATATATTCCTAAAAAACTTGTAAACACATACCTTAGAGTAATTTTATTATCACCGTAAACAAAATTTTAACCATTTATTTTAATTACTGAAGTCTACAGTCCATAGAGTCTCTACCAAATATTAGTTAACTTATGTAACTTAACTGTCCGATGAACAAGCTACTAGATATTCGATAGCGTCATTAGTTTCTAGGTTACCAAACTGTATTTCTTAATAAAGAGCTATTAGCAAAGTAAAGGTCTAAAAATGCATTCTACTAAGAGAATGTACCATCTTAGACCTCATCATCAATTACTTTCAGGTGTGATATATATGATTGAGGGTAAATAACAACCTTTTGACGTTGCGGTATATTTGTTTAGAGCAATATACTCGTAATTAAACTAAAACACAGAATTGTCCTGCAGGCGTTATCGCTTAACATCAAGCAGGCGTCATTTCTTTTATCTTCTTGCATAAAAAAGAGGAATTACTAACCCACTAAAAAATTCTAAAGCCTGGCTTTAAGTTGCACATTCCATGAGGTGGGATGTGGTCAAACGTAGGCCTATTTAGTATCTATAAATTATGAACAAAACCCCTTTAAGGGTTATCATCCTTAATCCATTGCCCAATAGTAACTAAATACAAACCGTAACTAAAGTAAAAGGAAAACACGTGATAATTTCGAAACAGGAGTTTTCAAAAACGCTTGCATGACCTAAAACAAATTACATAAAACATCATTTGTACTCTACAATGAAATGATATGAGTTAATCTTGTGAGAGTTTTGTTGAGTCTAAACCATCTAACGGTCTTTATTTCTTGTCCCCAGCTTATTTTCAGCGGCGAATACACCAAAGCCATGAACAAGGACTGGCACAGCGGCCACTTCTGCTGCTGGCAATGCGACGAGTCGCTCACAGGACAGCGCTACGTCCTGAGGGATGAGCACCCCTACTGCATCAAGTGCTACGAGAGCGTCTTCGCTAACGGCTGCGAGGAGTGCAATAAGACCATCGGCATTGATTCTAAGGTACGATAAAACTAAGGTTTTTTTGGTCATTACTATAATAAACAACTTTTCCAAAGAATCAGGAACATTTAGGTAGGGGTGAACACGATAGATCCCCAATAGGTCGAAGTGTGTGTACTGGCTTTACCAGTCTCCATTTCAAGACAAGATATAAAAGGGTAAAAAGACCCTATTACCAAGTTTTAACTTCACTGTCCGTCCGTATGTCTGTTACTAGACTGTATCTCCGTAATAGTTAGTCGAAATTTTTAAAGACGATGTTTTTCTGTTGCCAGTTATGTTGAATTTTTATTTTTTCAGTTAAGCCTAATCATAAATTACACAAATATCACCAGCTGATATTATTATCACGTTTTCAATCTTCCTGTCAATAGTTTAAAATTCAAAGTTAAAATGTAATTTCAACATTTAATTTGTACAGCTACACTGTAGTTACACAGTTCAATGTAGACCGGACGAACGGATTTCTAGTTATTGTCCGACATTAATACAAACAAACAAGGTCGATTTATCCATATGGCTCAATTCTAAGACTCAACATATTGCTTCATCTTGAAATCTTCTCTGATTTTGTGAATAAAGAAAGCTTACATAGTATTTGTCTGGCACTTTAACAGTCTTCAGACCTTAAATACTTTAATTCAGGGGCTCTTCTTCTTCTCCTTTCTGCGATTAAGATCTATTTTGTATTATTTAAATCAATCATAATAATATTGTCAAACAGTTTTGATTTGCTCATAATATTCTAACGATCAAACGTAAAGTACACAGCCTCTCAAACTGTCAACACGAAAACATTTAGGTTCTTGAAAATGTCAGAAGTTTTCAAATGCGCAATAATTTCCACGACTTTTGATAAAAATAGAGTTTGTTTGTTTACTTTTTACTAAAGACCTTGATTTAATTGACAACAAATAAACAAATCATTTACAAACACAAAACAAAAGAGCGTCTATAAATTTTCTTTACCTGCCGAAGCCACAAACTGCCTGGAATTAACTGTTTTTACATCTAATGTACCTAATGGCTCTTGTAAACCAAGCTTCACACAAAACAAATGAAGCCCAACAAATGACAATAAGCGTTTGCTCCGCACCCTCGTTGGTAATGTTAACTTTGGCTAAGTTATCGACATAGCCAACGAACCCTTTCATCTTTGGTGGTTATCATCCTACATTCGTCCAATTAAACCGCACATATTTAAAAACCACAAAATTTAACGTACCAACGTATTCCCACCGGGGGTAGACTTCCTTTGCAGGAGGTCGTCTAGGTGGGTACCCCAACAGTGCCAGTTATTCTACCGCCTGAGCAGTGATGTGCAAATATCACTGTGCTCCGGTAGGAGGGCACTGTAGCTAGTGAAATTACTGGGCTAAAGAGTCTTAACATCTCATGACTCTTGAGTAAGAAGCGTTGGTGCAGTGCTCCTAGAATTTCACATAATTGTGAAATCCTAGGTAACACTGTACTGATTATGGGCAGCCGTTATCTCTTTACATCAGGAGAGCGTCTTGCTCGTCTTCTACTTCATCACATAAAAAAAAAAAAAAAAAAAAACCACAAAAGAGCTTTATTTATATTCTTCTTCTGCGGGTGCCTCTCCAACTAGTGAAGGTTGGCGGTCAGGTCAGCATATAGCTTTATTTATGGCAAAGTATAAAACATTTGCCCTGAAAAAAGCCCCAGCCCACTATGGTCAAAAAATACCTATGCTGGTCTTCCGCTGACACCAACGGTTGACATCACGGCCAGGCATATAATACCAACATTATGATATGATAAAAAAATACATGCCATGGCACGCCACTCAACTCGGTCCTCCGTCTTACTCCTCCATCCACTCCCAACAACCCTCCAGATTGTACCCAGCTTAATTTAAACGTAATTAAATCTTTAAATAATTTAAAACTACTCGTACCAGCCATTGATATAACAACATCCAATAGAAACATCAACCAGTACATTTATTATCTCAGTTATAATTAATTGTGTTAATTAATTAGACAATTGGCGCTGTTCGCGATCTGGCTCATCATTTGATTAATTTGTGATCTTCCGCTATATGTGGCCATAGTTTGAACTTGATCTTAGAACATGAAACGTGGGAACTGTGACTTTCCTCCTTGTCTTTATTATAAGTTGAAATTAAGTTTAATTATAATTTAAACTCTTCTTCTTCTTCTTCCTGCCCTTATCCCACACTAGGTAGGGTCGGCACAACACGTTTTTCTCCTCCATTCTGTACTATCATCCGTCATATCTGCATCCACTCCCCTCACGCATATCCTCTTTTAATTATAACTTAATACTAATTATACGAAATACTAAGCAATTTACCTGATACTAGCTGATATTCGCTTAATCATCCTTGAAAAATCTTTTCGTAACAAAAACATTCCCCATGCAAATTTTTACTTCTAATGATTCAGTGGCTAGGGCGTTGATAGATCAATCCATAAGTCAGTCAGCCAGTCCTGCCTCTGAGATTTTGTTCTGACTTGCTATGATTTTAACTGGACTTCTGTTAACTGGACTTGCAGTCTAGTCAAAATTCAAAATGCAATTGATTCTCTAGCCTTTAAAAGTACCTGGGACTGCAACGTTAACCACTACTTAGTGCGCTGCGCCTTTCTCGTATTAACATAATACTTGACTTTAAAAAAACTGAATTTTTAGGCGCAATTTTTTCTGTTCAAAAATGCAGATAGAACTAGAATAACACAGCCTGCAGTTAACTAATCACCTGAACTTGACAGATCGCAATCTGATGTAACAGTTGAGAATAGCATAGAATGTGCGGCATTCAGTTGTTGAGATCAAATTTAGTAATGTCACTCCAGTTGGCCGGGCGTACCGCGGTCTGTGCGCACGGCACCATGCGCTCTTGCCAACACCGGCCGAGAATACGTCTGTCTCAAAACAACATTAAAACATGTTATTGTTACATTATTTACGCTGTTTCTGTAATCTGTGGAATTGGATGGTCATAATTTGCTATGTAATTTCGTTGGTGGTAATTTGATATCCTACCAATGATATATGTGCGAAAGTTTGTATGTTATAACACGGTAAAGAGATGTACAGTAGTCCGTAGAATTATATTCGGCACCTCACTGCCTAGCGAACCCTACACAAATTGTTGCAAACTCGCGCGACCTTGATTTCAACCGCTTCTAGGGAGTGACTGTATATCTCTTTACCGTGGTAATACTCTATCATGTTGGTGAACTATTGAGCTGAAATATGTCGCTAGCTTAGACCCTGAAATAACACAAAGGCTACTGCACAGCGAGTAGAAAACCGCTGGGCGCAACTAGTGTATAATAATACATATTGCATTTCATAGCACATTTCACAGCACACACAGCGTCGTCTAACCTCGAGATAAACAACCCAATGCTTGTGTTACATATAATATAATACTTATATACAATATACATATACTATAATAGATACAGCACTCTACCAAATTAGAAACAAATAAATTGTGTAATATATGTCCCTGGCAGGAATCGAACCTGCAACCTAACTCACCCAGACCCTTCAGTAAGAAAAGCTTTCTCAAAAGCTCCTAAAATTTTCAATAGTAAATTGTCTTAGAACAAAATTCACTGGATAAAATCCGATGTGTGTATATTTTATCTGATGGTAACCTGAGAACAGAGTAAGTTGTGATAATGGAATTTATATTAGGCACAGAGATATATGTATGTAGGTCGCATATTCTGGCTGCAATGTATTCTCTAACACTGTACTAAAAATGGAAGTGGACAAAACATGGAATAATACTCCAATTCGTAAACAGCTACTGCAAAACACTCTTATTTTGAGCACATCGCAGAAGCTTAAAGAGTCTTCCTTATGATTTTTTTATATATAGAAAATGAAATGTAAACAAGGTAATTGCGTACTAAGTCCTAATTACGCTAAAAATAAACGAAGCCAAAAATTGTTTACCTCACAATGCATCTTAATTAATGCCTCGCCTCATTGGCACTATTACAAGAACGGAATCCAAGAATATACATAAGTCATTAAACAGATTCTTTATATCATAGTTGTTTACAAGCTAGTGCAACGATATTAGTTTTACAACGATAGTAGAAAACGAGCAAGACGCTCTCCGATGCTAAGAGATAACAGCCCATAATCACTATAGTGCCACTTAGAATTTCTTAATGATGTGAAAATTCTAGGTGCACTGCACCAACGATTCTCACACAAGAGTTATCTTACTAATATAATAAACGCGAAAGTTTGTAAGAATGTATGGAGACATCCATATATCCAGGTACATATTCGTTACTCTTTGAGGCCTAACCGAGTGGACCGATTGAGCTGAAATTTGGTATAGAGATAACATATAAGGGCTAGGTGGGTGCAGCGGGTGAAACCGCTGGGCGCAACTAGTAAGATGATAAGACTCTATACCCCAGTAATTTCACTAGCTACAGTGTGTAGTTTCGCAACTTCAGCAAATAGCCGGGACTCGTAACAAAAACATGAAACTATTTCTGATTCGGTTGCTATTCTGACTAACCTTGAAGATCCGTCAGACGATTCTTTGAGATTTATGCGTGCAAGCTTTAAGAGTTGCGTAATCATCCAAAATAAACGTTCATATTTTATTGACATTGCGACATTCGGTATAACGTGTCCACGATCTTACACGGGAGTAGAAGGGATTCTATTTTCGTAGCGCCACCAAAGTGCATCGGGATGCGGTTTGGTATTTTATAGACATTTTTGGCTCTAAAATTAAGAGTTAGTTGAATAAGTGTCTCAGTAAAACGAAAGCTGAGCGCTGTCGTGAGCTTTCTAGGTGTTTTTAGGTTTAAGCTTTCATGGAAAACACGAAACGCTAGAAAAGGATGGGTTTATTATTTTGACATTATAGCTGCTTTACTATGTTCAATAATGATATCAATTCAATATCTTCTAAATATAAATAATAATAAAATCTCGTATTACAGTGTTAGCGAAATCCTCCCAAACCGATTTTTTTACATCTTTTTGTGTAGGTATATTTGGTAGGTCGTAAAGAATACTTTAACAGTTGCTGACAAAAGGTGCATGCGGTTCTCGCAGCAGCTGAAAAATGTACAATAAAAAAAAAACAGTTGCTGACGAAGATGCGCATAAAGCTTGATCATGTAAAACTTAACCTATGTTAGCCACGGGAACTATCTTATCTCCAGGCACCTTAACCCTCCTTAATTTACAGCAAGTTACACTATCACTTGTCTAAAACATCCTCAAAAGCTAACAAATTGATTATGAATACGACCTCAAGACCAAATGCGCATAAATAAGTTAATAAACCCCGTTAGTTGGTCAGTGAACCTCAAATAGAATTCAAGTGTTTGCATCAATAATGGTGAAATGATAAATCTCGAGCTAAAATAGAGGATGACGCGTTCGCAACATGATTTATGGGTCCATGAACAATCAAACACAATTACAATAAATGATGGGAGTAATTTGATTGGAACTAGACTCTAGACGTTAAATTATAGTTGACTAGCTGCGCCCAGCGGTTATACCCGCTCCGCTGTGAGGTGTAGCGTGTTGACAGAAACACAATGATATTCGAGACTGGTTTATTTCATAATTGAAGGTACCTACGCAACATTTCTTAATATGACAGATGTACCCACATTACATTAATATAAATACACTACACGCTGTACTGTAGCCTATATAATGCTATTCTAGGGTCTTAGCTATCTATGCTCAGTTGACAATATTAGAACTACAGTCAAAAATTGATGTTCAACAGGTTGCCCACACACAATGCATGTACAATGAGATAGTAGGTGGTGAAACTCAGTGCCCTCAATCTTTAGACATTATCGACCTCACTAGTGAAACATCTTGTGTTTGCTCAGCTCCTATATTTAAAAGTCATAAGAAAATTAAAAGATATATAAGAGTTAAGAAACTGGTCCGGAGGTATACACAAAAATTAAAATGTAAAAAATATTTTACAAAAAATGTAAGACTAATTAAAAATAAATTTAACTTAGAAGAACAACTCCAAAATTGTATAGAGGAGTTAGAAATATTAAAACAAATATATGATAAGGACATACTGGCACTACGCTCCGAGCTGTTGCAAAGGGAACACTCACTCCAAGATATCTTCAAAAGCTACGCTACCACTCAGACTCAGCTAGCAGAACACTACAATACTGTCATAGACCTAGTGCAGTTGGCAACAACTAATACAGAGTGTATGTCATCTATATGTGACACCCACATCCAGTCACAACCGCATATGTCACCGGTGCCTGACTCACAGTCACCGCCATGTACTACTCCTGCGGCGGCTCAGAGGGTAGATGATTGTACAAATAATAGTAGTAAACATAAGGTATTTGTGTATTCTGATGAAATCGGTGTAGGTTTAGGTCCATTATTAGGTAATGAGTCTAGTTGTGATGTCACCAATTTATGCTTCCCTGGTGCGTCATATTCACAAATATGTAGTAAAATAAAAATAAATTCCTGTATAAACAAAAACACAATTGTAATAATAATGATAGGACATAGTTTAAGTATTGACAAAAGGGAGATTATTAATAACATAACCTCTCTTCTTGAAATTGATTGTTCTAGGATCATTTTGTGTGCTCTCCCATATTCTTCATCATTAACGTCAGATCAAAATAAGCACATACATGTCCTTAACAATCTGTTTCATAATTTGACATGTCGTCATAGTGACAAACTTTTATATTTTGATAGTAATAAGTTTATTACTAATTTTTATTTGACTTCGAATAATATGTATTGTTCGAAAAAATCTATGTTAACTATTGCCAAATTGTTGGCATATAATATACACATAGTTATAAGTAGTATAACTAAGTTTTATAATGACTCCACAGTGGTTAGTATATGTACTAATGAATTCACTGTGGAACAAAATTTAAACTAAGTCATGAGACAACAGAGGGCGGCAATAATACATTAAATCTATTTTATCAAAATATAAATCGCTTCTCTGGCAAAATAAATGATATTGAGCTGCTATTAGATAAATTTAATTATGACATATTATGTTTTTGTGAAACTTGGTTGAAAGGCGACAAAATGGCATTTAATGTAAATAATTTTCAAGTAGCTAGTACGTTCAACAGAGCATCCGCCGAGGGAGGTGGTTCCATTATACTGTTAAAAAAATGTATTAAATATAAAGAACGAACTGACATTGTCGGCTGTTCTGTCGAACGCACTTGCGAGGTGGCTTGTGTTGAGGTTGGAAGGCACATACTACTATGTGTGTACAGGCCGCCAAGCTCAAATTTCTCGGCATTTTTATCTGCAATGGAAACTATACTTAATAAAATATCAAGGAGCAATAAATCGATAATTGTCTGCGGTGACTTTAACACTGATATATTGGTAGAATCCTCAGATAAAATGAATTTAATTAGCCTCTTCAATTCCTTTGGCATGAAATACTTATTCTGTGAGCCTACAAGAGTAGCCGGCAATTCCTCGACCTGTATCGATAATATTTTTACTAACTGTGAATGTAATAACTTAACGTTAACATCAGGTATTAGGTCCGATCATAGAGCACTCTCATTAGGATTTGAAACCAATCATACTAAAAGTAAGACTGTTATTGAGCATAGGCCGCTCACTAAGTATAGATTAGAAAAACTAAATACCAGCGTAGAGGTAAACCTAGCAAATACTAACCTCACCGCGGAGGACCCTAATATTAATTACGAAACCACGTTCTCAGTAATAAGTAAAGAATTCAAGGAGATATGTCCTAAGAGGAAATTACAGGGTAATGGTAAACTAGAGTTTGCCGACTGGGCCACAAAGGGAATAAGAATAAGCCGAGATAATATGTACCAATTGTACAGCGATAAAGCCCATAATAATTCAGAGTCCTTTGTAGAATATGTTAGATGTTACTCAAAGACTTTCAAAGCCGTCTGCATCCAAGCTAAAGCCTTGATGATTAGAGATAGAATAAGCAAATCAACCAATAAAGTTAAGGCCGTTTGGAATACTATTAATAGAGAGACGGGTAAAAGTAAAACTAAGGATACAGAATATAAATTATTACAAAATAATCAATTAATATCAAGTTCTGAAGAAATTGCAAATATCTTTGCGGACTTCTTTTCTAACATCGCGTTAAATTCAACTAAGTCACTTGACTCTTCTCCCGACTTAGCAGTAACTTATCTAAAGGAAAATTTTAAACATGATATACCTGACTTTTCCTTTACACATGTATCGGCAAATTATGTTAGAAAAACGTATAAAAGCCTAAATGTAAAAGCCACTGAAGACCTCTGGGGCCTATCGGTTAAATTGGTAGAGTCGCTTATAGACACCCTTGCTCCTTACTTATCGGAATTGTTTAATTTGTGTATAGATAAAGGCACATTTCCGGACCTGATGAAAGTTAGCAAAGTCACCCCAATCTTTAAATCGGGATGCAAAACTGATCCCTCTAACTATAGGCCGATCTCGGTCCTTCCTGTCCTGAGCAAAGTCTTTGAAAAGATGATGCTGCACCAACTGCTGTCTCACTTCAATCAACACAAAATATTACATCAAAGTCAGTATGGTTTCACCAAGAGTAGATCTACGACTGATGCAGGTAGTCACCTTATGACTCTGATCCTTCAGGCTTGGGAGAGTTCAAAGGATGCTATTGGCGTATTCTGTGATCTTTCCAAAGCTTTTGATTGTGTGGATCATAGCACACTGCTGAGGAAGTTGGAGGTATACGGAATTCATGGAAATGCCTCGAACTTGGTGGAATCTTACTTGTCGGACAGACAGCAGAAAGTGGATATTGGCGGTGTCATTTCATCAAGCCATCCTGTTAGAATGGGAGTGCCACAGGGGTCAATACTTGGTCCATTTTTGTTTCTGGCATATATAAATGATCTCCCTTACATGGTTAAAGACCTAGCAGACATCGTTTTATTTGCCGATGATACCTCGCTAATATTCAAAGTGGATAGGAAAGATAGTGAGCTTGTACATGTAAATAACGCTTTAGTAGTAATATCTAAATGGTTTGCAGCTAACAATCTGTTATTGAATGCGAAAAAAACTAAATGCCTGAAATTTTCATTACCTAACGTTAGGTACATAAAATCGAATGTAGTTCTTGATGGTGAAATACTAAAGCTTGACAATGCAACTTTATTCCTTGGCATGAATATAGATTCTAAGTTACAATGGGGTAATCATATTAACGTATTGTCAGGGAAATTAAGCTCTGCAGCATATGCGGTGTATAAAATCAGGCAACTATCAGATGTAGCTACAGCTAGATTAGTTTACTTTGCATATTTCCATAGTCTAATGTCATACGGTATTTTACTGTGGGGGTCGGCAGCAGATATTGAGACTATTTTCATACTGCAAAAACGTGCAATTCGTGCCATTTATGAGATGCGCCCAAGAGACTCTTTAAAAGAGGTCTTTAAAGAGATAAATATACTGACCCTACCATCTTTGTACATTTACGAAAATATTATGTATGTCAGAAAAAATTTAGATAAATTCAAGTTAAATATAGGTAGTGACACTCATAGCTTTAATACTAGAAATAAGAATAAGTTAGCTGTACCTCGATTCAGATTGTCCAAAACGAGCCATAAATCATTTTTAGGGAATTGTGTACGTTTTTATAATAAAATCCCTGATGAAATAACGGGGCCCACAGAAGGTAAATTCAAAAGCTGTGTTAAAGACATATTACAAAAGAAAGCCTATTATAAAATTAGCCAATACATAGAAGACAAAGATGCCTGGAAACCTCTGCAACCACCTGTAAATAAATTATGTAACCAAGATAATAATTGTAAACACATATTTAAAAAAAGCAATCCCTATGAGTTTCTTGCTCATTCTTCTCATAGAGGTGCCTTGCGAATGAGCGGTAGAATATTAAAATAAAATGTAAAATTGACTTGCAAAAGTGCTCCATTGTAGCCTATTTGAATAAATGAATTTTGAGTTTGAGTTTGAGTTTATGCCAAATTCCAGCTCAATCAGTCTACCCGTTAAGGCGTGAAAGAGTGACAAACATACTTCCCTACATTCTTACAAACTTTCACGTTTACAATATTAGTAGGATGTGTGCGCAAAAACGGGGAAACCACAGTTTGTAACTGTGGAGAGAGCTTCTTAAAGTGATTTGTAAACTGAGACCCTTTTGCAGCAACTAGGGCTGGCAACTTTCTAGCAACTAGATAGATAACACTTTATTGAAGCACAGAAAATTTTGCAAAAATAAACTTAAAGTAAAAACACAATATTAAATATGTGTTACAATTGGCTGTCTAATCGCTAAAAGCGATCTCTTCTAAATCTCTTCCAGACAACCTTGCAGGGAGAGGAGAATATTGCTATACCATGTGGGTTAACTAGCTGGTTCACAAATCTATTACCGCTTCCTTTAATTGAAATGAAAAATAATAAAAAATAATTGGTGCAGATTGCCAATTTGACCTACGTTCTATGTAGCTATATTGCATTAATTTTTTTTTTTTTTTTTTTAATGGCATTTGCCTTTATTGAGAAAAACAAACTAACAATACTACAGCTACTACAGCAGTTAAGAACACTTTCATTAAACACAGATCGGCCACAAGCCGATCTACAGAAAATCCAAGTGCTCCAAACCACTGTTAGATGGCAGAGTGCCCAGAATGCTGGCAGCATTGCCACGTTGAATGGCAATACTTATACGTTGGGCCAAATATACCCCAGCATTTTGGTCACATGTCGCCTCGACCAAGCGCTCAGATAAGTTTTGGAAAATGCGGTGAGCTCCCGGACCCCATGGACCCAATGTCTCTACCCCAAACGGCTCAAAAATGTAACCGCTATCGAGGTTAGCATATTTACGCCGCTTGAGCCGCTCAGCAGAAACTGCCGCCGCACCAGCCGCAATTTGAGTCTCTGGAAGATGTGCATTAATACATAGGGATGACTGTGCTATGTCTAAATAAAAAAGCCGGCGCTCTACTGCAAGGAAATTTTCGCGCGTAAATTTTCAAACATTTAAAATTTGGGTTATTTTGAGAATTTGACGCACATATTTGCGCAAAATGGTGCCAACTTATATGGTTTAGGGTTAAATGTGATTCTAGATCTAAAATCTAAACTCATGCATAAACAATTATACCTACATTTTGACATTCTCAAGGCGAAAAAACATCAAAACAATACATTCACGCGCCAAATGACACCGTAGACCAAAATAAATTCCAATCAATGGACTACCTATTAGACCTCGGTAACTAATGATGAAGCCAAATACGAGTTATCAAGTGTATAATTACGCCCACTTTCTTCGCCAACATTGTTTTTGGTACGAATACAGCCATTAAATATGGCCAACAGTGCCAACTGAGCTTTTCTTATCTTACAAAATAATATAATGTCTTCGAGAGACAGATACATGTTTTATTTCTCTATTTGATGTAAATACAATTAAATTTTAAGTAGCAGAAAGCTAATAACTTTAGTACATTTAAAAAAAATGTTTTAACATTATGTAATGTGATAAATGGACTTACTTGTGGCTTACATGCCCAACCTTTTTAGTAAAGACACAATTTGGACAAGTAAATACTTAACAACATATTATGGTCGAGATTTTAGATTGTCAGAAGTATTATTATTATCATCAATGTATATAGGTAATAAAATAAGCCAAAATGCCATAAAAAAGCCGAAAATTACATATGTAACTGTCTTAAGTACCTACTGTGTAAATCAGTCAATTGTGCATACTCCCAGGATAATAAAACAAATTAAATTGCTCTACAGGCATATATCATAATATTCTAAGAAATCAATTCTGTGCTCAACTTTCGTGACCTCAACTACGAAACTTAATGGTTTGTCGGGATTCCCAATACGATTAAAGAAGCCTTATGTGATAGCTCAATTAAATTACGACTCTGATTGAAGATACTGTGATTCGGATCGCTTAGATTGAATAAGCTAATATTTTATATTAATTAATTGCTTAATTAACGAGTCTAAAAATACAGTGGCGTCCATGTGACATAATAGCTACGTAAGATGACTCAACTGGTGATCATTAGATAAGTATTCCATGTTCAACCTGGTCATGGAAAACATGCTAGGTACCATAATATGAGTGATCTGCCACCAAGATAAGCTAAGCGGAGCGCAAGGGTTTTATCCACCTGATTTCTCTGGTTACCTTGCACCTTAATCTCAGTGGCAGATAAAAGATCCTGGTACTTTCACCACTTAAATTTAGGCCTAATTTCTTCCACTGTTAAATTAAGGCTGGCCCAAACCATGGCAGACCGCTTGTAGTGTGCCTTAGTTCACTGTAAAATGTACAAAAGTAGTGCATGAGGATTACTTTCGATCCGCCGTAATTTGCGCCAGCTTTATTTTGTTAGATTCTGAGCGGCATACCGAGATTGATTTCTGAGTGTTACTTTCTAAAATTTTGTAGACATGTGTTTTATGGACAAATAAAATATGTATTCTTATACCCCGTCTGGGTCAAAATTAAAGTACTAGGTCTGGAATGAATTTTCTGATATTTTTACCCCATTGAGACTATGTAGAGTATAGAGAGTAGGAAAAACAGCTGTGTTGTAATCAAATCTAATGTTTTCCTTTCCATCTTCCTCAGGATCTGTCGTACAAGGACAAGCACTGGCACGAGGCGTGCTTCCTGTGCGCCAAGTGTCGCGTCTCGCTGGTAGACAAGCAGTTCGGCTCCAAGCTCGACAAGATCTACTGCGGCAACTGCTACGATGCGCAGTTCGCGTCGCGCTGTGACGGCTGCGGAGAGGTGTTCCGTGCTGGTGAGTTGACTTTTTACAAGCTTTTATTTACTTTAACCTGTCTGCTGTCTGTCTGTCTGTGATTTTGTATGTGGCTTTAGTGCTTGACAAGCATCAGTCTCTTAAGATCTTATTTCCTTTGACAACTGAAGTAAAACTAGGACTTGGACAGGGCTGGCCCGATGTAAATTGTGTGTTGAACATCGGGCTTGCATAAAAATTATAGTATTAAAGAATTAATGAGAGTTGTAGAGTGAGAAGGTGTTATAGAATAGAATGATACTTTATTGCATACCAAAATACAAGAAAAAGTAATGAACATAATATGACTGACATAAAACTAGAGGTAAACAATCGGCGGTCTTATCGCATAAAGCAATCTCTTACAGACAACCTGGTTGGAAGGGAATTTATGGTAAAATATATAGCGGCGGTGTGCAATAATGACTTCGGATAGTCATTAACATTGTAATAATTTAAGTAATATGCAAATTTAAATACTATCATAATAATATATACATATGTACCTTATATTAAATAATATAATAACAATATAATATAAATAATATCTACAATATCATAAACATTATAATACCAAACTATATACTTTATTAATAAATACATAAGAATATATACATATATACAAATACATACTATTTCATTAATAAATACATAATATATAATTATTTGATGAGCAAGCTATAAAGTTTTATGAGGCAGTACTAAGATAATGTTCATACACGAGTTTTTTAAAAGTTTCAATAGTTTTAGCCTGTCTGATGTTAACTGGAAGAGCGTTCCATAATCGGACAGCACGAACCGTGAAAGACTTGTCAAAGTGTTGCGAGGTAGACAGAGTTTTCATCAGTAGTCTCGTGTGTGTAGATCGCAGATTAAACTGGTGACCTTGATGGACAAACTGAAAACGGTCTTTTAAATAAGAGGGAGAGACAGGATTGAAGAGTATTGAGAAAAGAAGGGATAGCAGAAGGTGTTATAATTGGACCCATTCCCGGCAGTGGGCAGTGCTAAGAATAATAAAAGTTTAGCACCAAAAAACGACATAATATCATCTCCCAACGTTTTGCAAGCTAAGCACACATACGAAGCAAACATAATATGGGTAGAATCACACGGATATTTTGTTTACAACCTTATAACGCTCCGGCATGTGGTCAGTATGTGAGCAGCCTTAATAAGGCATATTCCGAGGCGTGAACAAGCTATCCTTTGGTTTATTGCACACACATGCCGCACCGCGCCGATTTGCACTTGTGCCGTGACACACTGACATGAAGACTTTACATCTGACAATTTTTTTAATTAATTATATAGCTTTAGCCTTGTTAGCCTTTGAACACGATCTCGCGTGATGTTTTAAGCGACGATGCGACCGTAGCAGACTGTAGACTAAATCTAGAATTCATGATAAATCCCACCCTGGGTTTACTGAACATCATGCCGGGATACAGCCAAAATGACCGCTTGGCGACTACCACTGTTTCTTTTTTCTGCATATTTGTGATAATTTCAATGAAAAATCATCTGTTTATCTATCACCATTAATCCATTAAGTTATGAACAATTCAAGCTATCGAAACATCCGGTTGAGTGTGTTCCGGCACAATGTTCAACTAAGCCAAGGATTCATCCCACCTTCTAAGTTTAATCGGCTTTCATCTTCGGCGGCATTGTCACCTAACATTACGCGAGGTACTAAAAGCCTAACCTATAATGTATTAAAAAAATCATACGACCCGATAAATTAAAGTCTAGACATAAGACATAAGATTTGTTTATTGCCATAAGTATTTTACAGGTTTTACAGTAGTGCTTATAAACAGATATTATATTAAAATGCTAAACAATTTGCCGTTGAGACCCAAACTAAGCTCTAGGCTTGTATCTTGAGGCTTGTATCTTGTTGTAATCTGTATGGATCTTTGTTATCTGACAAATAAAGAAATTTAATTAAATTTAATAAATCGTCATGTTCTCCAACCCATCAGCTCGTGTGTCAGTGAGTTCACATCGATCTGGAAGCTTACCATGTAAGGGCAGTGAGTTACCCTCGTCGCGGCCACATATGGACCGTAAGGTGATTCGGCCGAGTAAAAACGACCACTGCCATTGCCGCGACCTTCGACACTTTGATCTTTTATCGGTATTTTAAAACCAACATTACTGGAGACTTTTATTTTATCAATTATTTCGCGCCATTAAAAAAATGGATTTAATCAATAGGGATTAGGGATATTGACAAAGTTTAAAAAATTAAGATAAAACCGCCAGCTAAAGTATAAAAAATACAAGATAGTATGCTTATATTTTGGTTAGTCAATATAATAAAATGGCTGAGATAATATATGATGCTGCTTTAAGTCTAAGGGTAGGGACGCGCGTTCCGTCACTCAACAGTATAAAATGTTCCGGACAAGTTCTACACAGTTCATCTCGACATAATAGGAGTGTGACATATAAAAAAACAACCTTTTATGGACCTATGTAAGCTCTACAAAGGTTCTACAGAAGGTCTACGAAGGGTCTACGAAAGAGTCTAAAATAATATTTAATAAACATTTTTTTGAAAATGCGAAATTGTTGAAACGTTGCCAGCTCCAGGCTTTAAAAAAGTAAACAGAAAAAGGAAAACGATCACGAATGTCCGATTCTACCGTCCGCTTTAGAAGTTTCAGTAATTGGACATAGTTCCAATGTTTTGACTCTGCCTACGAAATGCACCTTTTCAGTAATCTCCTTTTATACAATATTTCCAATTAAATAAATTTACCTTCATTAACCAAATAAATTACCATAAAGTTGATATATTGGCCGCTTACCGCAAATGGAGTAATTAAACTCCGAGAAAAGCTCTCATAATAAATTAATGCGAATAAAAAAAATAAAAACTGTGAACGCCCATGTCTCAATAACAAAATATTACAAAAGACAAAATGTCTACTCAAAAATGTGAAGTATGTGTAGAATGGCTGTATATCATCCTCTCTAACACGTCCTATTAAAATAAATTAGGTAGGTAGACTTATTTCATTTCTTAATTTTAATAACAATTATTGTACCTTCTAAATTGCATGTGCCCATCAGGGTCCTTAGAAATACTTATGTGCAAACTAAACTAAGACCTTATTATGTACCTAATTCTAAGGGAGCAATAAATAAAGTATTGAGTATTGAATTTTTTTTTTTATGTGATGAAGTAGAAGACGAGCAAGACGCTCTCCTGATGTTAAGAGATAACGGCTGCCCATAATCAGTACAGTGTTACCTAGGATTTCACAATTATGTGAATTTCTAGGAGCACTGCACCAACGCTTCTTACTCAAGAGTCATGAGATGTTAAGACTCTTTAGCCCAGTAATTTCACTAGCTACAGTGCCCTCCTACCGGAGCACAGTGATATTTGCACATCACTGCTCAGGCGGTAGAATAACTGGCACTGTTGGGGTACCCACCTAGACGACCTCCTGCAAAGGAAGTCTACCCCCGGTAAAAAATTGAATGTGTTTTACTCGCTTTACTTTTGGTAAGCTAGTTATCCACCTACTGAATAAAACCGTATCGCTAAGCGGTCGTTATAACCGTGTTCCGGCATGATGTTCAGTAAAGCTAAGGAGATATTTACCCTGCCTGTTTTATTTTATTTAGTTTATTTGGGACAATTAACAACTACACACTAAAGCTTACGAAAACATCATAATAATATAACTTATGTAAATGCGTAGCCTACTTCATTATCCACATTCGCACACCTAGTACAATACAGGGTCAACTCAAAAGGTATTTTTACAGCAATTGCAATTTTATTTATACTTGTTTAAGTTTGAAATTATAAAAAAATATTTTTTTGAGTTGGTGCTGTATTGATATGGGAGTGCGAATATATATATATATATATATATATATATGATTTATTAGATACGTTAGCATTACCACTGGTATTGCAGACGTGTATAGGAGACACTGTCTCATTGTTTTAATATTAAATTTAAAAAATAAATGAATGGTGGCCAAGAATAGGCAAACGGAATGTCGGTCGTCCGGTAGCCAGATGGACGGACGATATAGTCAAAGTACAAATGGACTAGTAGATCGGTCAGGGCCCGTAGCATGCCATACGGGATCCCGCTGAAATGTCAAGAGTAGAACTGTCATCCCATACATTGTACTTTTGTGAATGTATGGGATGACAGTTCTACTCTTGAAGTTTTGTCGGGATTCCGTGTGGCATGCTTTTTTTTTTTATTTTTTTTTTTATGTGGAGAAGTAAGAAGACGAGCAGGACGCTCTCCTGATGTTAAGAGATAACGCTGCCCAAAATCAGTACAGTGCTACTTAGAATTTCACAATGATGTGCAATTCTAGGTGCACTGCACCAACGCTTCTTACTTAAGAGTCATAAGATGTTAAGACTCTTTAGCCCAGTAATTTCACTAGCTACAGTGCCCTCCTACCGGAGCACAGTAATGTTTGCACAATACTGCTCAGGCGGTAGAATAACTGGCACTGTTAGGGTACCCACATAGACGACCTCCTGCAAAGGAAGTCTACCCCTGGTAATCCCTCCCTAATGATGATAATGAAATTAAATCATTTTAATCTTTATTGTAAAGATATCATGTACGTTTGATAACGCGGTACATTATTTGTGTAGGATCGCCATTGAGTTTCGCTCTACCTTTTTGTAACGCGTAGATATGCGACTTTTATTTAGACATGGTACTAAAATGCTTACTGATACCAGATCTTGAAGGATTACAGCATTGTCATGGTTGATTATGACCAATTCGTGCATATTTATATTTCGGGACTTGTCTACCAATTACGAATGATTAAGTTGACCTGTTATGAATCGTAGTTACTTATTTCTTTTGATGTTTAATTGATCTAAGGCGACATCTATATTGTTGGTTGACGTTTAGTTTAATTTTACAGTTAACATTAGATATGTACCTACTTAGCATAAGTAGATACTTATATATTTAAACAGAACAAAATTTCAATAACACTTTTTGAAAGAGAATTGTGAGAAGTGGAGCCGGCCTGAAAGAAATGGACATTATCAATCGTTAAAGCTGACGACATACAGAGGCGGGACGGAGCGGTAAAGCTGTCGCGATCTTCATTTGGTTCATGCCCGCTTCGCTTTATGGCGGCTCCAGATTAGTGCCGTGAATTCACGCGCGAATTCTCGCCGTGAATTCACGGCACAAGTCGTGCCCTCCACATTCACGGGATGCTCTCAGTCGTTCCTGAAACCTGCCGCGAAATGGACGTAGAAGCTGCTGTGGCAATATATAATGGCGGCTCCAGATTAGTTCCAAAAGTTTGCGCGCCACTCCATTTTGCGCAGCAAAACTGCATACGTCCGTTCGCCTTTGTAGTCCGGAGTATTTTTTTTATTTTTTTTTTATGGCAAATTATTATACAACATTTATGCCAACATCCCTGTAGGGTGACGATTTCAAAAATCTGTGAAAATCGGCGTGAATGCGCGTGAACCCCGCGAAAACCGTCCACATTCACGTTCACGCCTGTTCACGGGGCTTCACGGCACTAATCTGGAGCCGCCATAATGGCGGCTCCAGATTAGTGCCGGGTGACAGGTTACGAACAAATTCGAACATTACAAAAATTCCGCGACTGCTTTCCCGCCTATTTATGACGTCACCTTAAGGGTTAAATGGACAAAAGACCCTAAAGGAAGTCAAAAGTTTATATCATAGTACTTCATCTCCGAACCCTGGCTTCTCTTTATTTCGTGAACTTGACATATGTTTAGCCTACGACAAGTACAGTGAATCACCACGGATACAATATTTGAGTATTTTGGGTGACTATGTCATCATTACCAAGTGTGTGGGCTTGAACGTAAAAAAAACTGAATGAATTAGAGTTTAATTTTTACTATTGATCAGAGTCTGTATGTGTACTATGAATGTAACTGTGAAATTTGGCTGGACAGTTTTTTTTAATATGTCGGCACACTTTATGCATTTGCCAAAGTAATTATATCACAAAATAACAATTCTATTTTCAAAAGTGGATATTGATTGTAAACTAAAGAAATTAAGTTACGAGGAAAATTGCGAGAACTAATTGATTGACAAAGCAAAAAATGCATCTAAAAATCAATATTCTGCAATTTTACTGTTACAACCTCTCACATTCCCGTTAGGATCTTTGTATTACTATGATTTGTATTCATGAAGCTCTCTCTACAAAACCTAAGAACTAATACAACTAGAAGTACCCATATTATGTGTGAGCGTGACGGCAATAGGGAAAATTCTATGTGAAGAAAAAGGAGAACCTATTTTTCTTCCGTCCCTTTCAGCGTGGCTGGTTTATTTGTTTGTCACAAGTTCAAACTATGGTTCAAATGATTTCTTTGTGACAAATATACCATCATTATCTTTTATTTTTTAAGATTTTAAGTGCTTTCAGGGAATAATTAATGGTTTATGTGTACTCATAGTGGTAGTGAAATGGTAGGATGTGCAGTTTTGGGCTGTAAAAGCCGTAGTAAACAACATTAGGAGAAACTATTGCTGTCGCATAGGCGGGCACGCAGTAGTGAACCACCTGCTACAAAACGTAATAACGTCTTATGTTGATTAGATGACTTTGATTATTGCTTTAAGTAAATAAAAAAAAAAAAACAAAATATGCTTTACGTTAAAAGCGGAATAAAAGAAATGCGGCGCCAATTTAAAAAAAAAAACGAAATGGAGGAAAAAAGTTGTTTATGGGCTTTAGTTTCGTGTGCTACAAAAAATCTATCGTAAATACGATTTTAATCGCTGACAGAGGCACTAATCACTAATTTATAATATTAACATTAATAAATTAATATTTTGGTACATTTTGACATTAACAAATTACTTAAAAAAATACAAACTGGCAAATCACTAATATATTTTATTCTCAATAAAAAAGGTAGTAAGTTTTTTTAATTTTTTGTTGTATGACCACACCTTTTGCCTATTTATCTTAGAAACAGAGTATTTTAAGAATTGACTAATACCGCGTGGGCATCAACCAAACAGTATAATATAATATATTATTAAATCACAACTAAAACCATTAATCTGAAACTGTGACGTTATATCATACAGACTATTATTAATACGTTTTGGCATAAATGGGAAAATTTATTCTATAGATTTATAAACCTACAATAAAAATATTAAAAACATCTGTCATGAAATCACCACAGTACATTAAAATAAAGATAAGTAACTCTTTATAATTTTTTATAGCATTGTTTTTATTTTATTTTACTGTAGTAAAAATAAGATTTTTGGATAAATTCACAGACTGATGCGATGTCAAACTGATGAGTAAAACAGAAAAGAAAAAAAAATTGAAATTCTTAATTCATAGATTTTATATATATAGCGCTTTTTACGAAAGAAGACTCGCGGAATTTAGCGGAATTAAATTAAATTTTAACCATTATAATAATTACTTCATGTCCTAAATTATTTTTAATTGTGAGATAAAGTAATATACATTTAGAGAAGATTTAAACATGAGATATTACGAGGAATCAAAAAATCTATAAATATTTTAAGGTTAAAATTAAAATGCGCGATTGGGGCGCGAAATAAAGGGTCGGATAATTGGAGAAATCATCACATTTTGTCATGGAAAGAGAAAATTACCCTACATTAACTTTGATTAGCAATCTTATGGCGCCATAACACCTATTCTAAGCGCCATTTTTGTATCATTTTTTGTCGCTGTCACCTTAAATGTCGCCGACTATTAGAAAACAAAAAAATGGATAACACTGCAATTTATTACTCCGTTCTCGTAATTTATTTGATATATCTTTAATTTATTTTTATATCAATTATTTTGAATTTTAGTTGATTCTTTAATATTTTCAATTGCCTCTTGTTGGTATTGACCTCAAAAATATTATAACTATAAGAGACTTGATGTTTCTTTTTCTCCAAAAGCACAGGTAACCATAATTAAAATTAATGCCTTATAGAAAACAGCCGGGACCCATATTTCCACGTGCCTTCTGAAAAACACGGTTGCATCCGGGAAAAATATTGCCACATACTGAGATTTGACCCCGGAATAATGCCGGACATATACTAGACTAGCTACGCCCCGCGTTTTTACTCGCTGTACTATAGCCGTAACCTATGTGTTTTTCCAGAGTCTAATCTATCTCTATACGAAATTTCTGTTCAATCGGGCCATCCGTTTTGGCCGGTTTTGGCGTGAAGAAGTAACAAACATACACACTCACAATACAATAACAATATAATACTCTTTATTGCAGTTAAAAGATAACAAAAAAAGACAAAACTAAACTATATAAAGGTCTACAATAGGCGGCCTTATCGCTTAGAGCGATCTACAAACTTACAAACTTTCGCATTTATAATAATATTAGTGTGATACCCCGGACGCTACAACTATTTATATCAACTTTTTTTTTTTACAAAGTTAATACTTAATCGATATTAACTAATGACATCATAAAATAAATATTAATATAAAAAAATGTTTTAGAAATATATATAAACATGACTTCTAAACACCTGCAATCGTTATCGCGTTCCATTCTACGTAGGAAGCAATAAATGAATCAAGTTTTATTTTAAAGTCACGTAAACCCGAACGTAATATTGACTTATACTATATATAAGGTTAACGTCATTTTACTTCTCTCTAAGTATTTTATAGCTGAATTGCTTCCTTGTTGCGAGATCTATCTCCATTTGTTATCGGAGGAAATCAATTAGAGAACATCGATAAGGAACTAGGGTATTTATTTTAGGAGTTGGTATAACAACACTGAAAATAACCAGATTTGAAAAATTAGGATCAATAATTCTTAACCTCATTTACAAATACTATTTTTACAGACTAAATACTATAGCTTCAATTCTCACTGTTGTAGAGTCTGAAAAAATTATCCATTCCCAAAAAATCCTTTTAAGATTACTATGACACATCTGCCGAAGTGAACAGAATTAATGGCATTAGGCATTGATGAACCTGGCCACTTATCTCTTTGACCACTAACATGTCGTGATGAATGACTCCTATACTGCCTCTGAATAAGTATAATACTCTACGGCGTAGGTAGTGGTTCATACGCCTCCACGCAGCTTACCAACTTGAACCGTCAGTATCGCGTGAGCTGCGAAGCCTACACATCGCGCGCTCATTAAAAAAAAACAACTGTCAAATTTCCCGCGCTTTTAATTTTTTTTTTCAAAATGTCAGCTGACGTGTTAAGTGAAGATTTAAAGTCGCGTTTACACTTGACGTCGAAAATAGTCGGACAGGAGCGGATAAGGCGAGCGCGGGAAAATAATGAGGATGTTGCCATATTGTCGATGTTTCTCCCAAATGCGACCGCTGAGAGGGAGAATAAGAAGTTTTGTTGTGCGTTAAGGGACAAGTGTCTGCTCGGCGATGCGAGGAAAACAGCCGCAGGTGTTTATTTAATTAACTTGTTTTTATATAGAGTTTACTAATGTTATTCGTTTTAATTGGCTTGACATTCTTGAAAGAAAGGCTTGAAAGAAACATTCTTTTATTTTACATCAGTCTTTAGTTTAAAGCTTTTTTATTGACCCTAAATTACGATTCTGTGTGTGTGTAAATATTTGATAACTATGATAGATAGAGGCACCAGATGGCCCGAGGCCATTCCAGTATGCGACATAACAGCTGAAGTGGTAGCAAAAGTCTTTTATGAACAGTGGATCGCACGATTTGGTGTAGCAGACCGAGTAACGAGCGACCAAGGTAGGCAATTCGAAAGTAACTTATTTAGAGAACTATTAAGAATTATGGGAATAAAGAAGTATAGGACCACACCGTACAGTGACTAGTGTAAAATTTAGTCTCTTAAAATGTATCAATTTATTTATACCTACTTATTTACTTATTCATTGATCATTCTCATAAATCATCATTTACAGCTTTAGTTGTATTGTAAATAATTGTAACGCATTGAAATTATATATTTTCCATAGTATTTCTTAGATGAAAAGTCTCTTTCAAAGACGTTATATTATCGCTAGATCTTAGTTATACTACCATAATATGCATTTATACTATTAAATATATTATTTTTAGGTGCTTACACTTTTATTAAAAGCTTCGTGCTAAAAGCTTTTCAGACAAATTCGAATGAAATTCGCTGTAAAAATATTATGTGTTATGTATGAACAATTAATTACCTATTAGGTAAAATGTAAGAATGACGAAGTAAACCGATTTCTATCATAATATTTATATTTTATGTTAAACAAATGCATAATAGGATTATGGTTTTAAGTCTATAGCACTTTCTAAACAGGTTTCTTTGTCGTTATGCTAAATATTAATACAGTTCTAGGACTTAATAGGTAATTTATATGTAACTAGTTACACCCCGGTTTCCCCTCATTAAATAGTATAAACTCTAAAGTACGAATTGTAAAATACAAGTCGTACAAAAACTAAGTTGCATTTTTACGCATTTTATAATTTTTATATAGCCACACATTACTTTTTTAATCTTTTTGCTTGGAAATAAGTGCAGTGATCCTTTTTATTAGCGAAAAGTAATAAAAATAGTCTGCTTTGAAAACCAGTTCTGTTATCAAAATTTTCTAAACAATACCTATTTATACGTCATAGATCAATAAAGAAAACTAATAAAATTACAATAAACCTTGTTTAGTATAAGAAAGCATTGACCTAACCTTTACTGCTATAAATATTTATATTTAAACTTCAAAGCAACGAAGAAACCAATAAAAACGTTCAATCAAGAAGCCATTCTGTATAGATACGCCGAACGGTATTGAATTAATCTAATTTCTTTGAAAATAAAAGTGGATTTAGAAAACAAAAATCAATAAAAAGTACCGTATTAACTCCGAGCTAGGCCATTATTTAATTGGAGTTCATTTATATAGACGTCTATATTATTTTGTTTGGCTGACAAGTGACATTTTTAAATGGCTGAAAAGGACAAGGGTGGGGAATATGGACTATGTTCGATATTTGAAAACGATTGGAAACATTACTGAGCATTTATTATGTTAATCACAGCTTTAGCCGCTTATCTTAGAATTTTGCTACATGGCACAGATAGGTTTTAAACAAAAGATTTTACGATAGAAGCGGAGCTGCATAATCTAGTAATAAATAAAAAAGTACTGGTCATAAAATTATAATTTTGGACCCGTTCTTTTTATTTTATTTTAAAAGCTCTTCATATTTATTGTTGTCTACCAACATAAATATTTACGCACACATAACGTATTTGCAAAATTCTTTTTACTATTGTACCTAGACATAAAACGAAATAGCTCGGAAACGAAAACGCTTCTGCATAATTTTGTAATATCCGTTAGGAAAAATTTTATATCCGGCACTCGCCTGTTTCTGCCACTCCATTACCTTTGAACCGTAGAAAAAAAAACAACTGACGTTTAGCGCAGAGAGAAATTTAATTTGACGTGTAGTTTTTTAATTAACGCGTTCCATTTACAAAACTCTGTAGAAATTTTGTGCACTCAGCTTTTGACGATTAACCTGTGCGGAAGTTTTCGAGTATTTCATAGTTTTTGTGTTTCGTATGCTATGTTATGTTGTTAATACTCGTATTTAGGACATATATTGGACCTATGTATATTATGATATAGTCATAGGTATTTTCTTTTGCCTTAAGATTAAATATGGAGCAAAAAAATGATTCTAGCTAGCAGTAGTTTTAAGCACTAGTAACGCAATGAGTCATAGGGCCCACTTTTGGAAAAACGGGTCACTAAACAGAATCAAAGAAAACAACTTGCAGTATTGTAAGTCTATACCAAATTAGATGTTTAATTATAGAGTTTCAGGATCTTTTAACGAGATATCCTCCAGAGAATCCCAAATAAAAAAAAGTTACTTTAAGTACATAACTACTTAACAAAAGAAATAAGTAGGTACATATAAAATCTTTATGGTAATTATTATGGGTTTATCTTTTTACAGAAATAAACCCATAATTACCATAAGACCGAAGCGTGGTCTTAGATTACGTCAACCGAAGCGATGGATTCAACCAGTCTGCCCACTTGTGTAATTATAATGCCATTCATATTATAAATATGTGTATTTTTATTATAATTATTGTTTTTAATATTAATTATACTGGCTTGCTTCGTGGTTGCACTCGCCGAAAAGATATGGCTGTAACGTCCGTGGCCTAGTGGTTATACTTCCGACTTGTAAGCCGGAGGTCCTGGGTTCAAATCTCAGTGTGGCAAAGATTTTCGCCTGGACGCTACCGTGTCTCGGAAGGCACGCAAAACTGTGGGTCCCGGCTGTTTCCTATAAGATATGTAGGAGGCAGTCGTTAGGTCATGTTGCAGGCCCTGTAGTAATCTCGGCGACCTGAAACTGCAATATATAGGTTCGCCACACAACCTATAAATTGTGATTTGACTCTGATAGTGTAAGTAGGGTATAGTAACCTGTTCTGTTGGAGTATAAACCCCCAATTATTATTATGGCTGTCATGATTTAAATCACACTTAATATTATAAATGCGAAAGTTTGTGAGTGTGTATGTTTGTTACTTCTTCACGTCTAAACGGGTGGACCGATTGAGCTGAAATTTGGTATAGAAATAGCTTAGACCCTGGAATAACACATAGGCTACAGTAGGTAAAACCGTTGGGCGCTGCTAGTTTATGATAACCGTGAATACTTTTTGATCGCAATTAGCAGTTAGGATTGATGGGGTTATGAGGCTAATAAAAGTATTGGGGTTCTGAGATAGGCATGTATATAACTTAGATTACTTAATACCTACCTGCTCCTATATTTTTAATGTACCCAGAACACATGAGCAAAATAAAAAAAATATATAAAGATTGTAAAATTTTTGAAGATGTTTATCAAGCTTTTACACACCCATACAGACTCTCAAATTTTTATATTATTAGGCGTGTTAATAAAACAGGTAAATGTACCCATTTATCACTGACACCCACTTTTATAAATTAAAATCAATAAGTGGATTTGTGTCGATTTTAATTAAATTTTTAAAGGCCTGTTGTAGAATCAGTAGCAATTTTTTTGATAGCGGGAATATCAGTGATTTTCTTAAACTAGTGGATCGTCGTAAAATGCAGCGCCTCAAGAAATTTAGTAGTGGAGGGAGGAATTCATCTCTCCTTCTTAGTTTAGTCTAGTACAGTCAACTACAAAGAGATGTATCCATGTTAGGAAAAAAAATGAAGGGAAATGAAGGGTCCAAAATGAAGTAAATTTTCATTTGCCACAATGAACTACCCTTGGTTCGTGACATTTCTAGTAGCAATCAAACTTTATATTATCATCGACTCGTTTAATATGCAACAATGATGTATCCTTATTTCTATATTATATTATTTCTATATTCCTACTTTTCCTTAGGTGATACATAATAATAGCATTTAAAATGAACCGAATATAGTATAAGATGATGGTGGATACTGAAAATGTCACGAAGTAAGGGTAAATAATGTTTGCATACTAAAAGTTCCTTCATTTTGTAAGACTAACATGGATACATCTCTTTGTAGTTGACTATACCATCTACGACCTCAACGTCACTTAACATCACTCGGGATCGTGGTCAAAGGCTAACTTATATAACGAATAAAAAAGTAAGAGATATAATATTTTATCTATTACTTTTAAATTAAAATTCCGCTTCCGCTTTCCGCGTTTTTCTGGAGGCGCTGCATTTTACGACGATCCACTAGTTTAAGAAAAGATTTACTGATATTCCCGCTAAGATAATCTTTAAAAAAAACACGATGTTAAGCAACACGAGGTATAAGTAAAATCAAAGTTTAAAGTTCATACGAGTTAAAGCAATTATATTGCCATCCGTTTAGATTTAAACGTTTGCAAGAAATTATTAGATACCTTTCTCTATCTCCGATTAAACTGTAAAATAATTATTTGCAGAAGATAATATTTTTATATAATATAACTAAATGCGCCCAGCGGTTTTATCCGCTTTGTGCTATGTGTTCCAGGTAGCCTATGTGTTATTCCAGTGTCTAAGCTACCTTTATACTAAATTTCAGCTTCATCGGTACACCCGTTTAGACGTGAGGAAATAACAAACATTCAACAACACAAACAAACTCACAAACTTTCGCGTTTATAATAATGTGTGATTATGTTACAGTCAAAAGCCGATGTGCAGTATCTCTGCAAATTTACAGGTTATTCCTAGGTTTGACCAAGGCTTTATAGTGGTGGTAGGCTTCGGCCGTGGCTAGTTACCACCCGCTGGACAGAACCGTGTCGCCAAAGTCATTACGAGTATGAACGTGTTAAGCAAGATGTTCCGTGAAGCCAGGCAGGGATTATCCCGCCTTCTAAATTCACTCTGCTACCTACCATCTACCACCGCATCGTTACTTAACATCGCAAAGTTGGTTAAAGGCTTACTTATAATTATGGATAAAATATGTTTTTAACCCTTACGCCATCCGTGCAACTTTAAAAAACCATTCCTTATTATGGAATCCATTGACTATTTATTTTTATTCACATTACAACTAATTAAAACGAAATCCTTCAATACTTTCATTTGACCTTTGATAAACGAGTAAAGTCCCGGGTCAAGGTTTAGGCCATTAATTAAATAAATTTCAATTAAAAATGACATCACCATAATAAATACGGTAGTCAGCGCTTGCCTTGTTAAGATGAATCATGGAGGTTTGGTTTAAACACAAGTACTTATTAAAAGATTAACTTTGATCTCGATGAGAAGTGACCATCGTGATGGACCTAACGTTTTTTTAATACTGGCTGAAACCTCAGGTTTTGCATGCCTTTTTCATAATAATTTACCGCGAGTAATTTTTTTGTCCCAAATTTTTTTAATCAGATGAGATCTGATTAAAAAAATCTTTCTGTTTATTGGCGTGGTTTCTTGATTTCAAACTTATTCAATAAATACTTAAATAAAATAGGAGATGTAACCTTTGGAAATATTTGCCAGTAAAATACGCACTTTTCGAAGATTACCCGGAAATAAACTGTAGTTAGACCGACAGACAAAAATGTATATAATTGTTAAACAAACACTTCAATTTAATTACATGCCCCCCTTTTTAAAGCCTGAAATGAGCTTTTTTCCCACAAAAAAATGTACTTATGTATTCTCCTTAAATGCATATCAGGAAATGTACTTGAGCAATCATTGGATGATGTATTCGTTCCGAATAGGGTGATCGTACCAGATGTTGGCCTGTCCGCCTTGACCCTGGCACTGCACTGACACTGGTCACTGGTCATGTGACCTCCGCCTTAGCAACACGTGTTTTTGTACTGCATGAATTATAAGCCATTGATTGATGTGATGTATGGGGAATGACGTAATGTTTGAACAAGAAAATTATTATGATTTTGACAAGGCAGAGATAAACCATTTTCAAATTGCGTGTTGTTCCGCGTAACATTAGTAACATAATGTTTAGCGGTCAGATATAATTTAAAAATGGATATTGTATTCTTTCGAGTATTCCTCGTACGTATCCTTTTAGGTATTGAAGTGCTTAGGTGTGAGATGAACGATTTAGAGAATTGTTAATGTAAATGTTTGTTAAGGAAAATGTTCACTTATTGATATACTAGCGGCGCCCAGCGGTTTTACCCGCTGCCTATGTGTTATTCCAGGGTCTAATCTAGTCATATCGGTCCACCCGTTTAGGCGTGAAAGGGTAACATACATCCAGACATCCTGACATCCAGACATCCATTCTTACAAACTTTCACGTTTATAATATTAGTAAGATTGAGATTACAGATAATTCATAAAAACTGTCACATGACCTAAATATAATATTGGTGTATGTTAAGACGTCACATATTATGTTAACCACTATAAAACATTTCTCACTTAATCAGTCCTGTCTATGAAATTATTTCAAAACATAACTGTTATTACTTATTATACTTATGACGAAAACAGAAAATAGAGATGTAATCGCAAACGTGACAGTTGAAAGGTCGTTCATGTAGGTATATCTATCTAAATATATAAAAGGAAAGAGTGACTGATTGACTGATCTATAAAATGTTGAAATCTGGAACATAGATTAGTTTTATGACGTAGACCTCCGCTAAGAAAGGATTTTGCCATGCGGGCAAGGCCGCGAGCATTAGCTAGTAATATAGTATAATTGGTTATGTTTGTAGTCTTCTAGTCTCTAATATATAAAAAAATCATGTCAGTGTTTGTTATTGATGTTTATCGGCTTAAGCGATTTCTGAGAATAGATCTTAAAGTTTTTTTAACAGATGCAGACGAAATTGCGCCTGTCAGCTAGTATTTATATAGGATCTTCCTCAATCATCAGACTCACTGGTGCCTCATTAGATCATAAGATATAACATAACATGATGATACAAAACCTACGCAGAAAGTCCAAGGCAGTCGAGTCTGAGCTCCATTATATTCACAATCGATTCTGTACTGCATAGTTTCAGATAATTTTCATCTGTTCACGTGGACCGACCTGTGTGGTCTACACGTGAACATGTGATCTTGATAAGGAAATTTTACTATGCATAAAAGGGATATTATGGTTTCTGAAGGCGGCCTCGTCGTGTTTTATTGCGCCCACGTTTCTTTAGAATAAACCAAAATTTAACCTTTTTTATTTAGTTATCTGATGATATACTATTTTAAATTAAGCACTTATATAGTCCTGTGCGGGAAAAAGTCTTCCCTAGTTCTTTTTTTGGAAGCTAAAAAAGGTCAATAAGATAAGAATCAACTTCCGGTTCCAGGTTGTAGTTATATCCTAAAAGTGTTGAACTAAAGTAACACTCAGATCTATCATTGTATCAGGCCAAACTTTAACTTGCTTATTTCAAACTTATTACGTTCGATTGATTGATTAGTTGGTATGGGGCATGTTTATAATTTGTTGAATGTTGTAAAATCCTCACATTTTATTTTTTTACGCATTATTAATTACTCGTATATACATTTTGCTCTGCACGTGTCACATGTTTTGTTCAAGTAATTTAAACTTATGTATATTATGTTAAACTAATATTTTAGTTGTTATATTTGCTTTTCATTAAAGCTGTGTAACCCAAGCAAATAGAATCTCGTTAAATCTTCAAACGTATGGCAGAGGAGCCTGTGGATTAGTATGTCAACTTGAATTACATCATCACTCATTGTTGGTTAGCTTGTTTGAAAATTTTGTAACCTTGGGAATTAATGCACAGTAAATATGTACCTATAACATAAGTTTCTTATTGTTGCCTAATTAAAAATATGCTTTTATAAATAATATCATCACATCTTTTCTATACATACAGATAAGTATATAACTAATAATAATGAGCAGTGCTTATATCGCTGAAATAATATCGAGTTGAAATTTGGCACAGGGATAGATATTATGACTTTGACTTTCCTGAAAATATTTCCTCATAGACATAAGCTTTGATAAATTAAAAAAATGAGTTTTTTTTATTCGATACTTACTACTTAATAGGCATCGTGGTGATTTTTAGAGTGGGCAGACGGCAGATAAAAAAACCAAAACTTCAAAAACTACCTCTACAATTCTAGTTCTTAATTCAGTTCAAAACGACTCCCAATAAATATTTGTTTGAAATGGGGTTTACGCGCCAATAAAGTGCCTCATTTGGTGAATATTTGAATACTGCCCACGCGTCTGACATCAGCGCAGCGGCCTTGTATCGGTGCCCAGTCGAACTGCTAACGTTCTTTACACACAATGATGCCACAGATGCATGGAGCTGCATTATGAACAATGTTGACTTTATGTCATAATTTGAAACGCTAATTTAGGGGTGCGGTGCGTCTGTGATGTGATGTTACCATCACGAGAGACGAGGAGATAATGCAGACTGGTTACCTTGTTCTTATTTGTGGATTTAAAAATTAAATTATGAATACTAACTTAACCATAGTACCTTTAAAAAACATTTCTTTACCGGAACGAAACCGCTAAAATAATTTAGTTACGTAGTTCATAAATAAAACAATTTAAAACGAATAGGATATTATGTTGACAAGAGGCCATAATAAGTAACCGTTTACTTTCTCAACGACCTTTCAAAACAGAGGATTTGCGTAGGTACGTATTTAATTTTATAATTAACATCTTAATTTATGGCACCCACGCTCTCATATTTTCAAGGAACTGAGCGGGCTCAAGCCTGTTTCCAACGTTTATAGCCTAGTACATTCTAGTGTTTCATTTCTAAACCACTTTCCAGTAATCTCGATCTGCTAGAACGACATCACTAGTCAGTAGTAGTACATATCTAATGTTTTCTAGAATAACTTTGTAAACTGAGCAAATAATAAATTATTTTGAAAATAGTTAAAATAATTTATTTTAGCTAAATATATGGCTTAAATTCAATACGTTTTTCAACGTTAATAATATCGTCGTTCTTTTTATTTGACACATAATATCAAAACAGAACACACACAATATCATAATATCATAATATCATCAGTTATTGGATAAGAAAGGTAGGAAAACTATTAAGTTTTCCTACCTTTCTTATCCAATAACTGTCCATAGCTTTTGTATGATTGTTCAGATGAAATGACGAATCCGTTTCTCGACCCAGTTAGTAACTACTCGAAAATTCATTGCAATAAAAAAATACGTCCTGCAAATTGAGAGTTGCGTGTTCACAGTCATTATATTCCGTTGCGATTAGCAAAAAATGTCCCCGTACCTTTGTGTGATGTTAATTGAAGCGGTGTGGGTTGTACTGAACAAACTTTAGCAATTCAACCCGTCATATTGTCCAGTTATTAAATGCTAACAGGACGGAGGCTTTCACAATGGACGTGGGAGACCATCGTGTATTCAGAGCTTATGAGTTTTGCATAAAACGTGTGTTTTGTTTCCTCGTATCGATTGGGCGACGTTGAAAATTGTGCGAGAATTGGTGCAGTTCCCTACTCTTTTTTGGATTACACTACTTATTTAACTTTTTAAGTGACAATAGAGAAAGAATAACCCAATAATGCTTCACTTATTGTCCGTAGACTATCGTTATTTTTCTCGAAAACTTGCTTGTTTTCAGACAGAGTTCGGTACCTAGGTATAAGCTAACGTTCCACCTAGCGCAAGTTTTTGCGCAAAGTGTAAAATTTTCAAAACACGACGTTCTTACGACGTTTTCTTTGGGAATTTCACACTTCGAGTTAATAGGTACATCAAGTAGGGCTAGAGGGCTAGTCAACTAGCCCTGCTTGATGCACTTACTTCACAGGGATAGTCAACTAGTTTGGATTTCAGTCGCAAAAAAAATTAAATGCAAAATTTACGATATTAGTTCCCATTTGTACAAATATGATTTAAAAAGAACAATTCCCGTCATATCTTGTAAAGGTTTTTGTTCTGTTGTACTACTAATAGTCAAATTATGCAAACATGCTACTCCGTATCATGTTGCGAAGTTCAAAGACCTATTTGTAGACAAAATCTAGACATGTCACGGATTATTGTATGGTGTAAAACATAGACGAATAAATAAACATAATATCTTATATATTTTACTAGCTTGTGTTCGCGGCTTTGCCCGCGTGTGAAAATCCTTTCTTAGCGGAGGTCTACATCATAAAATCTATCTACATTCCAAATTTCAAGCGAATCCGTTCAGCGGTTTGAGCTGTGGGTTGATAGATCTTGTGGGTAGATCAGTCAGTCAATCGGTCACTCTTACCAAAAGGTAAGAGTGACCAAATGAGTGAGTGATGTGGTGATGTGAGTGAGCAAATAGATTAAAATATTACGGAAATCTAAATATATAAAAATATATTTAGATTTCCGTAATATTTTAATCTATTTGCTAAGTTAGGCCTTTGCCCTGCAGTGGGACAGTATGGGCTAATAATAATAATAATTTGCTAAGTTAGGAACTCAATAAAATTTCGAAAATTCAATAAAATTACTTTTTTTAAATATTCGCTTTAAAAAATAAAAATCAATATATATTAAAAATGTTTTATTACCATTTAAATGTTATAAGATTTTTAAATAATAAATTTGTTTTATGTATGACTAGATTAGCTTATATTAGTATTTATATTTTTTATGAAATAATATATTTAGATTAAAGAGGAAATTGAACCACTTTATTCTATAAAAAAATGTAATTACTCTTTTAACTTTTAACCACGAAGAACGTGGATCAGATAAAAACTTAACTTTTCAAGAATTTTAAATTAAAAGGATACAAACAAAAGTTTATTTCAATAGACCATTCCTCATTTCCAAAACAAATACATTTCCAAACACGCAACATTTTCTCAAAGAAACCAACTTTTATCAAGGAATCGGATGAAGTTTTCCAATTTAAAGTTCGCAACAATAATACTTTTGTTGAGTTTAATGGACGACGTCTGATTTTAACGATAATGATGATAAATATCTACACTGGCTGTTAATGGTGATAGATTGTTGTTAAGTTAAACGTTTATACGTTAATATAAGGATTTATTATTTATAGATATGTTACCGGCCAAACCAGATTTCCGGACAAACTAGTTTAGCCTAGGCTAAACTAGTTCGTCCTATAGGCGATAGGATAAACTAGTTTGGCCTAAGCTAAACTAGTTTATCTTAAGACCGATAGGACGAACTGGTTTGGCCTAGGCTAAACTAGTTTGCTCTGAAATCGGGTTTGGCCGGTAACAGATATAACAAGGTAATTCTTACAGTTTATTAAGCTTTGAAACTGAAAAAATAGAGGAATAATTAAATACAAGATGAAATTATTGATGTTTTGAGCCAAAGCTACTGACACCTTGACGAAGAAAGGAACATTTTAGTAAAGGGTTTCTTTTTAACATTAATAATTATTGTTTAGTAACATTAATAACTAAATATAGGTGTATAGGTATATTTACCGCTTTTCTTTTGTTCTTCAATCGTCAAAATCCTTTCCATTGCTCGATTCTATATTATTAAAATCTACAATTAAATCTAAATCTCAATTTAAATTTATTAGTGGTATAATGCACGCCACAATTCACAATCTGTGCATTTCCCAAAAAAAAAAATCTTCATTGTATGAATAAAAAGGAAGGCAAATTAAAAAATCGATATGATACGTTTCTTAGGACCTCGTAGACAGTCGTAGACCTTGCACATATATTACGATCCTATTTTCCACGTTTCTATTTCCATTACATTAGCGCTATGTTACCCTTGAAACCATATCACCTGCATGTCATGCATTTCATAGTCCTCTGTCATGCACCCTCAAGGACAATCGTAGTACTACTGATGGCCCAAGAGTCAAGAGCTAGCGATCGGTATACCTTCGTCGTTTTATAAAAGCTGAAAGTTTCAACAGTTCAATAGAGGTAAGAACTATTCCCAAATATGAGACCACCCAAGTTAAACTAGCTTTTATGCTATAACGATATGCAACAAATTTATGATAGTTCAAGAGGGTTGGAACGGACATCTGCCGATTTGGAGGGTAATAATTCTTAATGGAATTACCAAGAAAATATATAAAAACTATCTTTTATACTATAACTAGCGGACCCGCAGGCACTTCGTCGCGCTTAATAGAAAATTAATAAGGTTTCTCTACTATATTATGCATGTTTTATACATATAAACCTCTTAAATCACTCTATCTATTAATGAACTGCATTAAAATCCGTTGCGTAATTTTTAAGATATAAGCATACATAGGGACAGACAGACACGTGAAGCAACTTTATTTTATACCATGTAGGACGAATTTGAGAGCCGATTTGATACACCTTTATTACTTGACTAGCTTATGCTCGCAGCTTTGCCCGCGTGGCTAAATCCTTTCTTAGCGGAGATCTATGTCATAAAACCTACCTATATGCCTAATTTCAACTCACTCCGTTCAGCGGTTTGGGCTGTGCGTCGATATATCAGTCAGTCAGTCACTCTTTCCTTTTATATATTTAGATATCTGAGCCATCCAAGTTTCATATTTTTTGATAATTCTAACCCTATCTATCAGCCCAGCTTTTATAAAATGACGAAGGTCTCCCGATCGCAGGCTCATGCTCTACTAAGTACGTCGTCACGCAAACATTGCATTTTATGATACTTAAATATTATCTACCGCCAATAAAACAGAAGGTTCACGACAGTACGAGATTTCGAGGAATTGGCGAACTTTGAACTTAGTGTTGTTTGGGAGTTTAGATTCGTCATTGATTTTGTTGATTCGTTGTTTCAAAACAACGAAATTCAACAATTGGAAAACAACAAATTATGGAATTCAACAATTGGAACAATTGGAATTTTAACAATTCACGAATTGTCAACAATTTGTGTTTGTTTTAATGAAAATAAATCCTATATTTCCTTATATCATTGGTACTTCCTTAAGTTTATTAGGTAAGCTATATTAACGATAAAAAATCAATTGAATCACAGGTTAAATAAGTACTAAGAACGTTTTTTTTTTCGCCGGGAATAAATGCATTACGCATACCATCGAGGGAATGGGAGGGTTATGTGGGACTCCCGTGCAGGACAGCTGCACGGTTTACCCACTAAAACAACCCGGCGGCACTCCCGCATCGTCTTAGTGACGGAGGAGAGAAATGATATGGACCAAATCTATAACGTGCCTCTTATAATATTATTATTAACTGAATTCCGGTGTTTAAAATATTTTAATAATATTTTAATCTAAATAATAGTTGCCAATTTGTCAAGAATACGTAGTTCTCATTATCCTCTTCAATTACTTCGTATTTTCTCCAACACCTTTCCGATAACGAAATAATTGAATAGGTAAATACCTAAATAATAAATAAAAAATAAATAAATAATAAATATTTCAGGACATTTCACACAGCGCCATCTAACCCCATACTAAGCAACTTAATGCTTGTATTATGGTGGTTAGGGTAACGGATATAATACTTATATACTTTACTTTTGTAAATACATACTTATAATAGATATTGAAACCACCCAGACCAGAAACAAATGTCTGCGGATCACACAAACATTTGTCCCATGCGGGAATCGAACCCGCAACCCTCCGCGCTGCAGGCGGGCATCAGCCAACCGCACCACAGAGGTCGTCAAAGAACACGGAAAAGCCTTTAGTTTGTTTACACCTGACAATGAAAATCTTAATGCAAATCGTGTTGTGTATCAGGACCATTTCCTTGGAGACAGTCCATCAATGTTCACGTAACCTTGTCGGAAGTTGAAGCCAAGGGCGACTTTAACTGCAAATCGAACTTTTGTTCCGATGATATGAACAAATTGTACTGCATGGAAGAACTGTTTATAAATGACTAAACTGATGCAGTTTACCTACAGTGTGCATAATAATAGAGATTAAATGGAAATGCAAACGGAAATTATGAAAACATTACAAATTTAGATATTTTAATATTTAAGTTTGAAAGGGCCTTTATTTAATTTTTCCTTATTTCGTGAAGGTTTTTTGGTGTATTACAGATGTTTAAAAAGCTTTTACTTGTTCTTCCGCCTGGAAAACAGCTGCGAAACGCTAGTCGTCAGACTTCCGCGTTAGGTACGCGTTAGCTTTTCAGTTTTACAAATAGGTACACACAAATTTAAAAGCTCTCGAGGTGTATTTTTTAGGAAATTTTCTCAGCAAAATGTATTTAATAGTTCTCGCTCAGATTGGTGGGCTTAGGTAGATTTAGACTGATCACATCAACTTTACAACTTAATTTGTGTTTTTTTACTCTGGATAATAACTTACGGATCCCTCTGGTTGCAGTCCCAAACAGTCAAACCAAAGTTAGTCTGTGAAAACGTTGATTAAAAAAAACTTAATTTGTACTGTGTCGCACGTTATTCAGCAAAGCCTGGGAGGGGTTTAGGGATTTTCGCCTTCTAGGTTAAGTATGCTACCATCTTCGGCTGCATCGTCGCTTAACATCACGCGAGATCGTGATAAAAGACTTATAATGACAAAAAATACTAAAACAAAATTCTCATTATTTCCAGGCACCAAGAAGATGGAATACAAGACGAGGCAGTGGCACGAGAAGTGCTTCTGCTGCGTGGTCTGCAAGAACCCCATCGGAACCAAGAGCTTCATCCCACGCGAGCAGGAGATCTACTGCGCCGGCTGTTATGAGGACAAGTTTGCCACTCGCTGCGTTAAGTGTAACAAGGTATGTACTTAGAAGTCTAATGTATAAGTGCTGTGTTGTATAAGTGAGTTGTGTTGTATAAGTCGAAGTAAAACACATTGTAGCTACAAAAATATACAAAATTGTTCTACCACTTATACAAAGTTGTGTTGTATAAGAGTGTAGATGTGATGTATAAGTGAGTAATTGCGTTTTATGAGTGTGTAGTTGTATTGTATAAGTCTGTATATTGTATAAGTGATAAGTTGTGTGTAGTTGAGTTGTATAAGGGGTTTTTTTATTCTTATACATGTGAAATATAGCAGAAGTACATGAAGTTCAAGTCAGTTGATACCAATTACCACCAAGGATTTGCAAGACATAGCTCCAGATAGGGACACGACTTCTTAATATTGCTCCCTAGACAAATTCAAACAATTTATGGAAAAAACAAGATTTCAATAAATATCTCTCTTCAGTTCTTTCTCTTTCAGTGTCTTGTCTTTTTTGTTAAACTTTGCATCGAGAAGAAGAAATGCTTATAAATCGCTGTATTTTCCAGATCATCACGCAAGGCGGCGTGACATACAAGAACGAGCCGTGGCACCGCGAGTGCTTCACGTGCACTAACTGCAGCACGTCGCTGGCCGGACAGCGCTTCACATCTCGCGACGAGAAGCCTTACTGCGCCGACTGCTTCGGAGAACTCTTCGCCAAGCGGTGCACCGCTTGCACCAAGCCTATCACTGGTTAGTATAAACGTCATAGACGTCTCTTCACTTTCATTAAAAACACGATGTTTCTCTCTGTAAAAAATATCTCTGGATTTAACTAAAGTTATCGATCATAACTTTTCAATCACGTTTTTTTACTCATTCTAGGGATTCAACTGAATATATTGATGAATAATTTTACCAGTTTTACGTTTGGATAAACTGATATAACTGATCCTACCCAACGTAACTACGGCTCTTCGCCTCTGAGTCGCTTGTCATATTTCTACAATACTTTTTTCTACAAATAAATCTTCCGTTCTGTTATGAAATCAAATAATGCAACCTCAATTTTTGATATTTTAAACTACCGAATGTTGTTTTTCAAAATTAAAAAAAACCATAGATCCTCAATATTGCTGTCGTTTTGCTACGCTCTACGTTGGCTTACAGAATACACGATATATCGGTACCTAAAATCGTGATCGTTTTCCAATTGCAGGTATCGGCGGCACCCGGTTCATCTCGTTCGAGGACCGCCACTGGCACAACGACTGCTTCATCTGCGCGCAGTGCAACACCTCGCTCGTGGGCAAGGGCTTCATCACCGACGGACAGGACATCATCTGCCCCGAGTGCGCCAAGCAGAAACTCATGTAAATACTCTCTCACTCTGTGGAACTGTCACCGGACTTATACCACCTGACTAACTGCGGACTTTGTCGCTGGAACTTATCATATAACACCTCACTCGTGCGCAAGGGATTTATCATCAATAGATAGGACATCATCTGCCCTGAGTGCGCCAAGCACAAACTTATGTAAATACACTCTCTCTGTGGAACTGTCACCTGACTAAGTACGGACTATGTCGCTGGAACTTGGCTTACTAATACTATTTGGATTATGTACTATTTGGATTTTGTGGAAATGAAGTCTGATTGATATTTGCAGTGACAAAGTCCTACTATACAACAGTATGTCCTTATATCAGAAGAATATTTTTGAGTAAACTATATACATTGATGAAACGTACGCTTGGGTATTATGGAGTAGCATGAGAGTTGATTTTTGAAATGGGGTCTTGTATGTTTATGAAATTTGTTTTACAAACCGTCGAGAGTAATTTTTAAAAGAACGAATTTGGCTTTTCACGTGTTAACATTTCCCGCATTTCCACTTTTAGTCACAACTTAGACAATGTGACTAAACCTCACTACTAAAAGTGTCCAACTGACTAACATTCATGACTAAAAGTGACCAACACTCCCACTTTTAGTCGCCATTGTATCCACGTGACTAACACACATGTTTTATGGTTGAACAGCGATAAAGCCGTACTACCGGTAGTCGCTAACGCGCGAGATTGGTGCTCGTTCAAAACTAAGGACATGCCCAGCGATCAGTTGTTCAAAATGACTGACAACTTTCACTTTCGCAAGGTCCACGTTCCCAACGTCCCTAGAACATAAACGATTTTTATACAAAACAATGAAAAAAAAAAACGAAAATCACAAAAAAATGTGAATGCACAAAATTATAATTTAGTTCGCTTTTCTACTTTATTTATATATTTTGATTTCTATGTTATCTTCACTAATATGTTAGTATTGTATTAAATGTATTTGATGTATGTCACAGTCAGGACGTAAAACACGCCTTTAAGTTACGGGCTAAGGCGAAACGTTTCGCCTAGGCAGAACATTCACCTTAGCCCCTAGACAAATAGTTGTATTTAACGTATGATTGCGACATATAATGAATTATATTTATTGTATTAATATATATTTATATTGCTAATTGCCATATAATTTTGCTTTGGCTGTTGTATTAGTCCTAGAATTTATTGTCATTTATCTAGTGCGATTCACACGTTGCCTTAATAACATATCTAAGTCAATTTGAGGGTAGTTTATATATTTTGTGTTGTAACATAAAATCTACGTTATTTATAAATGTTGTCATTAAAAAAATCTTGCCTTTCTTTCCGCAAATTCGGAGATCGAAGTTACAGGAAAGAATATTCGGTATACAACAAGGTTTATAAGTAAAGAGGTTACAACGCATTCTGGTGTTACCAGAACATAAAACATCCCGATGTATTTATATGCTTGTCATATAACATAGTTTTTAAGTAACGTATTGACAGTAATGTAATTATGTGTTTTAATTAAGTATTTATTTAAACGGGAGTAAGCACTTATTATTCGAGCGATGTCGGCGGTGTTGCCATGTCACATAATATTGAGATTTTAGATGTAGTGTTGCTATATGCCGTTGGACGTCGCCACCTAACACCGTAATATTAAGCGGCTGGGACAAATTAAATTATATAGACATTTTTTTAATGGCAAGACTGCCTTCTGCGCACTTTTCTACGCGACAAAAATATCCAACATGATAAAAAACTATATTTTATTTAATAATATTTGAATATAAGTGTCTATATAATTAAAAATGTCATAGTAAAGCGGCGTCTAGTTTTTACTAATAAAAAAATAATAAAAATATTTTTGTTCTCGAATAAGCAAACTTGTTACAATAATGTAATTGAATGTTATCAATATTTTTACATGATAATAATATATATAATATTTGTTAGATTTAGAGAGTTGTATGTAAGTGATACCATCTGTGTTTGAGATTCTTGACCTAATATTGACCACTGAAAGGGGGAACATTTTTAAAGGTTACTTGTTAATGAATAAATTATTCGAATGTTGAATATTAATTTATAATAATGTACACTTTTAAAATGCTTAGCTGTGTGATCTGATTAAATCTTTGTATCTACCCATAGATTGTAAAACTATGAAACTGAAATAAATCATTAAAAGTATTATTGTTTGTTTTTTATTTTTTACCATCATTATGTATAGTCGGGCTAACTTTAATAGGCCAAATTTGACTTTTGACAGCTGTCAGTCATAGTTACCTAGTGATGAGGCGTGTTTGTAGATTTTGATAAAAAAGTTACCTTTTCAAGTCGTTTCTGGGGTCCTAGGCAAAAAATAACGAAATTTTACCCCCTCCATACTCCGGAAAGCGCTCCGGAACCGACTACCAAAGTTTCAACCCCCTACTCCTTAAAATTTATCACCGGTCAGTGTAGGATTACTCTTATAGGAATATAGAGAAATAAACACACATTTCTGACCTCAAATGTAGAATGGCGTACCTATCACTGAAAATTACTAGGAGCCCAGAAACTATTAAGAGATACAAAGACGGGAGAATGCGTGGAAGTGATAACAGATATTGTGCCAAAAGCTACTTTAAAGCACTAGGGAGGCAGAAACTAGAAGTAGACAAAAAGAAAGAGAATCACAATCTTATTAGTGGGAAAGAGATAGCAGATATGCAAGCGCTACTATGAAATAGACAACTTGAACATAATTTCTGACAAGCCAAGGCTGTGTATGTATAACTTAATCTCTTCATGGTTTCTGTCAGAAGAAACAGTCTAAATTAAATCATCATATTTATTTACTCTTATCACATAACTTTCGTAGCATTTTACATTATTATTAAATAAATACATTTCCTTAAACTAGTAGGAGAATATTATGTACAAAACTAATAACAAGCTTAAAATGACGAGTACAATTTTGATGCGAAGCTTATATAAAAACAAAAATAATTATTCTTCAGACATAGATGTTCACTGTCCATTTATGTTCAAAAAAGTTAGTGACCCACATATGGGATGCCTCATATGCGGGTCACATAACATAACAAGTCAACAAGTTGCCATGTGGGTCACATGTGCATGGGCGGATCAAGGATTTTTTCTGGGGGCCCAAAGTGTAAACAATCAAAACTAAGATCACTATGATTTTGGAGATTATCGGCTATTTTTTTTTAATAATTACAGAGAAATTGTTTAAGAAACCCGCCCAGCTGCTATGCTGGATATTAGAACGATATGTTGGACTTAAATCGTCATAGGGCATCCCTGATGACCTAATCTTTATAGGACAGTGAATGTGTTTAGATTCAAGCCAAACAACTACCCAAATCTGTTGTCAATTCAAAAAGTAATATGAAATTGTCTTAAAATGGCAAAGTTATAATTTGTACAGTCTTATTATGAATACACTGAACGCAAAGAGCATTTTACATTGAAAAGTGCATTTTAATACTGGACAAACTTTACATAGTTTTATTTATAGACATATCTGTCAAATAGTCACATCGGAAAAATCTCTACTTTTAGGTTTGTAGGACTCCTTTAGGAGAGCAAACAAAAGTATGTTTGCATAATTTTTTGATCTTCTTTGAGTAAAACAAATAAATTGTGCTAAATCATAGATTAAAAACATAGGAAGATGGGGTATTGACGTTTCTAACATGGACAGCTTCAATTACGCCCATGGGCTTAATTTAAGAGCAGAAATTGTTCCTGGCACAATTTTACTACAGCGCGAGTCAACGCGGCAACAAAGACTTTTCGATCCAACAGGTCCAAGTTTGGCATAGCAACGAAAGCGCTATGGCGCGTCTTTCCGTTTTCTTTTTATCTAAGTGCTAATTCCATTTTTAATTGCTCACCAGCAAAGTTGGGATTTTTCTGATTTGAGTTTGTCCTATAGTCATGTATATAGTAATCTTAATAACTTGCTTTAGTTACGCATTAGTTTTAGAAAGCCAATATCACTCGCACAGAAATTCAGAAGTCCAATCACATAATTTTAAGTTGTAACTTAAAATTCGTCTTCGTATCAGTCAGTCCCAAAGTATTTCTGTCCGAAATGGTTGGGTGCGACGGGGTGAAGCTCTGCAGTCAATATCTTCATCTTAGGAACGTAATCAACCACTGCTTGAACGGCTGCTGGGGTGCAGAATAGGTTGGACAGGATTATACGCTCTTCTTTCACTCCGTGTTGAGTTAGGACGTTGACTGCCTGGAAATGACAATTTTTCTTAGTGTTTGATTAACTTACAGAAGGAGTATACATTTTACAAGCTTTTATTTACTTTCACTTGTGCTAAACAACAAATGACAACAACAGACAACAAAACAACAACACAAAACAAAACAACAGACAACTGTTGTCTGTCTGTAATCAAATCTTGCAAGTCAAATTTGACCCACTTCCTGGTGATTGAGCTGAAATTTTGCATGCATGCATAAATCGAATGACAATGCAATATTATTGACATGGAGCTGATCTGATGATGGAGCGAGAAGGTGGCTATAGGAACTCCGTAATTAAACGACGTAACCCCATCGAGTTTGGGCTCATTTGATTCGCCTTGACGAGTACTTTATGGTAATAATAATAAAAGCTTGTTTTTAAAAAGTTTTTTTTTATATTTCACTTGTTTATTTAATTTTTGAATAGAATAGATCCTACTAATATTTCGCTCTTAAACACAGGCTAAACAAGTTACACATAAAATAATATGTGTCCAATATTTTTAACCCCCGACGCAAAAACGACGGGGTGTTATAAGTTTGACGTGTTTGTCTGTCTGTGTGTGTCTGTCTGTGGCATCGTAGCTCCCGAACGGATGAACGGATTTTGATCTACTTTTTATTGTTTGAAAGTAGAGTTAGTCGAGTGTTCTTAGCCATGTTTGGTGGAAATCGATCAAAGATGGCCGCCGCTACAAAATGGCGGATTATTTTTTTCTTCTACAACCCCCTCAATATGGGTATCAAATGAAAGGGCTTAACGAGTAGAATACAACGCACTATAATAAATTCAAAATCCAAGATGGCCGCCTCCACAAAATGGCGAATAACACATTTTGAATGTGTTGCGTTGGGGTTTTTTAAAATTTTTAATTTAATTCACTTGTTTAATGTATTATTCAGTAGTAGTGCAGTGTATTCATAATGTATATTATATTGTACCTGTAAAAACATTCTATTATTTATAAACATTTGTCATAGTTTTAAATTATGGATATTTTGTGATATTACAATAATCATGTTTTGTGATTATCATTCATTCATATACCAATAGTACCTGTTTAACAGTATTTCCCGTAGACATGATAGGGTACATCAGAAGCACCTGCCTCCGGGCAATGTCTTCCGGGAACTTGGCGTATACCACGTGAGCTTCGTGTGTGTCCGTGTCACTCTCCACCAGGATCTTACCGATGCGGATGGATCGGCAGCAGTCTCGGAGGCCCTGAAAATTCATATATACAGAAAATTACTTTACTACCCATTTTCTTAGTTGTAGTTTTATTTATTAGTGGTACATAAGGCAAACTTTAGAATTTGTGGTGTAGATTTTTTTGTGTGTATGTTCTACATATTATTTTATGTGTATGTGATTTGTTTACAATATTTTTTGAGAAGTAATAGTTGACATTGCAGGTGTGTGTGCCAATATGTGTAAGTTTAAGTACTTACTAAGATTTTCCAGACACTTTGTTTGACTAAATTGCCAATAGGTAAATTATAATTTGCAGGACAGATAATATTATTATAATATCTCAAATATGTGATGAACGAAGTATTATAATTATAATGTTATTCAATATTCTTAATTCAGTATATTTTAGATTGTGTTTGAAATATAATAATGTGATATGATGACGAATGACGAAATATTAAATAAATAAAAGATCTGATTAAAATGAAAGAACTTATTATGTAATACTTCTTCATTCATAAATGCAGGAAGTATTTAAGAAATAAGTGAAATTAAAAAAAAAACTTTTTAAAAACAAGCTTTTATTATTATTACCATAAAGTACTCGTCAAGACGAATCAAATGAGCCCAAACTCGATGGGGTTACGTCGTTTCATTACGGAGTTCCTATGACCACCTCCCAGCTCCATCATCAGATCAGCTCCTTGTTATAATAATATTGCATTGTCATCCGATTTATGCATGCATGCAAAATTTCAGCTCAATCGGACACCGGGAAGTGAGTCAAATTTAAGTTGCAAGATTTGATTACAGACAGACAGACAGACAACAGACAAGTGAAAGTAAATAAAAGCTTGTAATAACAAGTGAAATTTTAAAAATACTTTTTAAAAACAAGCTTTAATTATCATTACCATCTTGCATCATATAGTACTCGTCAAGACGAATCAAATGAACCCAAACTCGATGGGGTTGCGTTGTTTAATGACAGAGTTCCTATAGCCACCTTCAAGCTCCATCATCAGATCAGCTCCATGTCATAATAATATTGCATTGTCATCCGATTTACACACGCATGCAAATTTTCAGCTCAATTGGAAACCGGGAAGTGGGTCAAATCCAACTTGCAAGATTTGATTACAGACAGACAGACAGACAGACAACAGACAGGTGAAAGTAATATAAAGCTTGTAATAAGAATCGACATGGGGGTAATTATAATATTTTCATACACAGCAGAGGCAAAGAATAGATACTATATTACACTTGTATTTTACAAGCTTTATATTACTTTCACCTGTCTGTTGTCTGTCTGTCTGTCTGTCTGTCTGTCTGTCTGTAATCAAATCTTGCAAGTTTAATTTGACCCACTTCCCGGTTTCCAATTGAGCTGAAAATTTGCATGCGTGTGTAAATCGGATGACAATGCAATATTTTTATGACATCAAGCTGATCTGATGATGGAGCTGGAAGGTGGCCATAGGAACTCTGTCATAAAACAACGCAACCCCATCGAGTTTGGGCTCATTTGATTTGTCTTGACGAGTACTTTATGATGCAAGATGATAACAATAATTAAAGCTTGTTTTTAAAAAGTATTTTTTAAATTTCACTTGTTTCCTTTCCTGCTTGGTTGTCTGGAAGAGATCGCTATTAGCGATAAGATCGCCAATAGGCGTGATGACAAGGCTAACATTTTTTAAATGTTATTAGTCCGTAATTAAAATAATAAAAAAATATTCGATACGTATTTTTTTGTTTGTCAATATCATTAAATTTGACTGAGATCTAAGGAATCTAAAATTATGGGGGGAGAAACACTACGTCACACCTCAGTACAAATCGTACTGAGGCGTGACGTCATTACCCCCTTCTCCGCAACTTTAAGGCGCTGTAACTTACTCATTTTTCATTAAATTTACAAGAATAAAAATACGTGTCCAATATTTTTTTTAAATCTACATTATGGACAAAAAAAAATTTTTCTGTCCACATGCCTATTGTAACATTGCTTAACTGAAATGTATTTATTTAGTGTTAATGTGTTTTCTTTGTTGCAATAAAGAGTTATCTATCTATCTATCTATTACTACGCATAGGTTAGTTCTTAGATTAAAAGTAAGTAGTTTTAATCAGATGTTACCTGTTCCATAGCCTCTCCCGACCTAACAATGGATACGCCACAGTTGCCAGCTCCATACTTGAGTCCCTTGTACAAGGCGCCCGTGGGTGTCACCACCTCACAGTCCGTAAACGGCAGCTTGTTCAGGCTCTCTTCTATCACGAGGCGGATCAAACGGTCCGCGTAGAACTTGAAGTCGTTGCGAGATGTGTTTCTAGGAAGGATTTTTAATAATAACTCATTTATTTCAACGATTTTGTTTTTGGTTAATTAGTATTAGTGTATAGTTTATTGTATTTGTGTGTGCAAAAAAGAGGTTTCTATTCTAATAATTCGCCATCTCCAGCAAATAAATGGATAATCGCCATGGTCTTGTTTTTGCTTTTATAACATATTCGAATTCTATTGGTCCATCTCTACTCATTTTTTTACATTTTTCTTGTAAGTAATAAAAAGTTATGCATCTTCAAAGTTCTGGAACAAATGTAACAAAATATTGTTTTTTTATTTTTCCTGTTTTATTTTTTTGAGTTATTCGTTTATTCGCCGGAGACGGACTTTAAGAAAAATAGGTACCTACTTTATGTAAAACTATAAATTAGGACCTAAACTTTTCACACCTAAAAGGCTCAGTTGAAATTTGGTAGGTATATGGCTCAATTTCTAGAATACCAATATTTCCATGATAAGACAATGAAAAGAAAGCTTAACGGTAGCTAACCACTCAAACGTCCCGACCGCTATAGCGGTCTGAAAAAAAGTTGAGTTAAACGTTACAGCCACTATAGCGGTCCTAGCGACTTGCTACTTTAAAAACATGTTTTTATCTATGAAAGCGGTGAAAAGTTGCGTAAATATGGTTGTATATGGCTTTGTAATAAACATTTTAAATATGTAGTCATTAAATCTGAAGCTAAGCTCTTGGCAACATTTAAAATTTATTTTTGAAGTGAAAACTTCTTTAGCGGCGCTGAGCACTTTTTTTTGTATGGGTAAAAACTTTCAAACTCGCGTCAGGGTCACGTGATGCTGATCGAAAAAGCGTAAGATCGAGGGGAAGGGAGAGGAACTAGTATCTCCCACTCTTTCTACCGTGCTTGAGTGTGCTGCTCTGTGAATTTGGTTTAACTATGTCAAATGATCGCAATTTTAGCACAACGAAATACAAAACTACTATTGATGCGGTCTTTATTAGACACTTAAATAGGTTCGAATCAAAACTGTTTGTTTCTTACTTCAGTTATCATAAACCAATTGTATCAGTTGTAAAAATTTGCGATGATGATTCTGATAATAACGATGGTGTAAAAGTCGTGGAAATTATGGATGGAAGTTGATTTTTTTTAGAGAGAAAAAATTTAATGTAATATATAAATAACGATATAATATTATAAATAACAACATATAAATTGTCATATTAGTGTACGATAGCGCAATAAATAAACATTGTATTCTACCTCATAAATGATAGTATTTTTATACTTATAATTAAACACAACGTTAATATTGAAGTTTTCACTTCTGCCGGCACTCCCGGAGTGCTACCTTTTTTTTTGAAATTATAGTTTCGAAGTTTTCACGCGTGCCAGTGAAATCTGCGTATAAAATGTTTATAATTTACCTTATTTTATTAAAATTATATATTATTATGATCCTCATGATACTATCTTTCGGAATTGGTACAGATATTAAGGAAATAAACACAATCGGGTCAATTTTACATGTCTTAAAGTCGACATGTAAAATTTTTGTCGCGCTTGCCGCGTTTCCGTAATATTTTTCCATGATTAATTTTAATCAACTATTATTTTATTAAAATACAACTTAAATTTAGAAAAACAGTTCAACATAATTAGTTACGTATACCTAACATTTAAAAATAAATACTAAAATAGTTTGAATTCATTGATTTAATATATCCATTCTATGGATTTTGTTCTAGGCGACTTCAGCGTTATACAAGAATGGGTGGTTTGTTTTGATTTATTGTGTTACACTGTACTTTCCAAGTCATTATATTTTTATATCAAAACAAAGTTTTTATAATCTATAGTCCAGTCAATTTAGACATTCGAAGTTACATAAAGTCCCAACAAGCTGAATTTCTGTGAAGTTGTTCAAAACATAATTATAAACAATGTCTAGAAGTTCCCCATCATTCCCCTGTAAGGAAAAAATTTAATTCAAGGTCAAAGATCAAAACAATGAGTTTTTCGCGATTTTCAGCAAAACGGTAAGTTTTATCATAAAATTATCTTAGACAAAATTGTAGATCATAAAATTGTCTACAAAAAAATATTTAATACTTTTTTTTCTACGAGCCACCGTTTTTGAGATATAACGATTCAAAAAGTTGTAATCTCTTATATAAAATCGTTCGTACACTTTCGTGCTATCAACGCACAGCCCAAACGGCCGGACGGATTGAGCTGAAATTTGGACAGCGTATTCCTTGAAAGATTTCATCGTGCAATAAGAAGCGATTTTTTGAAATTCCCTCAGGAAAAGGAATTATTCCCGAAAAACGTTTGTATGCAAATCCGTAACCGTTTACGTGTAAAACGATTGTTGGGATTGTGTTGAGGAACATTGAATAGTTTTTATGACACAATTTAACTTTAAAGAGGGGGTAAGGGGGGGGTCAAAGTTTGTATTGTAAATTTAGAACCGCTGGCCCTATTGAGCTGAAATTTGGTACAAAGGTAGACCAAGTCCTAAAAAATGATATGGGATACTTTTTATTCCAAAAATCAACCTCTATGGCGGGATAAAGGAGGTCAATGTTTGAATACGAAATCAGTAACTAATGACCCCATTAAGCTACAATTTGGTTTAGACATAGTTCGAGCCTAATTTTTTGTAGACAATTTTATGATCTACAAATTTGTCTAAGATATTTTTATGATAAAACTTACCGTTTTGCTGAAAATCGCGAAATACTCATTTTTTTACCTTTGACCTTGAATTATTTTTTTTCCTTATAGGGGAATGATGGGGAACTTCTAGGCATTGTTTATAATTATGTTTTGAACAACTTTACAAAAATTCAGCTTGTTGGGACTTTATGTAACTTCACTCTCATTTTTTGGTCTAAATTGACCGGACTACTAGTTTAATAATGTGCAGGTAAAAACAAAAAATATTTAGAGGTTTTTCCAGTGGCGGATTTGCCCTAAGGCCCAGTAGGCCCGGGCCTAGAGCGGCCAGATATTAGGGGCGGCCAATCGTGACAAAAAAATCACTGATGACAAGAAATAACTAAAAGTACGTAAATATTTTAAAGGCTTCAAGGGACCATGGGTTTTTCTCGGTGGCTCTGCTCTATAATAGGAATATTTATTTTCCTCAGAACACATCTTTTGTAGCCTGAAATATAAAATTTTCTCGGCACTCGCAGCTAGCTGCTCGCGCAATTATAAATAGAATATTATGTATTTTGCTCACCACTCAGAACGAGCTCATTGCACACAGTACCGACGTTAGGGCGGGGCGCGGTTGGGCGACCGCCCAGGGCGCCGGATAAAAGGGGCGCCACAGGCTCTATAATTCGTTGAGAAAAATTCAATATTCTCGGTGCTCGTAGCAAGCTGCTCGCGCTTTTATAAGAACATTTAGTTTCTTTGCCACTCGAAGGAAGATAAACGCACATAATTCGTGCTGAAAAATTCAAAATTTTCTCGGCGCTCTCGCTTTTATAAATAAGGACATTTAGTTTCTTTGCCGCTCGGAGCAAGCTAAACGCACAACAATTGTGCTGAAAAATTCAAAATTTTCTCGGCGCTCGCAGCGAGTTGCTCGCGCTTTTATAAATGAGAACATTTAGTTTCTTTGCCACTCGAAGGAAGATAAACGCACATAATTCGTGCTGAAAAATTCAAAATTTTCTCGGCGCTCTCGCTTTTATAAATAAGGACATTTAGTTTCTTTGCCACTCGAAGCAAGCTAAACGCACATCATTCGTGCTGTAAAATATCTAAATTTTCTCGGCGCTCGCAGCGAGCTGCTCGCGCTTTTATAAATAAGAATACATATTTAGTTTCTTTGCCGCTCGGAGCAAGCTAAACGCACAACAATTGTGCTGAAAAATTCAAAATTTTCTCGGCGCTCGCAGCGAGTTGCTCGCGCTTTTATAAATGAGAACATTTACTTTCTTTGCCACTCGAAGCAAGCTTAACGCACATCATTCGTGCTGAAAAATTCAAAATTTTCTCGGCGCTCGCGCTTTTATAAATAAGGACATTTAGTTTCTTTGCCACTCAAAGCAAGCTAAACGCACATCATTCGTGTTGAACAAATCTAAATTTTCGCGGCGCTCGCAGCGAGCTGCTCGCGCTTTTATAAATAAGAATATTTATTTAGTTTCTTTGCCGCTCGGAGCAAGCTAAACGCACATCATTCGTGCTGAAAAATTCAAAATTTTCTCGGAACTCGCAGCAAGCTGGAAAGTTGGATTTTTTTCTAGATACGCCCATGATTTTGCCCATCGGAATCGGCCCAGAAAAAAATCCTGGAATTTTTTCCTTTTTAGTATGGGTTTGAATTGCTTTTTAGGGGGCGCCGTAGAAATCTCGCCCAGGGCGCTGGTATTGTTAAAACCGGCTCTGATTGCACATCTTTTGTAGTCTGAAACGTAAAATTTTCTCGGCGCTCGCAGCAAGCTGCTCGCGCATTACAAATTTTATTCTATTCGGAACGAGTTTAACGCACACGTTCTTGTCAGAGATGTAACATTTCCTATTTTAGAGATTCAAATTGTAGGTAAACGTTGAAATGTACAAACCTACCTTGTTCACAAGAAAAAAAATTCTGGTTCCGCCACTGTTTAACACATTCGGTGCCACCGACTCGCCATGCGAGTTCACGTTCATTTTGTTCGCGAGTCGGTGGCACCGAATGTGTTAAGGAGTAAGTAGGAGTAGACATGTTATATACGACGTAGATGCAGGTATTACATGGACTGGGGCCTAGGGCGGCCTAGACTGTAAATCCGCCACTGGGTTTTTCGGAAAAAAGTGTGTAAACCAAAAAAATACCTAAAATTAACACATATTGCCAAGATAGTTTTTTTTTTTTACATACTTTGTGTTAATATTTGAATCAAAATTTTCAGATATTTTATTTCTTTATAGTTTTAACTATATAATGCTATTTTTTCATAGGAAATGGTTCAATAGTTTTCTAGAAAATAGACGTTTAGTAGGTATCGGTAGTGAGCGCTCGACGCGATTCTATTTGGATCGCGGACGCGGACGCTCAACGCTTTTTCAGCTGTCAAGCGCGGACGTGTGAGTGGATATAGGTGATGAAAACAGGTAAGCACAAGGGATTGTAACCTCACTCACTTGTCCCTCAGGATTGTCTGCAACTCCTTGATATTGTCGTTTGATGGCAAAAGGGTCAAGCTGTCTCCGAAGTGGTCGCTTACTTCCTCGACGGTCCATTGTCTGATGTCGCTATCAATGATTTCCATTGTTTTCGTTGAGATTTATTATGATTTTTTATCAATATTGCAAACACGAAACGAAAAGCCAAAACAGCAAATTTTTTTTTTTTTTTTTTTTTTTTAATAATATGGCAACATGTGCATTTTGCCAGTGTCGAGTAAAATTCGTGAATGTTCACGGGATATTAAATTATGGTCTCCACTTTCGTGTTTTGCCAGTGTCAAGTTAAATGTTATTTTTTAAGTAATAAGTTAGTTAGTCAGGTCAGAGTCAGAGTGAGCTTAATAGCTCGTCTAGTCACGTGAGTCTTCCAGTAAAATGGGTGGAATTTTACTGAAAGTTCGGAGGAGTTTTGGAGGGGGCACCAAAATTCATATTTCAGCACCATATCACTTGCCTACATCTGTGCACATTCAAAAACACTTAACACGCAATATTCCACCATTATTACACGCTAACAATCAAATTCTACACGATTATTAAGCAAAAGACGTGGAGCTAATGATATGATCAAGGCTTGCCGCCAAAAACTCCAAACAGCAAATTTCTATCTATGACATTGACAATACAGCTGTCAGTGCCCAGTGACAAAATGTCATAATCAGTTTTTTTTTTTTAAATTTATTCTGACCATGGATACAAGTCCTTCAGTCGAAATCTTTATTATAATTTTAAGTTCATTGTTTATTGGAGAGGATATTCCCTCCAATATTCGATAAAGAGTGGGCGTTTATCGAATCACATCGATTCATTTTGTGACGATTCTTGAAAATAGCAGACTGTAGAACTTTTTTCCATTCTTCGACAGTAAATCACATTCACAAACACTCAACGTTTATTAAACCCACTATTAATACGCGTTTAGCACTTATTGCAAAATTATTATCCAAGAACGCAGAAAATTTCATCCGCTTTCCAAAAGCGCGGCAAAATGAAATCTGTCATAATCAGCTGTTCAAAGTGTTGCCACTCTAGGAATTAAAACTCCCTCTCTTGGTGCTGTGTAAAAATATCGTTACCTCAGGGGTAAAAACTTCTTGCAGCAGTTTAAAAGTGGGAACTATAACTTCACAAGTCGCCATTCAGTGGTAATTGCCCCCAGGTGGTATTTAGGAATAAATTCCAAGTCGCAGGGTGATGAGTGAAAAGTAGATCTCCCGGAGGGAAATCGATGTGGGGGCGTCTGGGAATATACCCAAATTTCAACCCAAAACCATTCAGCGGGTTAGCCTATGCGGTGATAGATCAGCTCTTTATTTCCTTAGTCCTCTATAAATTTAAATTAGCGGATAAAAGGTTGCTAGTTAAATAAAACAAAAGCAATGATTACACATTAACGCTTTATTTGCCCAGAAAATACAAAATGAATGATTGCAAGAATAATCCACTTTCAGAGTTGTACAATGGCTATTTAGCTAGAATATTTCAACATTTCTGCAGTGTTCTCAAAACATTCACAAAAATAGACATTTTTAACATATCCTATGAACATTGGAACTGCGACCGCTACTCACATAAGATTATAAATAATTAAAACAGATACGACACTAAGTCGATCTAAATTACCTAACCCGAAGCTTCAGTGATTGTTTTTCGTATATTGGTATAAATTTGTATGGAATAAGTTTTTGCTCTACCCATTTAAGATACCTATATCAATTTGTTTCAAGTCTCATACAAAATTTTACCAGCGATAGAAAGTCAGGACAGAACAATCATTGAAGCGACGTACTGTTTTTTTTTTAATTAATGCAGGATATACACAGGTCGACTTTATTGAAACTGGCAAAATTATTACAAAAAGTAAAATTTCATTTAATTTTATTCATTTTTAAAGTATCTATTCTTAGAAGATATCGTTATTAACGGTCAGACCGCCAATTGTATTGTTAATTGTATTTAATTAAAAGTTAATCTATAACATTGCGGAGTTTCGATAAAGGCCGTTTCCACATAGGGCGAAAGTGACTTTCGACGACTTTCGTCACTCGCTCAAGAGTGGCTTAAACCCAATTTGTGGTGAGCCAAAAAGTTATCTATCTAAAGTAGACTTCGTAACCGATTACCCATTCTTAAAGTCAACCCGTGTAAACTCCGTCCGACTCGCTCACGACAATGAGTAGGCAATACCTAGAACTACCTAATTTATAGAACAAACTAAGTTTACTAAGTAAACTAGTTACGCAGTCTGAGCGAGTTTTTTTTATAGATGTACACAGTGATGCGATTATGTGATGTCAAATAAGGAAAAGTAACAATTACTATAGAACTTTGGAAACTACCGTGAGCGTTATCCATTTCTAAAAATAACCAGCAATACCTACTCAATTAACATTTGACCTGAGTACTAGTACATAATATTATGTAACGCGAGTACATTCCTACATATTACTCTAATATTATAAAGGCGAAAATTTGTGAGTATGTTTGTTAATTCATCACGCCTAAACGGGTGGACCGATTGAGCTATAACTTGGTATAGAGATTAGACCCTTAGACCCTGGAATAACCCATAGGCTTCAGAACAGCGGAAAAACCGCTGGGCGCAGCTAGTAATTATATGTGACGTGGGAACTTATAAACTGTAGCCGTGTGTGTATGTGTGTGTGTAGTACTGCCAGTTATTTACAGAAGTAATTAAAGACATAGATAACCTCCTAGTCAGTATGCTACAGTTAACAGGAAACTCTTATAATATACAAGATTTTAGGATTTTTAACAATGTAGGCAGTATCGCATCTGCGTCTATTTATTTAATCTTATGTTTTAACGTTCTATTCATATAACATTTGTAAATGCGGTGATATACCTAATAATAGGTAAATAAATATAAAATGCCTCAACATGTCCCGTCTGTTCGATCTTGGCTTCCCTTTCTACTTTCTCTTTAGAAATGGAGGGGTTCGTTAAAACAATAATTAAAAAATGACCGCTGCAAAAAAGCTAACAAAATGCTTCAAAGCTAATATTAATTAGAATAATTATTTATATTGACATTATAAATATTAAAATTAGGTACAATAACAACCAAAAATAAAATATTTATTTTTAGTAAATTCCAAAATACAACTTGTGTTACATAACGTATTTGCATTTTTAAATGAACTTTACAATTTATAAATTGAGTAAAAGGTACAATAAAAAAAAGAAAATAAAATCGTCACAATTTATCGCTTGCAGACTTGTAGTGTACTATCAGAATTATGGTGCATCTACACTGGTCGATAAGCGGGCGGATAAAATTTAATTTGTAATTTGACTGCAACTATGACAAGTACAAAACGCTTGTGTCTGTAAATGTTATTCGACTTCCTCTTGAGACAAGTGCAAAATGCTAAAAACAGATAAAAATGTACTGGGATGACAGACGTGAAAAAACAAAAGACTGTCTTCCATTTACATTTCTCAGCGTTAGAAACAAATTTTTTGCACTTGTTTACAGGAGAATCGCCATCCGAATAATCGCCCAGTGTAAACACGCCTCATAAGTGACGTACGCAAATTTCAGATAGCCCTTGCATTAAATTTGTTGTAGATATTTAGCTACAATACCCCGTAACCCATGTATTACACTAATTCACTCCCCATCGTTGGTAATGATAAGTTACATTAGATATCTACACTATAAAGTCCTAAGTCACAGTGGGGATGTTGATTAATATTTTTTGTCCATAATTTAGATTTAAAAAAAATACTGGACACGTATTTTTTTCTTTGTATATTTGATACAAAACGTGTGAGATACAACGCACTAAAGTTGCTTGGTAACGTCAATGGCCAAAGTCGTACTTCTTTATACTGGATAGTGACGTAGCACGTCCCCACCCAAAACCTTATAAGCGTTATATGTCAGTTTTTATTTTATTCTCAAACGAAAAAAATACATATCAAATATTTTTTTTATTATTTAAATTACGGACAAATTTTATTTATTTTTGATCTTGTCAACCACCCCCATTTAAGCAATAACAACGGCCTAACGGAACGCCTAAACTTTGTGACTAAACAGTATTTAGAAATTGACCTTTGCGATTGGCTAGACTACTATCGCATACGGATTTTACTTGACATTTTAAAATGGACCTTACAGTATAAGCCGGTTGACGAAAGCTGGCACGTTCGCAGGACTCACACTAATGCAATTTCTATACAGGGTGACTGGTAAATCACTTAAAAGCTTGAACGGTACGATATTAGAGAGTCACAAAAGGTATAAAATTAACAAACAAAGAAAATAGTTATAAATTAAAAAGAAAATCTTATTTGAACTATTGCGCCACGTCTCAAAAAGTATGTTCAACTTACGCCTGGCGCCTGGCTGCAGGTAAATAAAACTAGATAAAGTTTTTACTGTGCCGGCGGACTGCAGAGTCTTCATATAGAGTACTTTTTGTTATTTTGATTGAAATATAAAAGCAGTCTAATATGAATTTAGTAAGTCACATTTCGCTTGTTTAGTGTACGTGCGTGTGTATAAGTATACACTATACACACGCACGTATACTAAACAAGCGAAATTTGACAATGTGTTGAAAGTTGAAGATGCCACCTTTCGTCAACCAATCTATACAACCAAAATCTTAACGTCCGTCCACGAGGAGACTTAAGATCTCAGTCAAACTGCATCTAAGTTTAATTAAGGCCTAGACGTAGCTAAATCCTAAGCTTCGTAACAGATTAATACTTGAAAAAATCACTTTTTGTTTGGTATTGCAGGTATTATGTAACCTTAATCATAATTTGTATTCGTCCAACGGCAGGACAGTACGCTAATTAAGTCTAGAGTAGCCGGTTGCGTAATGCTAGTTTCACGGCGACTTTGACGTGGTTTAAACTCACGACATAAGGCCCAGACTAGGCTTAGAAAAGAACCAATCGCTGGTGGGTAACGCAAAAAAATGTACTGAGATATTTATTTTTGTTCATTATAAGCAAGCTTTTGACCACGATCTCGTGTGATGTCTTGTCTTGCTGTTAAGTCAACTGTCATCCCATACATTCACAAAAGTACAATGTATGGGATGACAGTTCTACTCTTGACATTCCTGCGGGATCCCATAATGTGGTCATGCTACGACCACTGATCTATACTCGTCATCGTTCGTTTTTCCACGACTGTTATCTCAGTACATTTTTTTATGTTAACCATACGATTGGCACTCGTCTTAGCTTACAGTTACTCACACCAGTAAACGACCACTAAAACCGCGCCCACACTTACACGATAAAATTTGTACGCCGCGACTTAACGCGTTTTAAACTCTTCTCTTCAAGAAAAGTCAAAACGCCTTAATTCGCAGTTTTTTAGGCAAAATGAACCTTAATTAAGGATTTGTTCGAGACTCGACGCGAATAACGTTTCCCGTCCTTGATTTTGAGAGCTACGACGATCTACATATTACTAGTGTACTATTAATTATTATTTTAATATGGCGAATGTAAGCTTTTGAACATTTTTCCGTTACGGTCGTAGGTCTAAAATCAAGGATGTCGGACGCTACGGAACAAATTTACCACGATGTACCGGCTACGTACATAATATGTTAGACGACTTCGCTCGACAAATTTGGTGATATCGTGCGCTGCGAATGTGACGACACTGTTGAGCGAAGTCCAGCAACATCCCCGATTACCGGCAACATCCCCGAATTCCGGCAACATCCCCGAATTCCGGCAACATCCCCGAATTTCGGCAACATCCTCGAATTCCGGCAACATCCCCGAATTCCGGCAACATTCCCGAAATCTGCCAACATCCCGCCATTTTGCTCAACATCGTGGGACATTAACCCCATTGTTAATTGCCCCTTGCCAAATGCTTGAGTCTTATACGTTTTATTGCTTATTCCACTATTAGGAATAACACTTTGTGCGCTTGTCTCACAAGCAACAAAGTGTCCAAAACGGACCGCTGCGCAAGCAACATCTTAAACTCTACCCATTTTACAAATAAATTATAAAAAAACATCACTCTCTATTAAGTAATAAATATTATAACAATTAAATTAGCAGTGCTTTTATACAGGCTTGCAGAATTAGCTTCACGAAACGAAAGAATTTAGGGCACAGTCCATGAATTGTAAACAATTAAAACAATAATTATTTCCTAATTGTGTTGACATAATTGCACCTAAAATAAATACCCAAAACCTAGCATTAATTAAAAATGCCAACATTTTGAACTTTACTCGCTTAATCATAGGACTGACCTGTTCAAAATGGACAAAATTTCGCATAAAAATGTCTATAAAAAAAGCAATAATATATTTCCAAATTCTTTCCATTCCTATATAAAAGCATTTCTACGCGCTAGCAAACTTCATCGTTTAATCGATAAGAAATTATATCGATCGTAAAAAAACATCGATATCGAGTGTTAGCGCAGTTGCGACACTAACGTGTCCACTATCCATTCTTCAAGCGAATTGACCAACCGTATATATCGAGTATCGAATTAATCGATATAGCATGGAATGTTAACATGTGGACATCGTCGCGTCCCTCTGATGGTTCGGTATCCGTGAATTAAAAAACTAATTGCGGATTTTTCCGCTTATTAAGGGTTAAAACTGTGCAGTTTGACCACCGCGATGTTATTCACTGAACTACAATTTCTACTTTATCGGGATATCGAATGATTAAAACCCTCAAACGCAGGGTGATCGTGTATGATTTTTTAAAACGTGGTCATACTGTTTCTAGCCAAACGCTAAAAAGTACTAGGACGACAGACGTGGAAAAACGAACGTCATCCCAGTACACTTGTCAACCTTAAGCGATTGGAGCTCGGCTGGAGGGTTTATCCACTCAACGGGCGACCGAACCATCACACGCAGCGAAACTAAATAACAGCCATAATCTGTACAATACGAGTAAAACTATCACAATGTGACTAGTGCGCGACGACACCGTTCCTTTGCCGCGGGTATCCATTGAACTTGACCTTCTCTACGCCGTTGTCCTGGGGGGGCTCGACTTTGGCCTTCTTGCCCGGTTTGGAAGAAAGGTAAGCTTTGTAGAAGAACTGGGCGAAAAGGACGAAGTATGAGAAATACATGGCCATGGATAGTTTGATGTTGATTTGGCTGATGTGGCACGAGTGTGGGGGGGCGGTGGCCATGTAGTTGTGGGCCCAGATGTTGATAGCGCAGCCGACTATCATCTGCGTCAGTTGGAGCACTGTGATGGACATCGCGAGGAACTTAGGCGGGTACTTGCCCATACTCACCAACGCGTAGTACGAATACATAACGCTGTGGAAGAGGAAAATGTCACATTAATATTGCTAAATAATCACTTAATTGAAGAACACTGTAAAATGAAAATGTATAAAGTTTCAGAGAATCTACCATGAGTTTTGCCAGCAATATGATTATGATTATAAAACAAAAGCATGGCCTGCTGAACTATGAGCTCACATCTTCTAACAGTTGACGGATTCAGATGAAATTTGGCACAGAGTTAGATAATGCGACGTACAAATTAGCTAAAAAAGATTTTGTAGACAAATATGCGAGCATAAGCCAGTCCAAAAATACATAATATTATTATATTTTTTTTAATTATTGGAATATTAATACCTTTTACTATGGGTAGATAATATTGATAAAGATAAAAATGTAATATACCGATAAAATATATATTTGTGTAAGTGTAATATGACAACTTGGCATAGTTCATACTTATTCGTAAAAACCAGAATTTTACATCTATCAAACGTACCAGTTATTGCAAATACATATTGGTTTTGCAACAGATATTTTGTATTGTCATATAAAATTAATTACAATATTTAAAATTCATTTGTTCAAATTTGTCCTAATACATTATTAATTGTGACGAATTTAAAGAATTACCAGTATATGAATTGTAATTGATAAGTTAGTTTATAACATGTACCTACCTAGTACCTATATTATTTAATATACAAAAATATCGTGGTATAGTGTTTATAATCGAACTCCTACAAGACGGAAAATGTATATATTTTGTAGGTTTGAGAATATAGGTAAAATAAAGTAGGACATTTTCAAGAGACGCAGATGAAGTTGTGTGAATCAATTAAGGTAATATATTACATTCTTTGTACCTATTATAATATTATAGTATGTTAAGGAAATATGTTAGAGGGCTAATTAAAAAACTAATGAAATCAACGTTCTGACCCTGATCGAAAAACCTTAATATTATTTAAAAAATATTGTAATTGATTGTAGATTAATAATGTGATATATTTATATATTTATTAATAAAATGTAGTTCATCATAATAATTAATACCTAAATGCTCTAATAAAAAAAGCACACTATGGCATCAAATTAAACACAGGTCATGTTGAACCCGCTCATTTTAGATTACCTATTCAACGATAGCCCACATGATGGGATCAGCCCGAAAAAAAAATCATCCCCATCTTACATGTTCGGGAGGTACCCTAAATTTAATTTTGAGTTATTTTTTGTACAGTTCTCTTACACTTACTATTTTTCTTATCTGTGCAAAATTAGATTTCTAGGACTTATAGTTTCTCCGTAAAGCCGAGGATGGACAGACAGACAAAGCTAAACTCTCAGACTTCCTGGTTGATTACGGAAGCCTAAAACTTGCGTAATAACAAAAAATATGTGTACACAACATAATATGTAGAGCGCGTATTTTTTATAGTATTTTTAAAAAAGTAGATACTAGAAGTAACTACGCATTGGTTCGCATGTTTTCTGAGATAAAAATCAAATCTGGACTTTTTTCTCTGAAAAAGATTTAAAGTTTACTTTGAAATCGCGATTTAACAATCGCGCTATCAAATCGAATCACGACCAATCATATCCACATACATACGTATTATGTGCGTTTATGCTGTTAATGTATTCATTCACGCTCTTATTATGAATCATGTAACACATGTGTGTAACGTGCAGAAATGTTAATTTCAGCTGTTATTGCTAGCCTATATGATTAGTAATAGAGCTGGCGTTAAATTGAGAATTTGCTTCGATTGGTTACCAATTACCGCAATTATCCAGTGCCCAGTGCAGTGTACATTTTATCGATCAATGAATTACTAATTTGAGTTAATAATGCGTGGTAGGGAGTGAATGAAGATATGACGGGTAGAGTGGAATGGAGGAGCAATACGAGTTGTGCCGACCCTGCATAATGTGGGATAAGGGCTAAGGGAAGAGAGATGATGATGAATCAGTAATTCATTTAGTATATATATTGTTATATTCGCCATTTATGTCCCACTGCTGGGCAAAGGCCACCCTTCCGTCACGCCATTCCGTCCTGTCCAGAGCTATATTTTGCCAGGTGGTACAATGAGAGTCAAGCTCGTCCCGCCAGCGTTTTCTAGGCCTACCGCGACGACGCTTATGATGTAATTTATCAAGTGGATCAATGTCTTTAAAGTATTGTAGATGACCGAGACGAGCCCTACTCACAATTCCTTGAATTTATATTTCAAAATTTGTCAAATTGTGCGAGCGAGAGAGTCGTCACTCGATATATACCCTCATAACGCCTGGCACAATGCAAACATAAAAATAATAATATGATTCCCTAAGATTTTCTTGCCCGTTCTTCTAATAAAGAAAACTTTTTGAATAGGCGGTAGTCGTAGTCTTATAATAGAAAACTATAAAATCGACTTAAGTGCTTCACATGAATAATTTTAATTATGTGTTAAAATAACACAATTTTTATTATATAACATTAATTATATAAACTAATGTCTATTTGTTATACCTACATGTATTTTAATTAAAGTAATTGTTCCCAAGACTTGTAAGTACTTATAATTTATAATTTAATGATATTAGTAATGAACATACCTATAAAATAATGTTTAAACAACTGACTGAATTATTATTAATTAGAACAAATCAAATATTGTTTGAATAATTGATAAAAAAAAAACGTCATTAAAATACGCAAGTCTAGATGTCTATTACTTTTTGTACCTAGTACAAAATCAGACTGGAATTATATAAATTTTAATTAATTATGTAACGGGTGTTTAATTAAAATAATTATAATCCGAATAATTCGTGATCACGGACCGGTAAAACAAACATTCTATCTAAGATCTTATATGGACTTGGTTGAATCGGATACTAATGATTTGCCATACTGAGATGCTTCTAAAACTCGTAATCACAAAGCTAGTAGCGCCCTCATCCACATTTATTTTGGTTTTAAGTTAAAATATATAATACATTCATATTTTCATGAGCAATATTTTAACTATTCAGGTCCTTCTTTAAGAGTGTTGTGTTTACGTGCTACTCTCGCTCACAAGGTAGGACAAATTTAGATTCGGAGAATTAACTTTTGAAAATGTCTCTCGGAAAGTCTTAAAAAATAATTTTCTAATAAATTTATTTCCAGTTTGCTATCATATATAACAACAGGTATTTTTAAAACAGAAAATACCTTTGCATTTTGAAAACCTTTTGCAAATTTTTCAAACTTGAAATATATTAAAATATTACTTCAAAAAATATTATTTAAACTTACCGAGAGACATTTAAAAAAAAAAAAAAGTAACTTCTACGCATATATTCTATAGGTAATTAGGTACAGAGTTCGAAATTAGTCATATCGTGCGAGCGAGCACATAAGCACGTTCAGAGAGTTCAGACGAAACTCGCAACCTGATCCTAGATGTAACTATAAATTATTATTAAGATAATATTTAAATTTTTAATTTTTTTTTTTAATGTATTCCAAGTCCAATATCAAGTATGAGGAAACTTCCATGACTAAGTGTTTTGAATTAACGCTCTGTTTATAATAACTTTCCTAAATGTTATTTTTAGACACGTTATATATTTTTACAAACTCGTAACGTAACCTGAATTTGACATCAGTTTACTACTTCTTTATATTAAAATTATTTAAAAACAGCACAATCTATATTCTTCTCATAAAAATATTAATCACCAGAGTAGGCAGAAGCATGAAATTATTGTTATCAAAACTCATGGTAAAAGAAGACATAGAAACAATATAGGTACAATATTTTATGTTAGTCTATGCTGTTCCACTGCTGGGCAAAGACCTCCCCCAAGTCTTTCCACGTATCTCTATACTGCGCCACCTCAGGCCAGCCGACCTGGCAAGAGTCGAGGACATCCCTCCATCCCTTTCTGGGCCGGCCTCCGCGACGCCGCCTTTCTACTTTCTATATTATTAAACAAAAACAAAAAGGTGAAGAAAGAATAAAATAGTATCAATAATGTAGGTAACTCACCTATGAACACAGTAGTTCATCACGACGAACCACCTGGCGGACGAGGTGTACTCAGTGAACGAGTACCAGGTGTACAGGAGCACGGTGATGTGGTGGTACCAGTGCAGGAAGATCAGGGGCTTCTTGCGCAGGACTATGAACACCGTGTCGCCCAGTTCGGGCAGCTTCGACAGGACGAACATCCACGTCCAGAACCCGGACACTTTGTCTTGCTCTATGAAGCTGGAATGAGAGAAAGGTATTGTTTAGTTTCTGATACCTCTTGTGAATGTCTGTTGTCCTGGTACTATGAGATATTGAAGCGGGTAAGAAAAACTTCAATTTTATTTTCTTGTTTTCAGGATACGCTTGAAAGAGAGCATTCTGAATCTGAGTGTGCGAAAAATACTATTGTCAATAGATACGTATATCGCCTCGACTAAGAAAAATGTCCTTAGGCTTACATAATTTGATTCTGTACAATATTTGAAACTCTATATAAGAAAGATATGTTTATTACAGGGCGAGACGAATGTTTTTATTCATAGCTTTAAAACCTATCTATCAACTCCGGTAAGCTGTGGAGTACCATTTGAACCAAAAAAGGACGTTCCAGATTTGTTTTGATATAGGTTTAAATAATAATTCAGCAGAAGTCAACCATTCAGCATAAATGACATAACCACCGATCATGTAGCAATATAGGTAACGAGAACAATCGTCGATCAAGATGATAAAATCACGGAACAGACAGATATGTATAAGGCACACAGCTATTATCTTGTGAGCAACAATGCAATGCGTGTCGGATCACTGACAGCATTAGTAAGCACGCAAACTTGAGATATTACGACTTGTATACTTCACAGATATATTCACAGAGAGATCCCGTGTTTTTGTGCAAGGAGAAATGAGACGCGCACGGCGCTTAACTGATGTTAAGCGATAATTCTTTGCCATTACCGATGCACTTGGGTAAACAATCCGTAAAAGGAGAGGTTTTCTCACACACTCATACAGAGACAACATATTACATATTAAGTCTATCCCGTTAATTTCTGGCCACATAATATGTACAAGCAAAGGCAAGACGGCTGGCCCTAAGGTACCACCGCAAATGGGATAGTAGCAACACCAAGAATATGATAGGAACGTATTAAAGAGTAATACTTGAGTTATGTTTATCTTCTTGCGTGTCCATAATAACTGGAGAAATGCTTTCAATTTAAGCGTATTCGCAGAGAGTACGTAATCTAACACAAAAAATATTAAATTGTTACGTAAAAATAATAAATTGTAACTATAGACATAGTCTTAACATAAGTCGTGCATTAAACGCAGCGTTAATTCTAAAAATGTACACGTTTGGTTTCATACATTTAAACCATGGCGGCTTCTACCCAGATACATATCAGTGATTTACTTATTCCATGACAATCAAGTTTATTGCGTGGGATTGTTAGAAACATCGGGGTTAGGGGGCGAATGTCTGAATCTGGGTCCTGGCTCTAATGCCAAATGAATTTTGGCAAATCTTTGAGAAGATCTATGTGGAACGCACAGTATAATTATAACCTACATTATCCATGTATAGCATCAAGTTGTTATCAGATTAAGACTACTTGACTACTATATTTTTTTGGGTTTCGTACCCCTAAAGAAAAAAAAGCTACCTTATAAGATCACTCGTTTGTCCGTCCGTCTGTGATAATACACTTAGTCCCTTGACACTGTGAGAAAATCAAAATTCTAAGTTAACATAGAAAAAATATAAAAGACAATCAGATACGCACCATAAGACAGGTATTCGAATTTTTTGATCTGTCAAGTTTTTGCACTTGTATACTAATTACTTAAAATAGATAAACCGGATGCCAAAATTAGCGATTTATTATCACTTTTGTCTCATAAGTGAGGTCTTACGCAATTATGCCTTTAACATCGTCACCAAATTTAGAGTATTACTTCCTAAAAACAAAAATATTAACACTCCATCTCCACACGAGTCAGATATGGACAAATTGTGCTGTGTGTGTACAATGTGCCGCGTGACTTTTAAGCTAAGCGCAAACGAGAGCGGGCCGCAACGCAACGCATAACAAAAATCTGTCTGCATGAACAAACGGACTCTGCGGCTCGCTCTAATTTTGTTAGAATCCCGCTTTAGGTTTTTATGTAAATAGAATAATGCTTTATTGCAAACCAAAAATATACAAAAGAACTTATTACTATAATATGTTATGAAGTAGGTTAACAATCGGAGGTCTTATCGCACTAGGCAATTTCTTACAGACAACCTGGGAATGGACAAGGACAATACATACTTTATAACAGACGGTGGTGCGCAATTTGTGTTGTTATTTACTAAAACTACATAATAAATACTAAATACATACATAAAATATGTTTACTATTTATAAATATATAATAAGTATAATATATTTAATCTAAATATATAAAATATCATCTAATATATAAAATTCTCGTGTCACAGTTTTCGTTGTCATACTCCTCCGAAACGGCTTGACCGATTTTGATGAAATTTTTTGTGCTTATCCGGTATCTATGAGAATCGGCCAACATCTATTTTTCATCCCCCTAAATGTTAGGGGTAGTCCACCCCTAAATTTTTTATTTTATTTTTTGGACAAAATTTATAATTTCTATTTTTTTATGATACAACATACAAAAATACATACAATCCTCAATTTTCGCCCTTCTACGATCAACTCTTATTTTTTAATAGCCATTTTAGTACTTTAATCATTTTTCCTCTCCGGTCGAAAACTGATCAATCGTCATTTAATTAGTTATCCCCGCCAGATGTCTACAGGTGTCACTTCTGACCCAGTAAACAGCACGGAGTAGGGATGAGAACGAAGCCGGTCTCCTTTCTTTCTCACTCCCTACACAGTTGTCGGCCATCATTATTGTTTATGCATCAAGTGCAGTTGTAACGTTGACAATTATTATTATTATTTTGCTATCTCAGTGTAACTCTCATATTAACTTTTAATCATTCCTATTTTATCAATAATAATTAAATTATCAATTTTGAGTGTATTTTGCACGATTAGTTAATTAAGTGATTTTATAACCTCAAAATACTCAACACGTGACACGGGCTTTCAATAACAACGGATTTTGTGTTGTAAGTATCCTTTTTTTTGTTGATCTTATAAAAATGTAATTGAACAATTAAGATTTTCATAGTTTCCAAAAAATCAATTTTTGTTTAAAAATTTTTTTCCTAAAATAATGCTTATTTCACGCATATACCACATTCTTACATACATACAATATACACATTCTAAAATACATACATACTTCCAATAAGTAAGCTATTTTTTGTCTACACTAGAAATTACTAGGAAATTATTTATATGGCAAAACAACGTTTGCCGGGTAAGCTAGTAAATATATAATAATATCAGTAATCGGATAAATAAACATAATAACATAATATATTATTACTACAATATCCAACAGGAAATATTTAATTAAAACATAGAAGTAGGCAACAAAGGGAATATAATTATAGGTCATATCATTGGTTACAATAATGACCATAAATTCGTCTGAAGTATGGATACGATGGATTACATATGAAAAATCACTATTAAACCCAAACTCTAGAAATGTATTTGGAGAATTTCCAATTTAGTCGTGATCTCATCATTTTACAGGAGCCCTTGGAATCTTTATTAAATAGGCAATAAGACTAGTCTTAACAGACTGAGCTATAAACTGAGCTGATTACGTTTTAAACTCCTCTCCTGTCATAAAAGTTAAACGATGCCACACTTGCAGGCCACTCGTGTTCAAAGGTTTATACATAGATATTTTTATTCTTTATAGGTTAGCCTTTGACCACGATCTCGCGTGATGTAAAGCGACGATGCGGCCGTAGATGGTAGCAGACCAAACTTAAAAAGTGAGATACATCCCTTCCTGAATTCACTGAGCATCAAACCGGAATAGGTCACAATGACCGCTTGGCGACACGGTTTCGTCCAGTAGGTGGAAGCCGCGGCCGAAGCCTACCACCATTACATATATGTCGTAACGTAGCTGTGTTTTGACTTTTGACGTACGGTCCATCAAAACAAACTTAAAAAGAGAAAGTGGCGCTTCATTGTGCCACGAGATGGTGTATGGCCAGTTGTTGTGGTTAAGGCTTTTAGGTCGTCAGAAATGATCTAACAAGTGAAGCAACCTAGTTCATGGTGCGTTCTCAGTCACAGTTGCCATTAGAAAATCAGAACGTCTTTCGAGTCACAGATGCTAACAGAACCTTAATACATTAAACTCTATGATGGGACTCTATGTTGCATGTAGAGCGATACCAGCAGTCGTAGCATATCACAACATTGACATAAGAGTAGCAACTGCCGTCCCACTTGCAAAAAGAATTGACGTTTGTAAGAGCACAATGACACTACGAGTAGCAAGAGTAGCGTCTTGATATAATTATATCAGTTTACTCTTGACAGTGGGACAGCAGTAGCTACTCTTATGTCAATGTCACGATGTCACGAGGGCAGTGGTGTTTCATAAATGAAACAGCTGTAACATGTCGAAGCCTAACATAGAAGTCATTCCACAAAATCCTTAACCTCCTTTAAGGTTATAGAATAAACGTCTTAAACCGACGATACCGGTTGTACAAGACAGGTTGTACACAGGTTTGTTTATCAATATCATTACCGACATTACCATTACCGGGAGTAGACTTTGCAGGAGGTCGTCTAGGTGGGTACCCAACAGCGCCAGTTATTCTACCGTCTGAGCAGTGATGTGCTAACTTTACTGTGCTTCGATAGGAGGGCACTGTAGCTAGTGAAATTACTGGGCTGACGAGTCTTAACATCTTATGACTCTCAAGTAAGAAGAATTGGCGCAGTGCATCCAGAATTTTACCTTTGCAAACAGTAGCACTTTACTAATTACGGGCAGCGTTATCTCGCACCATCAGGAGAGCGTCATGATCGTCTTCTTACTTCGTTGTATAAAAAAGGACATGGGCATGAATGCAAAGCGCAGGAATTCGTGTCACTCTCAGACTACTAGGTTAATCAAATACCTCGTCATGGCGCGGCGATCGTCCGACACATAATTTCCCAAGTTACGCAACGTCCACTTTCTATTCTCCAGCTGACCGTCTCTATAGTAACTGGTGTTTATGCTGTGGCACATCGGGCCTGCACTGATGTAATTTTCGCGGCAAAATGTGTGCATACATTTGAATGGCATTACCTACATTCTACATACATCTTTATTCTGCGTTTTAGAATAGTATCTTACGAAAAGGCTGTGAAGATAATGGCACAGAGATGGGCGGCACAGTTTTTTTGTTCTAGTAAGTTGTGATCTACGGGGTGTCTATGGGTTTGAACTTCTTATCATAATAAGTAGTTACCACATTATATGGCATTAAAATCTGGGCAACTGTGTTTTAGCAGGGACCTTAATTGTGAGTTCTCGTAATCTCTCATATTATGTAGGAGACAGGTATGTCGTCAAATCTAACGTCATTTTGGAGGTCTTTTCCTTTTCAATATAAAATTCCGACATACAGGTTATACAAGTAATTCTGGATTGTATACCATTATAGAAGCTCCTTTTTTCTAGGCACTTCTCATCGCCGCCTTTGTAGTCGAATGAACATTTTATTAATGATTCTGGTCATTTATGACCGCAATAGCATGTGAAATGGTAATTGATATTACGTCAGATGTGCGTTTTTGGACACTCATGACCTGTACCAGCCGGATATTGCGCTGGGTAAAATGTTTTGGGTTGAAAAATATTACATTTTATTTATCTACTTGCTTCGTCGGTTTTACTCGATAAAAGGGCGATGTAAAAGGCGGGATGTATTCAATGCTAATAAAAATAATAATCATAAAACTGTATAGTGACCCACAATTAACATTTACAATTAACATTGGTGTAACTGTATAGTTTTACCATTATTAACAGGATGAAATTTCAAAGTTCAGAGAATATTTTGAGGCTTCGAAATTAATAACTGTTTTTTTCTACGACAAATCCTTTCAGCGGTTCAATCATGAATTGATAGATTTTATTTACTACTTAAGTCAGTTAATTTATTTTAATGTAACGTAAAATGAAGTTTTTAATGAGGACAAAGACCATTCAAAAATTAGCATTTCTTTAAACAATACATTACATATTATAATATTATGTGGGAGTTATTTTTTCATTAATGCGTAAAATAATCCTAGACAATCATTACAATTAACTTATTTGTAAACCTTAAATGGTACAACCATAATAAGTATCCGCTTGGTTGATTTCACAATTTACCTATTACTAATTTGCAGATTATAATCAAGTAAATTTTCCTAAAAGAATTAATGAAAAAATGGAGGAACGGCTCACAACTTGAAAATCTATTTTATTATTTATTATGTGTACTTTCACCGATTATTATATTTTATCAAAATCGATTAAGGGAGTCTCTCCCTAATGGAAAGAGCGCTTGGAGTTAGTTTCATATTATTTTCTAATTAACTTGTAAGCCAGTTAAAAAAACGGCTTAAGGCCACATATAACGGAAAGGCAGTTAACTGACATTAAACAAGTTTCGTTTAAACAGGTTCATACGAGTATGACGACAATACATAAATCAGGTTTTTTAAAAAATTAAAAAAACCTCGTTTACGTAGGTATGTTTTTTCCATTCATCCATTGAGATATTCCAAAAAGAAGGTAAAATCTTTGAGTAGATTAAATAATAGTGACTTTTAGATTACATTATATTACGATATGATTACAGACTTTTTATTGAAATACTCGTATTAGAATTCAAATATCCAAGAACACATTATAAGAAGAAGAGTCGTCGCAGATCTCCACAGAAAAACGACAAGAAGAGCAGAAAATGGGAAACGATTTGGACGCGAACCATTACGGTCGGACCGAAGTGGCACAGGAAAGGGAAAAATGGTAGGAATCGTAGAAATGGTAGGTTAGGGGTCTTTTCCCGGCAGTGGGACAGTACAGACTAGAAAAAAAGGATAAGGACAGCAACTGCTGCGATGGAGAGATGACATAGACTCATATTTACCGGATTGGTTCCGAATGGCACTAGACAGGCATGAGTGGAGGGAGAGAAGGGAGACCTTTGCCCTGCAGTGGGACAATATAGGCCGCATTATAATAATAATTTACAACAACAAAATCAAATATGTATGACATAATGTCACAAATTCTCACGTTATGAACATAATATCAGCAAATCTAAGAATAAGAAATGCATGATTGTGTCTTAGAAATGGTATGTAGGTGAAGAAAAGTGTAACGTTAGGTAATATGGGATATGGCGTAATGCGACACGTAATAGAACCACTTTTCTACACCTGTTGTGGGCAATGGGCAGGCGAGGCGCGTACGGCGTACCGAATGTCCTGAGGGCCATTGGGCTATCGCCCAACGACATGAAAAACACTAGAATCCATAGACAAAATTGCATACATTACTTGCTTAAACCTCCTCATTGATATGAGTAAAATAACAAACGCAGCAATGTACATTGAAGTTGTCATCAATCGTAATGAGTGAGTATTAGCCAATAGGCCTTTTGGAGTGTAAATCAAAGACACTGCTTTCATAATATGACACTAAATATATGAAAATCTAGGAATATATTAGACAGATATACTTATTATAAAAGCTGAACCGGTTGAGCTGAAATTTGGTATTAACACATAGGCTACTTTTCAGCGGAAACCACTGGGCACAGCTAGTGAACATTGCGAGGAGTAAATTATGAGAAGGAAATTGTAAAATGGTAGCATAACATGTTATTCTTCTAAGTCCTTGTAAGAGTCTTGAAGACTCCAACATATAGGTTGTCAACACAACTTTTACATACTTGACTGACTTAATTGACCCTTACAGTATAATTAGGGTACCTGTTTATTCTGTTGGAGTATATACCTTTAGTTATTCGTATAGTTATTCCAAACCTATCATTACCTACTATAAAAATGTTTTATTGTTTGCCCTGCTAATTTGTTCTAGCCAATTGTTATAACAAGCGCAAGCAAATTAAAGACTTTAAGCACTTCGATAAAAAAATCTCGAGATTCATAATATTAAATAAAACATACCTCAAAAACATGATTTAAAATCCTACCAGATTTATTATTACCAGGTTATTATCATATTATTATAGTATCTAGTATCAAAGTCTAATGGATAATATTCACTGTATCATACTGCTATTATTATGGGCAGCGTTATCTCTTACCATCAGGAGAGCATCTTGTTCGTCTTCTTACTTCTTTGCATAACAAGTGAATTAAATTTAAAATTTAAAAAACCCCCAACGCAATATGTAATTATTCACCATTTGGTGATGGCGACTGTAGTGTTTGTGTATTTGAGTGAATGATTGAATGAATGAACGAATGACATTTGCCTGTCTCGGGGGCACGGGTAGTGGGGGCGACACTCTTGTGCGAGCCGTTGGCGAGAGCGGACGTGTTGTCCCTGGCTACTGGTGACGTAACGAGCCGGGCAGTGATCCACTATTTACCCCTGTGGTTGTACGAGTACTACATGTGGCGACGAGTTAAAAGGTTAGTGCGAAAAATGTGATTTCGTGCTTAATAATTACGGTCATTGAAAAACATTTTTATAAAGTGTAGAAAATAACATTATTTTGCATAAAAATGCAATAAAACACAGTTTGCAGTGTAACTTACAAATCTGTTCCATGATAATTATAAATACAGACAAAAAAGTCAAATAAAAAAAAAATAGATGAGGATTCAATAAGTTACTTGTTTACAAGAAAGGATAGAGGGATTCATATTAATGTATATAGGTGCTAAGCAAATAGTGGCTCACAAATTGGGTCGCTTTTGTTTTGAAAAGATTTGAATTTGTGGTTGATACTTGATACATAAACAAGTAATGTTTTAAATGAATAGACACAAAAATAATGTTCGTGAAAAAATGTAATATATTCGTGAAACTACAGAGATTTCACGTGTTTCCTGCACATATTGGTACCTATATTGGTTTGCTAACTTTATTTATTCTTCTTAGGTTTGTGGACTCTAGTTAGAACATATTCATGAATCAACCTCTGGTTAAGAGCAACAATTAGGGTTTAAGATTACTAAAGTATTAGAAACCTGTTGCTATAGGGTTTTATTATTTCATAGAGTTTACAACGTTGGTAGCATGGATATCACTACGATTATGGTGTCACCAGTAGCTAGGGTAAACCATATTGACTTTGTCAAGGAATTTAGCTTTGCAGTATATGCAGTAGGTGTGTAAAATCAGGCAACTAACAGCAGATGTAACTAGCTGCGGCGAGATTGGTTACAATGCATACTGCTATGGTTCAGTGTCATACCTATAGTATTTTGATGTGACTGCACTGACCCGCAGATATTGAAACTATAATAACTAGGTAAAAGCGAAAAGCGGCAAAAGCGATGAGCCTTGTTCACGAGATTGTTTTAAGGAGAATAGCCTTTAAAGAATAACATATTGATTCTACGATCTTAGTAGGTACATTTATAAATTATGAACATATTATGATGTATGCTAGAAAGAATCTAGATAGATTGGATGGTGACAGTTATAGCCTTGATACCAAAATATGATTTGACTAGATTTAGATTCAGACAATACTAATTGAAACAACGTTCGAATCAATTCTTTGGAATTGTGTAGTGCGTTTCTGTATTGGGACTCGCAGAGAGTGAGTTCATAAGTAGTGTTAAAGCTGCATTACTTATTAAGCCAAACGGGGCAAAAGGTATATTGCGTAGTAGGCTATCTGAATAGTGTAAACATTTAAATCACTATGGAATACAATTAACATAAGGTATATACAAATAAAACTAAACAATATATACTGAATAGTGTGATCTGTGTAGTAGTATAGATGATGATCTTTATTTGAACTAGTGGTACGCTGCTGGAGGTCATGGTGTGCGTGGATTAGGACCCAGGAGCTGAAAACGATGTTGATATTTGTATACAAGAACCCAGAGGAGGTCACTGCCTATTGCATTGAACTTCACGTTAGTATGGTTAGTTTGAGGGTAATCGGAAAATGATTGAAATAGTTATTTTGAAGGTATTATGAAAATGATTTAAACTGTTCAGTCTGAGGGCAAACTGAAAATGATTTGAATGATTCTCAAACTAATCATAATATTCTGGATAGTAATCTGGATAGGATTTCACTAAATTGTTAACTACCTTTAAAAGTTTTACATCTTAGTGGTTCTTAAAAAGGAAATTATCTTTTATAATATTGTCCGTCTTGATGAAGGGCTCGTGGACGGGCGACACGGAGATCTACAAACTAGACTATTGTGGTTGTACATGATAACTTATGACCGCTGAAGCATTGTCCCCCGCGATGAGTTCTTTACGGTGCCTTACGGTTCTTCGCTCGTAGGGTTGAAAGTGGTTTGTGCATACTCGTAAAAATATTGTATATTATTAAAATAGACAAAGTGGCGGCACCGTCCAATGCGATATACGAATGCATACAAACCAATTATTATTTTAATAAACAAGATGTGAAAGGTTGAGATTTTCTGTCTGTGTCATGATTTATTATTACAATAAAGTGTAGTTGCGTGTAAGTGTAGTAACACTATGTGAACACGGTCGGAGGTTTTAATAAGTGCCATAATATATGTGTTTTAATAAGTGCCATAATGTATAGTGTTATAATATCGACACTAGCAGTAGGTATAATTTGCTGAAAAACGAGTCCAGAGTAGCATACTATTAATCAGTTATGTGTTCAAGTTAGGTGTTCAAGTTCAAAGTAGTATTGGGCATTGTAGTGTATGTAGTTACACAGTCTCGAATGCACACGAACAATGCTGTCACGTCAGTGTCACCAGAGCCGCGGGCGAGTGTGGACGTGCAGCAGTTGGGAGTGGCATTGCCGAGCCAGTGCTTGCAGCAGTGGTGAATATAGCAAACATTACAGGCATCACTAGCTGACGATCATAATATTATTATATAATGATGGGCTTAGTTAGGAAAATCAACAAAAACGAGTGCTATCGAGATGTTATTATTTATTTTGACGCATGCTCCAAATGTGGACAGTGTGGTGGACGTGGTGTGAGTGAACGGACAGAATTCCGTACACAGAAGTCTTTAAGCGTATGACACTTGGAAATCCTAGACTTGTCAAAATAGGAAGCTGAGAAAAACTGCTTATCTAGGTGTAGGTTTACATGATCACTATTAACTAATGCAAAACATTATGAAGAATAAAGTCTCAGGAAAAGGTACGGTGGTATATCCGCTACATCAGGTAATGCGCCGTAGTCGGGAAGGCGCTGTTAAGTCTTGTACAAGATAGGAAGATGTGTAAGAGGCTAACTATGCGCTAGAGGGAGAGAAAGATAATATGGTTTTAGTGATGCGCAGCCTATCCTAGTCGGACAAGTGGTTGCGAGGGTTGTGCTATAAAAGTTATGAAAGTGCACAATTTTGAGAATTGGAATTCCGTTAAAGTAATAGAAAAACATCTTCAAGTGGTATCAAAGATCTTGTTCTAGAATAATATTTTTGAAAGTAGGCTTATGTTAATCACAATAGACATACGAGTATATTATACGTGTTACGTACGTACGAGTACGTGTATGTGAAAAGCAAATCTCTTTGTAATGATAGTGCACTGGTCAGAGTATCTCTTTACCGTGGTCAGAGTAACATCATGTTGAAACTTCAGAATACTCTTGACTCTTGAATTAAGTAAGAGTTGATTAGTCTTGAGTCTTAACAAGAAATGTCGTGTGATACCGGAGCTACGTCAATGAATCGATTTCAATCGAGGATATTATTAGGTGGTGAGTTGAATGAAGGGTTTACTTGTATCTTAAAATTGTGGTGTTAGTTTTCGTTTCAATATTAATTTAGTGGAAGGATTGATCTTTCATTTATTTAAACCAGACGAGTGACATAAAATTACAGTAGTTAAATTCTAATTTCATAGACTGGCAACACCAACTCGTAAATAAAAAGTAGGGAATGACGCTGTCACTTTACAATACATATTATTATTGTCATGAACGTGTATATTGGAGATATTGCATCTCCAAGAAAATCCAATAAATTAAAAAGTGAAGCGATGAAGTTCTTACCAGAGGTAGAGCTTTAGGCACAGCCGGACGGGACAGAAACAAAATATTTTAAGGTAGTAAAGATCAAAATAAGACCCAGTTCATAAAAAAGTAAATGTTGTCAAACAATAAAAACTGAGACAATAAAATGTAGTTGAGCTCTGTCACTCTTGAGAATAATGTATAATTATATGCATTTCGTTTACTCAGAAATGATACTGATAGCCTAGTTTTATTTTGATACTTTTCTAAGTTATTATCTCAAATGTCGATTAATTTTGAAAAAGTGTAAACTAAAATACATGTATACCAGGATAACGATATTTCACTATTTCTCAGTTGCAAACTGCCGAGACTAATGTCTATTAACTATTGTAACTTAAGATAGTAAGTCAACGTCTTTTGATCATGGTCAAGCATAGTTAAATTAATGGTTATAAAATATTATTAACGCGCTTGTGAAGAGAAGGTTAAAGTTCAAAGTTTCCGTTAATTCTATAAGAGTACAAATGATATAATATATATAGCCTACTCAACAGGGTAAAAAGAGTGATTCTTCCAAGTAGATGCATCGTACGTATTTGAAGTGCAGGGACTATGGCTCATCAAGTAAACGAGAACCATACGTGATTGTTTATGTAGGCAGTATAGGCCTTCGTGTAAATGAGAACTATACGTGATTGAGTATAGGCAGTATGGGCCTTCACATAAATGAGAATTATACAAGATGGTGTAAAGGCAGTATAGGCCTTCATGTAAATGAGAACTATACATGATTGTGTAAAGGTAGTATAGGCCTTCACATAAATGAGAACTATACAAGATGGTGTAAAGGCAGTATAGGCCTTCATGTAAATGAGAACTATACATGATTGTGTAAAGGCAGTGTGGGCCTTCATATAAATGAGAACTGTTTGAAAATTTATTCATCGGCATTCCTGTCGATGGTAAACCATACATACCTAATTATAGGTTGTTGTCTTATAGATATGCAGTATGGGCATTCCTGTCAATGGTAAACCATACATACCTAATTATAGGTTGTTGTCTTATAGATATCTTCCAGATTGTTGTCTTATAGGAATGTTCCAGGTCGCTCCAATAAATTATTTAATACTTTGGCTTCGGCATCGTTTTGATACTATCTAATGAACTTAATACGACGGATATTAATTTGGCGTGAATCACTTGACAAAACACGTTTGTGTGCGTTAGAATACGCGGAAAAAAACCGCGGTTATGTTTTCCGAAGTCAATTTGATAATAATATTAAATATTCTGTTCAATAACAGACCTATTTATATAAAGAAGTGATTGAAAAAAAAAAACAAAGAGAGAGAGAGAGTGTGACGTGACAGTAGTACAGTTGTGTAGGAACAGTCCACTCGTGCTGTTGCGGAAATGCCAGATGCATCGCAGTAGCGTGGTAGGTATTTAATGTTATTAATTAGGTAGCGAAGTAAGTAAAATATACAGTAAGTAAAAGCAATCATCATCTTAAGCGAGTTGATACAGATTCTAAAGTTATCGATGATATTGTATAAAACAAGTAACACCAAAGGTTCTCGGTAAATTTAAATTCTCAGTAAATGTCATATTTTCTCATTAAATCATTCAATTAAGTTTTCATTAAATAAGGAAGGGATGTAGTGTTTGTGTATTTGAGTGAATGATTGAATGAATGAACGAATGACATTTGCCTGTCTCGGGGGCACGGGTAGTGGGGGCGACACTCTTGTGCGAGCCGTTGGCGAGAGCGGACGTGTTGTCCCTGGCTACTGGTGACGTAACGAGCCGGGCAGTGATCCACTATTTACCCCTGTGGTTGTACGAGTACTACAGCGACCATCTTGGATTTTTATATAGTGGTTTGTATTCTACTAGTTAAGCCCTTTCATTTGATACCCATATTGGGGAGGTCGTGGAAGAAAAAAGTAATTCGCCATTTTGTAGCGGCGGCCATCTTGACCAATTTCCACCAAACATGGCTAAGAACACTCTCGACTAACCTTACTTTCAAACAAAAAAAACTAAATCAAAATCCGTTCATCCGTTCGGGAGCTACGATGCCACAGACAGACACACACACACAGACAAACACGTCAAACTTATAACACCCGTCGTTTTTGCGTCGGGGGTTAAACCCAACAGTGGACCCTTACCAGGGTCATCAGTTCAAAAATTAGTGAATTGCTCCATTGACGTCACGAGATAACCCAAAACCAGTTATTAACGTGATTTGCGTGAATGCGAACATAGCACACGTAATCACTAATAACATGTTTTTTATATCATAATCATACATAGCAGTAGATACCTATATAATATACAACATTTTTTGTATGTTACAAGAAAGATGAATGTGAATACGCATGATACAAGACAAGGATATGCTTTTTTTCTATTAAACTAGTTTTTAAAGAACGCCGCTTGTACTAGCTAATTTATTATACTTAACTTATAGTATCAGGTTATCTTACTACTGTCAGAGTCAAATCACAGTTTTTCAGTCGCTATGATTACTCGTGTGTATATACGTAGTATCGTGCAGACGAAAACTTTGCGAAATAAAAAAAATACGCAAAAATATTTAAAATATAAACAACAGTACCTTGGGCACTGGGTCACTGAAGATCTTAAAGATAATGATGATATAGAGAGGGAACGTAGAGCGCTAGCAGTTAGATGTAACATGTTGGCCCGGAGGTTTGCACATTGTAGTGATGAAGTCAATAGTAGGAGACTTCGTGGTGGAACCAATAGCATCCTGAATGTGCTGGCAGATAGGTGGGACTCCCACTTTTTTGCCCACTGGATGCAGTTGCATACTGATTTAACATAGTAGGCTGAAATGTGCTAAATGCCTTACTTCCTTATTTTTAATGGTGATACTACTAACCTTAGGCTAAGATTTAATTGTAAGTACTAACACATCTATGGACCCTAAAATAGTCTGAAATAAATGATTTTTATTATTTATTTATTTATAGGCCTGCTCAAACTAGAGAAATAGAAATATCCTTGTTTGTTTACTCTCGCTGGCAGTAGAGAATATTGCTCAGGTATGAGCAGGCCTTTTGTCTGTTATTTTTTTTTTTCAATTTAATTTTTTGCTTATCGTTTTTTTTTATTTAGTTTTCTTTAACTGCGCTTAATGTCAGTTTGTGGTTAAAACCTTGCTAAATTGATTACGTAATATTAATGTACTATATTTTATTCAATGTGCTCTTACAAAAGATGTCCAAAACATTACGTCCCTAAGAAAAACCTTTCATTATGCTTTTTGAAGCAAATCATTAATAATTCTTTTGTACATTCTAAATTCTAAAGCTTCAACTTTGTGTCATAGAAATTTTCCTTAGTCATTTATACATTTAATGATTTTCTCGTATATTGGATGATTAATTTTAGTTAATGTCCATCTTGATGGATTAATACTGAATACTGATTAATAAAGATATTAAAAAATTATAAGGTCCACTAGTTATAAAAGACCTTGTAATTAGTAATATGTTAACAGAATTTGTTTACTACTATTTTTTTTGAATATAATTTAAAGAACAAGTTATATATAACTGGATGGCTAGTAATATAACATACTAGCTGTGCCCAGCGGTTTCACCCGCTGTCCTATAGCCTCTATGTGTTATTCCAGAGTCTAAGCTATCTCTATACCAAATTTCAGCTCAATCGGTCCACCCGTTTAAGCGTGAAAGAGTAACAAACACACATCCAGAATCCAGACATCCATTCTTACAAACTTTCACGTTTATAATATTAGTAAGATTACCCAAAATTTAAGCTAAATTGATCGACTAAATAAGATGCAAGATTTGTAATGGACAAATTCAATTACATACAAACTTTGCTAGTTAAAGCTTGTAAAACGAAATCTCCGATTAAAGGAAATATAAAAACTATAAATAAAACATACCGGATAAGTACTTCAGAAATTATTTGAGAAGCATTTTACTGAAATGGAAAAATTAACGAAAATATATTATCCCAAATCATTATTACGTTTGTTGTTATCATCTTTGAAACTGGCGACCTTGTCGAGCTGAATTAAAACATAGACAACATTAATGAGTCCAAATAAAGTACAAAATGCTAATAGATGTCCGTATTTTAACTATAATTTCATTCTAGAACATTGTCACGACATAATAAAACCACTAAAGAACAAGTTTAATATATCCGTAACACATTATGTCAAGTTTAACATATTATTGTATCACAAACCCATCACGTGGGCGAAGGACAACGTCTAACTTTTCCGCAATATTCTTATAAATTACAGTTAAACTAGATTTTATGGTGAACAGTGGAAAACTAACTGGAGCCAACTATTCTTCGAGAAACGATAATATGAGAGCTATTGAACTAAAAATTTAAGTCATCAAAGACCTGGCAAAGAAAAAGGAGCCAGAAAGAATTGCAATTGCCGGGATAAATACTAGAAAGAGGAGAAGTAATATTTAACAAATATATTTTTTTTTTTTTTATGTGATGAAGTAGAAGACGAGCAAGACGCTCTCCTGATGTTAAGAGATAACGGCTGCCCATAATCAGTACAGTGTTACCTAGGATTTCACAATTATGTGAAATTCTAGGAGCACTGCACCAACGCTTCTTACTGAAGAGTCATGAGATGTTAAGACTCTTTAGCCCAGTAATTTCACTAGCTACAGTGCCCTCCTACCGGAGCACAGTAATATTTGCACATCACTGCTCAGGCGGTAGAATAACTGGCACTGTTGGGGTACCCACCTAGACGACCTCCTGCAAAGGAAGTCTACCCCCGGTAAATATTGCCTATTTAGTAACACTACATCCATTAAATACGACCACACATTCTAGAAGACGTAAGAAATAAACTTGTCACACCCCCAAGCAACACAATATTTTACGATCAGGGGTTAAAATTAGTTAAAAGCGAGCGGGAACTTAAATAGCCAATGTGTGTGGGGTCCAGACAAACCCATAAAATGTGACATTGACCTGTTGCCCTTCAGACATACCGACTCCAATACATAGCTTCCAAAACAATTTACTTCAAATGAAACAAAATAAATGGCACAAATATAGTACGTATTCCCTTTCCTAGATAATAATTCAGCACCAGTGCCAAGTGTTAAGAAAGGAATGATGAATACATTTCAAACAGAATTATGTACAAGATTCTAATATTGGAGTTTTATTTTGGACTTCGCTAAATCTTAAAGATAACACAATCTTCTTTACATTCATTTATTCAAATAGGACTTTTATTGATTCTACTGTCCATTCCATAACGTACATAAGGTATATAAGGTATTCAGAAAGTTATTCTTATAAATCCGATCGCAATAAAATTGCGTACAAGTCAGAATTGTTTCTTTTTTTCTATCCCAAAATAGTTTAGGAATATCTCAGTTATTTATCTGTAATTATATGAAATCTTTATCAGATCATCGTGAAATCCAGAAGCACAAAAACTATTTCTCGAAGAAAAACATAAAAGGCATTGACCATGGCCTTGCGACTTATGAAGCATGACTAGTCACGAGCCACAAATAATACACATTGCGAAGAGTATAAAACATTATTATTATTATGGTATTTAAATGATGTCTGATCGAAATCGAAAAAGGACTAGACTAATTGGGAAGGAAAGTTAACATTGGTATAAGAACTGGTAAATACAAAAATCCAAAGTTCAGTTACCTGAGACTTGAGGAAAAATTTCACAGGTTTAAATTCTCATAAGGTACCTTTCGAAGCAATCGATCATTCAAATCATGAAAGATCCAAGACCCTGCGCATTTGGAAAATCAGGAAGGATGTAGGTATCTCACCTTGACATCATCGGGTGAGATAACGTAGTCAAAACAAACCCATGTTTTAAAGAGTAAACAATTTTCAGTGTAACAGTTCGATAAGTAAGATAGGTAGAACCACGGATTACATGTTCTGTGGGCTTCATTGTATGTGTACCTTATATAAATCGCTACCCCGTATCAACTTATACTTGTCAAATCACGAAAGCTTCTGCTTAAAAATGCATCGTCAGTACGAATTGGCCGTGACCGGACGGGCACTGCAAATAGTGAAAATCAATAGTTCCCCAAACGAAGAAATGGGACAGCTCACAGCTTACTGCCAAAACTAACCTAATAACATGTTCCAGTGACTTATGTCAGTACGTGAGGTAACGTGGGTGACTTCCAGAAGGTCAAAAGGCTTAGGGATAATTTAAAAGGAAAGTTTGTGATCTTTCTCGCTTGGGAACTAATATAATCGTATTTTATGATACAGAAAAGCGGCGGTTTCGCTCGCTCACGAACCTTTCCCGTGGGAGTTTCTTGAAATGCTTTCTAGAAATATCTCTGTGTATTGATAAAAGTTAGTTTGACTTTATAACATTACATTAAGTTTCTTTAAGTGCAAAGCCGGTAGCCTGGAAGCGATCGCTCTAAGTGATAAGGCCGCTCATTGTGGACCTTAATATAACTTGGCTATTCTGTAGTAAGGAGGATTGCATTGTACTCGTTTTGAATCCCTACTTTAATTTCTAGAATGTCGATTGCGGTAGGTATTAGGTACAACATACTCTAGAGGTATTATAATATAATATAGTCATTTTACCCACAATTAATTAATAAATCTTATTGTGAGTCACAAAAACAATTGTTTAAATAGTAAATACAAGACAAGAAACATAACATCTCGACTCTTCCATAGAGAATAATTTGTTAGAGTAATTGGCGGAAAAACCTCTTTAATAGCCTCTACAATTCACAGTGATAAATATTTTTACTATTTATATGATATCAGACTTTTTGTTTTATTTGTATGTTTTATGATTTATGACACAGAATTTTTGCATATTTTATTAAAATATAGTATGTTATATATATTTTTATTCAATATAGGTTAGCCTTTGACCACGATCTCACGTGACGATACGACGATGCGGATGGTAGTCGAATAAACCTAGAAGGCAGGCGATACAAATCCCACCGCGGCTTCATATTATTTTAAAATATATAAATTTTTTTAAACTTATAATTTCTATACTCTGCACATATATTATGGTAACAATTTCTGAATATACACATTATGGTAACTATTGCTTTTTTAAAGTAGGTACCTACACATAATTTTCTATATTAAAATTATTAGATGATGATGATGTAAAACATTCATCTATGCATATTATATATTTTGGAGTAAAATAAGTGTTTTTTTTTAGCAAATTTAATTAAGTTTTAAGTGCCCCAGCATTTTGTCCAACGCTCCAATCTGATATGTCTGTGTTACTAGGTAGTTCCACTATAAGAAGTATTTTTATCTCACACGCGACGCGTAAGGCTGTGCTGTACAATTTAGATAATATCATCCAATTACGCGTAAACCTACACGTGTCGCATTATGGCAACCCTTTTAAGGCAAAATAATCATAATAATATCAAATAACACGACAGTGTAACAGCCAGATTTGTAGCTAGCGAAATAAGGCTGAAGAAATCTTAACATGTTATGACTGTTGGGTAAGAAGCGTTGGTGCAGTGCACCTAGAATTTTACATCATTGTGAAATCCTGGGTAGCACTACTTTTACATCATTGTGTAATCCTGTGTACTAATTATGGGCAGCGTTATCTCTTACCGTCAGGAGAGCGTCTTGCTCTGCTTCTTACTTCTTCGTATACGAGTATAGAAGCTAAGCCTACATTTTCACACTTAATAACGATCTTATTCAGGATTCTCTGCCAAAATGTTGAAGGAATCTCGAATCCCAATCGAGCGCTTTTTTATTAAATTTACTTACAATATTGAAATTAAATTATCCTGGGTGTTCCCTGAGAGAGCTTTTTAGGCCCAGATATTGGATATTAACGAATCTGAAATTGTATTTCAAATTTCAGAAAATTGATGGAAAGTAAAGTTAGACCTGTCTCCTGTGTCTGTGACTGAGTTGGTAGACCTGTTAATTTTCTACAAGCACACATTATTGCTTCTACAATCTCTTAAATATTTATATCGCCATACATTATAATATTCACACTCATCAGTCATGTTAACCGTATATTTACGATTATAGGGTGTTAAAGCTTTTAACACCTACATCATAACTATTTACTTCTACAATCATAAAAAACAATAAATATAAAAAAACACAGCGCAAAGTGTATCATAAAAGTCGCAATGGAAAACCAGAAAAACTAACCAAACATTTTCACACATACATCCATACATATAATAAGAATGGAAATTTCTCCCCATTCATTGTGATCCTTTACTAAGGTGAACTGTGAAAATACGCATATGAACAAAACGACGCGAAAAAGTCGCTTGCGCGATCTAATTCGTAAAACATTTTGTAAATTTTTCCTAGGGAAACGTAAAATAAAATAATAAAATAAATAATAATCATTTATATCGGACACATCGCCCCTAATTTACATCAAAATTTCGAAGTAAAAGTGATAGAATATAAAGTAAATTCAATTCAAAAAAATCAAAAAGCAAAAAGTGCGACAAACTAAAAATACGCCATCTATCGATGTGGCCATAAACGAAAATTTACCAGAGTAGTTTTATTAGGCTTAATTTGTAAAAAGGTTATTACTTATGTGTGATAAAACGGCACAACCGAATTGTATGCAGTTTTCGCTAAAACGTTGCAAATTTCTCTAATTTTTAAATAGTATTGGTTTTATTTAAATCGGTTTTTAAATAAAAGAGTTATATCAATCTAAAGATTTACTAATCTTATTATATAAAATCGTTCGTACACTTTCGTGCTATCAACGCACAGCCCAAACGGCTGGACGGATCGAGCTGAAATTTGGACAGCGTATTCTTTGGAAAACTTCATCGTGCAATAAGAAGCGATTTTTCTAAATTCCCTCGGGAACAGGAATTATTCCCGAAAAACGTTTGTATGGAAATCCGTAACCGCTGAACCGATTGAGCTGAAATTTTGTAAAACTATTTTTAGGATTGTGATTAGAAACATGAAATAGTTTTTTGTCAGAAATTTACTTTTAAGGGGGGGTAAAGGGGGGTCGAAGTTTGTATGGAAAATTTAGAACCGCTGACCCTATTGAGCTGAAATTTGGTACACAGGTAGATTGAGTCCTAAAAAAAGATATTGGATACTTTTTATCCCAGAAATCAACCTTAAAAGGGGGAAAGGGGGGTTGCAAGTTTGTGAAAGAAATCGTTAACCGCTTCATTGTTTTAGCTGAAATTTGGACAGCGTGTTATTTAGGTAACGTAAGCGACCTATAAAAAGGGATTTTTGTAAAATTCTCCCGGGAACGGGAATTATTCCCGAAAAACGTTTGTATGGAAATCCGTAACCGCTGAACCGATTGAGCTGAAATTTAGTGAAACGATTGTTTGGATTGTATTTAGGAACATTGAATAGTTTTTATGTCAGAAATTTACTTTTAAGGGGGGGTAAAGGGGGGTCAACGTTTGAATGGAAAATTTAGAACCGCTGACCCTATTGAGCTGAAATTTGGTGCAGAGGTAGATTGAGTCCAAATAAATGATATGGAATACTTTTTATCCCAGAAATCAACCTTGAAGGGGGAAGAGAGGGGTAGTAGTTTGAGTAGGAAATCCGTAATCGGCCATCTTTTAAAGCTGAAATTTGAACAGCGTATTTTTTATGTAACGTAGATGACCGATATAAAGGGATTTTGCAAAATTTCCGCGGGAACAGGAATTATTCATAAAAAACTTTTGTATGCAAATCCTTAACCGCTGAACCGATTGAGCTGAAATTTTGTAAAACGATTGTTGGGATTGTTTTGAGGAACATTAAATAGTTTTTATGACAAAATTTAACTTCTAAGGGGGGTACAAAATTTGTATGGGAAATTTAGAACCGCTGGCCCTATTGAGCTGAAATTTGGTAGAGAGGTAGACTGAGTTCTACAAAATGATATGGGATAATTTTTATCCCAGAAATCAACCTCAAAGGCGGGATAAAGGGGGGATGCAAGTTTGGGTAAGAAATCGTTAACCGCTTCTTTGTTTTAGCTGAAATTTGGACAACGTATTCTTTAGGTAACGTAAGCAACCGATATGAAGGTATTTTGCGAAATTCCCCCGGGAACGAGAATTATTCCCGAAAAACTTTTGTATGCAAATCCGTAACCGCTAAACCAATTCAGGTGAAATTTTGTGGAATCATGGTTTGAGTTTTGTTTAGGAACACTGAATATTATTTTAGACAGAAATTTACTTTAAGAGGGAGGGGTGCGGGGGAGTAAGGGGGGTAGAAGTTTGAGTAGGAAATCAGTAACCAGTTATATTTTACGCTAAAATTTAGACAGCGTGTTCTTTATGTGACTTTCACGACCCGTAAGAGGGGAGGGGATTTTGCGAAATTCTTACGGGAACGGGAATTATTATTCCTAAAAAACTTTTGTATACAAATCCACAATAAGATTATTGGGGATGTGTTGAGGAATAATAAAAAGTTTTATGTCAAAAATTACCTTCGAATTGAAGCGTTAGGGGGTCAAAGTTTGTATAGGAAATAGGACCCTATTGAGTTAAAATTTGATACAAAGGTAGACTGAGACTTAAAAAAAATATGGGATACTTTTTATCCCAGAAATCAACCTTTGAGGGGAGGAAAGAGGGGGTGCAGTTTGTGTAGGATATCGGTAACCACTTCTTCGTTTAAGCTAAAATTTGGACAACGTATTTTTTATGTAACGTAGGCGACCGATAAGAAGAGATTTTGCGAACTCACCAGTACTCAGAATTTTGGTTCTGTTAATGAATAGTTTGTTATGTCAGAAATTAACTTTTAAGGAGACTCAGTATTGATCCTTCCCCCACCTTCAGGGTCAGAGTTTTAATGGAAATTCAGGAACCACGGAATTGATTTGAGTCGTGGGAAGGATGGTGTGAGAAATTAGTAACCTATAATTATAATTTAGCTTAGAAAAATTATAATAGAGATAAGTTAAAGAGTTACCGGGAAAGGACCACAAATAGTATTAATTCCTGAGGAGAGGCGTGAAAATTTGTGATGGAAATCAATAACCGCTAAACTTAAATAGTTTGATCTCTGAGAAAGGACATAGCATTGGTTCCTACGGTAGCGAACAAAACTGCATAGAAATATCCAGCCCGATATTCTTCGCTATCCACAGCGGGAGCAAATATTATAGCCATGCCTTATTTTACGCTTACAAAGTCGCGGGGATGGAAATACAATCATAGTCAAAATAGCAGCACCGAATTCGCTTTATTAATTGACTCTCACGCGCAACGAAGTGCGCGCGGGTCAGCTAGTATATAAATAAAAATGACTGATCAATGATGCGAATATCCATCAGTTTTCCTAGTGTAAAAACGGAATGTAAACAAAAATCACGTCAACCACATAAACTACGTACCTACTAAATAAACAAAACTAGCCAACGTGACCCCAAGTGCTTACTGAGAACCAGAGGACATAATGCTTGGACAAATATTTACACAGAACGCTCGCTGGTTTTATTTGCCAAGTCCATAGTATACGCAGACACTTTAACTTTACGTACATCGTACTTACCTGTTTAACAGGTATTAATGATTGAACAAATTACAACACTTGTGATGGAAAATTACAATGATTCGATACATTTACGTTATAATAAAGACACCTACCTCCAAATATAAAAGGAAAGAATGACTAACTGATCTTTCAAAGCACAGCATAAACCGCTGAACGGATTTTATTGGAAATTTAGAATACAGATAGGTTTTATAACGAAATTTAGAACTCCGCTAAAAAGGATTTTCTGCATGCAGGCAAAGCCGCGAGCATAAGCTAGTCAAATATATAAAATTCTAGTGTCAGTGTCTGGTTTGAACTCCTTTCAAACGACTTAGCCGATTTTTATGAAATTTTTCGTGGATGGAAGGTTTAGATTTTAGATGGAAGAATAGTTAGTAGGCTCTTTTCAACTGACGCAGAGAAGTTGCACGAGGTAGTCATATTATGATATGTGTTTATTTCGTCAATAAAATACTTTTTTTCACTAACTCAGCACATTTTCTAACTTCAGACAGACTTCAAAACTTTGCCAGATGTGCGGAAAGTTAGGAACTGCCGGTCCCTAGAATATTAGAGTGACATATTATTTGTCTGTGACGGACGCCGGTGCCAGGGAAGGCAACTTTTGTACAACTTTGTCCTCAACATTAAGAGTCCAAGAGAAAAAGACTTAGAGATACAATAATATCATGGTCTGCGGTTTCACAGCCATTGTTATATGTTGGAAATAGACATAGCAGATGGTCCGACGATGGGTTCGTTGGCGCTGTGTCGACGACTTAGACAAGACCAACATAAGCAACGAGCATGTGGAGCGAACGCTGATATTATCATTCGCTTTCTTTCGCTTGTTTGGTGTGTAGTGTGTACTCAAGCTTTATAGCAGGATGACTGAATTTTAACCGTCATGATACATTATAGCTATAGCACAGAGAAAATTTAAAACCATGTTTGGTGCAGCAGGCCTTGTGGCCTGCTGCACCTTTTTCTTTGGCTTTTTCTTTTTCTTTTTCTTTGGCCCATACAGCTTGAGTATATTTTCAGTGTCACCGTCGCATCATTGAAATTACTAAAACCGATGAGGAGGACTACAAGGTCCTCAGCTTACACTATATGACAATTTCAGCAAAATTTGCAAACAAAGTGCAATTGTAGTCGCTCGGTAAATGATATTACTAAATGCCGCGAGCTGTTCTTTTCCTCATTAAAAACAATTGTATCCGCCGGTCCAAGAATAGCCTATAGCTAGCAGGACGTCTCGACTATTGTTGTTATCTCACTTTTCTAAATACCATCACATTGCAGGCGGTATGATTCATTCGCAGCTTAGATTAAAACTGTGTAGCCTATGTGTTATTTCAGGGTCTAAGCTATCTCTATACCAAATTTCTGCTCAATCTCACAAACTTTCGCATTTATAATATTAGTTTGATACAAAAGGGAAGTACAATACGCGATATCGTTGCTATATCCAAAGATAGGCCTGGTCTTCTCCTGGGTCGGAAAGTGCCGGTAGCCCTACCGACACGCGCCGAAGTAAAATTGTGTGCATGAATCTAATTGGAGCGGTCCATTTGCGAGACGCTGGTATCTTTAATTTTTATTTTAATCTAAAATCCGCTCTGTTTCTCTGATTGTATTTATTGTCGACGGGGAATATCTGAGTCGAATCGGACAAATCAGCACGAGTTTGTAGAGGTAAATTGATGTAGAGCACACAACCTATAAATTGTGATTTGACTCATGACAGTGTAATTAGGGTAACTGCAATATGATGGAATTTTGAAAAGCGTGATAACAAAACAATAGAGTTGGAGTATAAACCCAAATTATTATTAGAGTCTAGGCTAGTTATATCATCATCTAAATCATCATCATCATCCAGGCTATATAAATAGTCAAATTAAAACCGCCAATTTCAACTCAAATATGAAAATTTTCCACTTTTTTTGGCAATAATACCATATGAAATGCGCATGGCGGTCAATCATTGATTTCACATTGGCAATCAAATTTTATTATTATAATTCACGGTAAAAAAAGTCGAAGCTAAAATACGTAAAAGGAAAGAGTGATTAATTGACTGATCTATCAACGCACAGTTCAAACCGCTTCAAATTTCAAGCGAATCCGTTCGCTTGAAATTTGGAACTCAGATAGGTTTTATGATGTAGACCTCCGCTAAGAAAGGATGTTACCAGGCGAGCAGAGCCGCGAGCACAAGCTAATTAAAAAACAAATATTTGCGGCTCTAAAATTAGTCAAACAAATTATACTATAGTAGGTATTGCAATACAATTAAATACCAATTAAGTAAACACTGAGGGCCTGTAAAGTGCTGACGCAAGCAACGACCTTTAGCAGATAGGGATAGAAGGCTCGAGAATAACCACAAGTTCTGCTTAATAAGCACTTTATCAAAGTTTCGGAGAAAAGAGCTTTTGTGCGAAAAAGGAGTTGGAAACGGATATTTCCTACATATTAATATTTTATGTGCCTTTCAATAACTCTATGATATTCCACAAGATAGTGAACTAGAAGATAGTGAAGATAGTGATATTGGGACTTATAAACTCAACAGCCTTCCTGTCTAGTTAAACGCCAAACGCTTATAGGTAACGTTAAAACACACCTGTTCGTAGGTATGAGTATTTTTAGTTCTTCTACAACTTCTGTCCCAGTACATTTTGCATCCTTAGTAACAAGCATTTGGCGCTTCATAAAGGGCGAATTCAGTTCGGATCTTAAATTAGTTACAGTAACCAAAAAAGGACCTTGTGCAAGACAAATTGTTTCTTATGTTTATGAAAACAAAATACCACTGTAAAGTTTTTACTTAAATAGGAAAAATTTCTTGTCACGAATTTTGTGATTAAAGTTGTCTTGTAAGATTTTATATAAATTTTAACGTAAATGCTAAGAGCAACATTTCCATCCATATAACAAGAAACAAGAATTTCTAAATAAGACCACCAAGCTTACACAAAATGAAAATGAACGCAAAATTAAGGCTGCGAGAATATGGCTCAAAGGGAAAAACGTGTTTACGAAACCCCTCAAAAATTTTAGGCGAATTTCTAAAAAGGGTTCTTACAAAACGAGAGTAGTTACACCATCACTTGACATAGACTCCATAATATATACATAATTTACAAGAAAATCTGGAAAAGCGACAGCCTATAAAACATGTCGGAATCGGTACCAAAAGAATACAATAGAGGTCAAGGTAAAAGAAGTATTTGTAAAATAATGTTTAAAAAAACGTGTTTGTGTATAATAAATGTTTTTGTTTTTATATTATATTTCAGTAAGATAATTTTTGTAAAATGATGTTTTAAAGAAATAAATCTATTTAAATGTAAATACAGGACGATTTAGAGCTGAATAAATAGATAACGGCGCAACGTCGCTGAACGCCGAAACAACCTTAAGATTTGGATACGACCGCAACACTTATGTTACAGCTGTTCTAGACTGAAACTTCCAGTGAATATTTCCCTAAAAGGCCAGCTCCACTTCGACCACATGTACGAGTACTTAGATTATATTATAATGGTTTACGAATTGTTTGTGTTTCAATAAAGTGTTATGTAAGTACCAGGTACTATGTATCTATCGCAGTGTCAAATTCTCAGCCAATACAACATCAAAAGCATTTTCTGACAATGAAAATTTGACAATGAGCACTGCGTTTTAAAACTCAATCTATCGATACAATGTTGTTAATCATGAATAATTCAATTATAAACGATTCGTGCCGCTCGATAGCATCTTAATTAATTACCGAGTTGAGTGCACGTGTTAACTTATCGCACTCTTTTAACGCGAGGAGCGGCGATCATTAAAAATAAATGATCTATTAACTGATGGGATTGTTTTGTTAATATAGGTTTATCGGAAGCCATACTTCCCCACTTCCGATTAATTTTCTGTATACATAAAAGAGAAGCGTAACTTCTTTATGCATAGAAGTAAGAAGACGACCAAGTCGATGTGAAGATATAACGCTGACCATTATAATCAGTACAGTGCCACCTAGGATTTCACAATAATGAAATACTAGGTGCACTGCACGAATACTTCTTACTCAAGAGTCATGAGATGCTAAGACTCTTAAGGTCATTAATTTCACTAACTAAATTACCAACTTTTTTTACCGTCCGTGGCCCATTGGCCTAATTTGCACCTGGGTTCAAATCTCAATATGTAGTCAAATTTTCGCTGGACGCTACGACCGAGGTCCAGAACTTAAACTGGGAGTCCCGACTAAACTACAACATATAGGTTGGCCGCACAACCTATAATTATGATTTGAGTATGGCAGTGTAACTAGGGTAATTTGTTCTGTTAGAATAACCCCAACTATTATAACTATTGTAAACGCACCGGTCAAATCGCTGAACAAATTTGCCTTGAAATTTATTACACGGATACTTTCTATCCGCATTATTATGGAGACATTTTCTAAGAAAGGCTTTTCTTTATGCGAGGATAAGCATAAAGTTCGGTCCATTGCGCGAAGTGATGGTGGCCTATTGTGGCCTATGCACCTATACCTAGTCAGGTCATAAATTCTGTCACATGTTTAATATAAAATTATTGGAACAAGTTTATTTATTATGTAACCATTTATATACCAAAATGAACTTAACAAAACATAGATTCTTATGACAATAAAGTTTATTCAAAATGACCTCCGTGATTTTGAATACAGGCCTTCAATCTGCGCGGCCAGTCGTCCATCGCAGCACGAACGAGGTCCATGTCAATATCGGCTGCTGCCTTAATCAAGGATGTCTTGAGTGTCTCCAAATTGGGATGAGGCTTTGAGCACGCCTTTTCCTCCAAGTGTTGCCATATCTTGTAATCTAACGGACTCAAATCTGGACTGGAGGAGGGCCAGTCTTCGTGCCGGATGAAGTCGATTTCACGCGCCGCCAGCCAGTCTTGTGTGCTCTTCGCTCTATGAGCTGGCGCCGAATCTTGTTGGAATACCCAGTGCCTGTTATTGAACATGGTATGAGAAGCAGGTTCCACAAGGTTCGTCAGGACTGTATTTTGATACACAACTGCATTCGTTTTTACACCTTTCTCACAAAAATGTACCTCTGTTAAGCCCCAATAAGAAACTCCCAACCATACCATGAGCGAGGATGGAAAATGACCTCGTTGGACACGCGGAATACGGTTGCTCGCTTCTTCACTACTGTGTGCGTACACCTTATCATTTTGTTTGTTGTAGCTCTCTTCTATGGTAAAAATTTTTTCATCCGAAAAAAGAATTTCTCGATATTTTTTTCTCGCGTACCGCTTCAACAAAGCGCGGCATCTCTTCAGTCTCAGGTCCATTAGACGAGAATTTAAACGATGTCCTGTTTTTCTTCGATATGCCCGAAGCCCTAAGTCTTCATTTAACACCCTTTTCACCGTGGTTCTACTTAACCCCATCTGAAGGGCCAACAGTTTCTGCTTACGTTTGGGATTTCTTTGAATTCGCGCCTTCACAGCTTTTATCACTGCTGGAGTCCTAACAGGCCGAGGGCGACCACTTCTTGACCTGTCATCTACACTAGAGTCTTCATTGTATCGTTTGATGGTACGATAAACGAATCTTTTGGTTATATTCAAATTTTTCAGTATGTCAAAAATTTGAATTGGCGCGTAACCGCAACGATGCAACGCAATAACTGCAACACGGTCTTCTTTAAGCGTCCACTCCATATTTAAAAATGAGTAAAATTCTAAAAAGTACACATTTTTATTTTCATGAACAATTCGAAATTCGAATTCAATAAACTTTTTTGTGGCCAGCATTCTAAAAGAAAAGTTTTTAATGTGTGACAATACTTATGACCTGACTAGGTATATATAGAATCAATGGGTTCTAAGGGTGCGTTTTGACTAATCACATCTAAGTTATTTATAATTGAGTTATTATGAATTTTGTCACAGGCACAAATTGCACACTTACCACATATTTTTTGTAAAATGCATAATACGAAAAATTATATTTCCATTAGGAAGGAACGAGTATAATTTGTTATCATTCCGTGCAATACCTTTTTGCGTTAACACAAATCGGTTGATAATGCCTAGTTATATTATTTGAATACAATTGTATTGTAAATTGTCATTGTTCAGCGTGATTGCTATCATTACAAACGTGATTTTTACAGTGAATCACGTTACCAGTAACATTTAGTATAAACTCTTATACAGTTCTGCTCTCCTGGTACCTACTTACAATTTTCATAATGAAAGTAAAATTTTCTAAAAACATAAATTTGAGAGAAGAAACCTTCACGTCAAATGTGCTAGACTAATTTAGATGAAAATAGCAACGTTGATAGCTACTAAAACAAGGTTCAGCTAATATTTCTATGAGCAGATATAATAAGCTTAAGGCCTACCAATGTGGGGGCCTAACGCTCGTCTGAGGTTAAGTGATAACTACGATATTATAGTCACGAAAAAACTAATTATTCCGGATATTATTATGGAAAACAAGTTAAAAGGAATCTAATTACATACAATTAAACACAGAGGTCACATCTAGCTTAGATCTTGTACAATTAAACAGGTTGTTAACGCTGATTGCAGTTCACATAACGCGCGACTTACTGCAGACCTATGACCGCTAACTACAAGGCTAACATTGTTATAGGATTACACACCATCTGGACATTAGCTATGTACATATTAAACGTGATTTTATAGTGATCGAGACGAATAACTACATGTATTTGAAAATAAGGTAAGGCATCATCATTTTCAGCTATTTTCAATGCCTTGCCATAAATGACGAGAAAATTATATGTGTAATCAACACCTAGACCTGGAAGTACGGAGGCCGGCAATCACTACAATCCAACAAAACTAAACATGTAATAAAGTTAAAAGGCGAACTTTGTTTACTTGATGAACTTTGTTTTTAACACGGTTGAGTTATACTAAAAAGTTGAGTAGTCTTTACAGTTCTATGTCTATAATTTTTTTTTTATTTCAGTCGGGTTATAGTGTTTGCTACCTCTATAAATAATACAATAAGGCCTCAATCAAGTCTTTCCAGCGATATTAATTATGTCGTCGACCTATCGGGCCAGTGACAATCTTCTAGAGGTCTCTCCGTAGACTGCGAAACTTCTTACCAACCTCCACTAAAATTGCGCTTGCACAGTCTCTCTTACTCCCCGTTCTTGATAATGCTGACGTCTGCTATCTTGATCTTAGGGAGGATCAGCTAAATAAACTTGAGCGTCTTCAAAATTTTTGTATTAGGTTTATATTTGGTCTTCGCAAATATGACCACGTCTCCGAATTTCGCTCCAAGCTCAAGTGGCTTCCTATTCGCCTTCGCCGGAATACTCATATATTAGCTCTGCTTTACAGTATTCTGTTCAATCCCTCTTCCCCGCGCTATCTTCGGGAACGTTTTGAGTTCCTTCACGCGACGCATTCACGTCTACTGAGATCATCGGAGAACCTAATTCTGAAATGTCCAGTACACAGCTCCGGTTTCTACGGTGGATCCTTCACTGTGGAAGCTGTTCGCTTATGGAACAATCTCCCTGTGGAGATAAGACGTGCACCTTCACTTGCTACTTTTAAACTTCGTGTCAAGGCTCATTTTCTTTCACTATAATAATATTATCTATAGTATGTGTATTATATATATATGTTTATATTTTCATTATATAAAGGAAAATTATATATTATAATGTTATTATATATATTTAATTTTATATTTACTATATGTATTGGTGTTTTTATATTAATATTTATGTAGTGACTATGTATTTTAGTAGTTAGGTAACTATATATAATGTATTTCCATCACTTAATATCTATGCAACCACCGTCGTACGTAATTTATTTCCTTTCCCTGTTTGGTTGTCTGGAAGAGATCGCTATTAGCGATAAGACCGCCAATTGTTACACTGTCTACATTACAAATTGTATCTAGTTCTAAGTTCTTTCATGTTGTGTCAATAAAGCGTTATCTATCTATCTATCTATCTAGAGGTGTACAGGCCATAGCCTTGATGCCTTAGATGCCTTAGATGTATGCATCGCACAGAGTAATTATACTTTATCAGTTATCTAAAATTTCAAGACCTTTGCTATTTTCTGATTCGTGATAGGTCACTCAGACGAAATGCGTTCCAATCACAATTTCGCTTCATTGGATGGTCTAGTCTAGATTTCTTAAATTGTCCGATTCGATCTCATAATCATTTTATTATTGTTTTCGTTTTACTAATCATTTTATTATTGTTTTGTTTAACAATCAAATTGATCGACATTTGTACTAGATGACATAATAAGGGGGCTGTGGCAATGTAACCGAATGATGGCGGTATTATAGTCAGTTTGGGGTCAGTCAAATCAACAGGTAACAATCTGGAGAGGCTTATTGTAATAGGCAAGGTAGAGGGCAAGAAGCCTAGAGGAAGAAGTCCTAAACGATGGTCAGACCAAGTCACGCAACAGCTGGAAGTTCCCGTCAACGAAGCACTTCACACTGCCGAAGATCGGGCCCAGTGGAAGAAAATAGTTTGGACAAAGCAGCATGAAGAGAGTCACGATCTTCCAACGTTGAGGCTGAAGAGAGAGAGAGAGAGCTCAGACAAAACTAGTGAATCTATGAGGAATTGTTTAACCGTCGTTATTAGAGTATAGATTGCGGATGTATGCCACCACGGAAATTATAAGGGAAAAATACTTGTCCACTTCCTAACATGAACCGATTACACTCATTATACAAGACTAAAGGATAAACAGAGCTATTAAAACACATTACGCAAATATATATAAAACAAACAGAAGGTCGCCGTTGTTTATGATATTGGCGTAGTTTAGGCCTTAGGGCATCAACTGTCAACTGACCTCCGGGTCTAAAACAACAATGAAATATATTAACCATTTATTTTATTATTCTGCAGAGGCGGTAGGACTAACTTATGCTATAAAATTTTCCACTAGTTATCCGGTAACTGGAGAAAGTTTAATATACAACTAAATATTCATAAAATTTGAAAAGATTGTTCTCAGCCCCTTTTTGCAGTACATTTTCTCTGGTGCCAGGGTTATACCGAATAACCAAATAAATACACAGATTATTAGCATGATTACAGCTGGAAATACGCTTTTATCACACCTTCACCACGAAGCTATAACAGTAATGGGTACTGTAAAAAGTAAAATAGCGCTCAATGGAATTGGCTACGGAAGCAGGTTGTCGTAATCGCGGGGGGAAGAAACGTTACAGATATAAAAGTGTGGATTACGTATGTATGTTTGTTATCTCATCACTAAACGACAGAACTGCATGAGGTGAAACTTGAAAAAGCCCTTTTTTGACCTCTAGGAAACATGCGTTCGCATCATCACCGAAGAACACATAGTGGTAAGTGGGACTAGACTTTATCGCCAAAGAGCGAACACACGACGGGGTCTTCCCATGAAAAATCCTAGGTGTTCCCGCGGCACGCCATAATGTCGTGGCTGCGGAAGCACTCATTCTTGCTTTGGGAATATTGCACAGTTGTTATAGCAACTTTGGAAATGTGGCAATTTTCATCTCTATCTTAAGAATTGGTCCCTAACCTGTAATCCAGAGAAAGGAGTGGAAAGACGAGAGAAGGGAGGCCTTTACCCTGCAGTAGAACAATACAGGCTTAACAATAATGCCAATGACATTCAACTCACAACGACAGACGTCAAGGCTAAGTTTTTTCATATAAATATGAGTAGGTAACATTGCATCGAAGCATGTGCTTTTTATCAGAAACCAGATCGATAAATGATCCGAATCTGTAACGTATATCATAAGATAGCACTGTAACAAAGCTTACGTAACCCGACCGAATATTAATGGTTTTTATAGCTTTTATAGCCTCAATTCTAAGCTCACGTTCTCAATATCCGTCGCACTTATATAAAAATGGTAACTTTCATATTATTGAAGTTTTGAATGGGTTAACATAATCTGTGCTCGAATTAAATTCTGTGCGTGCATTCTGTATGAAATAAATAGGCGAAGTCGTAAGAATTAGTAATTTTAAAGATTTCTGATAAAAATATATAAACACGTTTAAAGCAGATATTAAATGGCAGGTAGGTATATAAATAATATTCATAACGTAGTATAAAAAATTATTGAAAACATATTAATCTCATGAATTTAACGTAACCACAACGTGGGCCATACTTGTTATGCATGTTCAGTGGAATAACACGCACCTTTCTGGCCTTAGATATATAGTCAGTGATGCGATAGTCAATATAACGTTTAAATAGGTTACAGGGTCAAAATTCACAAACAAAAATTTTCCACTTTAGTACGTATAAATATGTATTGGAACACGAATGAAAACTTTAGGAAAATTTATAATAACAGAGCTGCTGACACCATAGATTTTATCCAGAACTTACATCCGTTAACGTCACATTTAAAACTAATATATTAAAATGTTATGTAAACTATAGGTACAATCAATAAGAAATGACGTCAAGTAGCACGCGGTAGTTTAAACCCTAGAACATAAACCGGTTCTAGCCTCGTGGGTGCGGTATTACCAGCTCTATATCATTCTGATAACTAATTCATAACAAATTATCATGTAACCGCTCAGCTCTCTGATTTTATAATATTTTAGACGAGTTCAATCTAGGTAGTTCGGTCACTCTTAAATTGTACGTCTTCTCTGTAAGCGCAATTCCAATATTTTCATTTAGTAGACTTCTATTTCTATAATTCAAGTACAACACTATCGTTCAAAAATTAGACAATTTAAATCGACAGTCAATATCATAAGTGGCGACAGTTTTACGTGCCTTTAGAAGAGCTCTAGACTAGTTACTAATGATGCTCGGCAATCAAATAAATGATAGGTCAGACATTTTTTAATACAGAGTGGAATAATATTAGTTATTTAAAACGCAGGTGATTCGCAAAACATCACAGAATTAGCTCGCTTCTCTCTGCGTGCATTAAAAATGAATCAACAACTAAACAGGTTCCCTACGCTACAAACGCCAAATCATAATTAGACTTAAATATTTACTTTTAACAAAAAAAAGTTTATAAACAATCTGGTTCCGCAAGGAATTATTAATTTTGTTTCTAAGTCTTCCTATTCACTATGCAAAGTATTGTTTCGGAGTTCGCCTCATTTTGGAAACCTCAAAATCTTTTGAACAATGTTTATGTAATTTGGACTTTAGAATTTGGTTCTAGCGAGCATTTTGCGGTTAGAGTCCAATTTAGATCGACCAGATAGAAAGTGATAAAGGCGAAACCTCACTGGGAGCATTTGTCTGTTATGTTACTATCTAGAATCTAGACGCTTTCAGTATTAGGTACGTTACAATATTGTCATACTCGTAACTCATAATGCTATTCGGGTAATGGGTACCATAAAAATACAATATCTATTCGATACGGTTTAAGGCAGCTTGTAATCAGTTTGTTTTACCTCACTACAAATTTTTTTTGAAGTGAAAACTTCTTTAGCGGCGCTGAGCACTTTTTTGTATGGGTAAAAACTTTCAAACTCGCGTCAGGGTCACGTGATGCTGATCGAAAAAGCGTAAGATCGAGGGGAAGGGAGAGGAACTAGTATCTCCCACTCTTTCTACCGTGCCTGAGTGTGCTGCTCTGTTTAGGCGGCACAGGGGGCTTAGACAAGCGCGCGCCCGATATTTTTTTTTTATATTTTTATATTTTATATTTTTTTTATTAGACACTTAAATAGGTTCGAATCAAAACTGTTTGTTTCTTACTTCAGTTATCATAAACCAATTGTATCAGTTGTAAAAATTTGCGATGATGATTCTGATAATAACGATGGTGTAAAAGTCGTCGAAATTATGGATGGAAGTTGATTTTTCTGAGAGATAAAATTTAATGTTATATATAAATAACGATATAATATTATAAATAACAAAATATAAATTGTCATATTTGTGTACGATAGCGGAATAAATAAACATTGTATTCTACCTCATAAATGATAGTATTTTTATACTTATAATTAAACACAACGTTAATATTGAAGTTTTCACTTCTGCCGGCACTCCCGGAGTGCTACCTTTTTTTTTGTTCGTCGCTTTATGTTAAATGCCAAGCGATAACACCTGCCCGTTACAATCTTTATGTTAGCTAGATATTTAAAAGGTACAAATTCCTACGCGTTATCATCCAGATATTTTGTCATTTGTAAAGTTTCCTTAGCCCAGTAATTTTCCTGACCACCTTACTCATCCAACCTCAGCGAAAATCTAAATCGACTAAAGGTGGGAATATGTACATTTGCCAGTACCAGGCGTGTCAGCTACAGACTTACTTGTTACATTTGCTAGCTAAATAGTTTTTATTCTTTGGCTAAACTGACATGCTACTTAATATAAGGTACACTTGCTAGTGGGTGGCAAGTGGCACGTGCGAGCTAGAGTGCTAGTTTGTTAGCTACTAGCAAATGATTTCCCGCTTTAAGGGGTTAATAGTCGCTGAGCCTCTGTCTCGCTAAAGGCTTAAGGTAGCAAACTGGGAATACTTATAAAAATAGTATAAAAATATGAGCAACATTTTCAATTTACATTTCCAAAAAGTTAATTTTATCAATTGTTATTTGACAATTTGTTATATATCGTGCGAGCGAGACAGAGGTTCAGCGACTATTAGCCGCTTAATACAGTTTTTAATTAGTAACATTAAAGAATGCTCCCAGTGTGATCGCATCTTGGCAGTCAAGAGAGAGCGCTCGAGGAAAACAACACGAAAACAATCTAATATATAAAATTCTCGTGTCACAGTTTTCGTTGCCATACTCCTCCGAAACGGCTTGACCGATTTTGATGAAATTTTTTGTGCTTATCCGGTATCTATGAGAATCGACCAACATCTATTTTTCATCCCCCTAAATGTTAGGGGTAGTCCACCCCTAAATTTTTTATTTTATTTTTTAGACAAAATTTTTAATTTCTATTTTTTTATGATACAACATACAAAAATACATACAATCCTCAATTTTCACCCTTCTACGATCAACCCTTATTTTTTAATAGCCATTTTAGTAATTTAATCATTTTTACTCTCCGGTCGAAAACTGATCAATCGTCATTTAATTAGTTATCCCCGCCAGATGTCTACAGGTGTCACTTCTGACAGCACGGAGTAGGGATGAGAACGAAGCCGGTCTCCTTTCTTTCTCACTCCCTACACAGTTGTCGGCCATCATTATTGTTTATGCATCAAGTGTAGTAGTAACGTTGACAATTATTATTTTGCTATCTCAGTGGAACTCTCATATTAACTTTTAATCATTCCTATTTTATCAATAATAATTAAATTATCAATTTTGAGTGTATTTTGCACGATTAGTTAATCAAGTGATTTTATAACCTCAAAAGTACTCAACACGTGACACGAGCTTCCAATAACAACGGATTTTGTGTTGTAAGTATACTTTTTTTTATTTATATCGAAAATGTTGTTGATCTTATAAAAAGGTAATTTTAATTTAATTTTATTAAAAAAACGTAATTGAACAATTAAGATTTTCATAGTTTCCAAAAAATCAATCATTATGAATCTTTATTTTGAAATGTCAATGGAAATATTGGTTGTATGAAAAAATTATAAGAGACAATGTTTTCATAAAATTTAATTTTTTACTTTCGTTTGAAAATTTTTTTCATAAAATAATGCTTATTTCACGCATATACCACATTCTTACATACATACAATATACACATTCTAACATACATACATACTTCCAATAAGTAAGCTATTTTTTGTCTACACTAGAAATTACTAGGAAATTATTTATATGGCAAAACAACGTTTGCCGGGTAAGCTAGTAGATCTATAAAACTAAGAGATTGTTTTGTTCCCAGACTGTTTTCGACTGCAATTTACTCGTGTTTAAAGTGGCAGTGTTTTATGATCAAACAATATTATATGCGAAAGCTTATATTATAATACTAGCTTACACTCGCGATCAGAAATGAGTATGTGAGAGGAAGCCTGAAAGTTGCACCAGTGACAGAGAAATTAAAGAGTGGAAGATTGTCCTGGTATGGACATATTATGCGGAGGGATGAAAATCATGTGGCCAAAAAGTCCATGAATATTGTAATAAGTGGTAATCCGGGAAGGGGACGCCCGAAAAAGGTTTGGATGAACTGTGTGAAAGAGGATATGCGTGCTAGGGGAGTGGATGAAGATATGACAGATGATAGAGCAGAATGGAGGAGAAAAACGTGTTGTGCCGACCCTACCTAGTGTGGGATAAGGGCAGGAAGAAGAAGACTCGCGGCTTTGCCCGCGTGGCGAAATCCTTTCTTAGCGGAGGTCTACGTCATAAAACCTATCTGTGTTCCAAATTTCAACCCAATCCGTCCTGCGGTTTAGGCTGTGCATTGTTAGATCAGTCAGTCAATCAGTCACTCTTTCCATTTATTTATTTAGACTAGTGGATCCACGCGCACTTCGGTTACGCCTAATCGAAAATGATCAGTATTTCTCTAGAATAATATGCATGTATTATGCATATAAACCTTCCTCTTGAATCACTCTATCTATTAAAGAAAACCACATCATAATCCGTTGCGTAGTTTAAAGATCTAAGCATACATTATAGGGACAGACAGACGGGAGAGGCGACTTTGTCTTATACTATGTAGCGAAGCTTAATTAATTTAACGATGGGTTTTGTTTCTTAATGCGCGATCCTGGGCTAGTGTGTCATCAAAGAAAAAACTTCGTAAAGTAATAATTCTACTATTTTTTATAGTTTGCAAAATGATTTATGCAAATATACGAGTCTATTAACTATTAATATACAGACATACATAGTGTACATAGGTAAAGTTTAATAATATTGGATTGCTACTCGCACACTCATAATGAAAATTGAATATTAAATTAATATTTGTTCAGGCATTGACGCAAGGAGGCTTCGGAAATTTATGATCACCATAACATTAATATTTACATATTAGTATAGTATGTATCTACGATGCTGATTTAATCGATTTTAAGTTGACTCAAAGTTTACTTAGTAAAGAAATATATTCACAGATAAACTAACGTATTTCTTATCTTGTGTAAATGTGCCATCTTTACTCTCTTTTACTAACGACCCAATGGTAAAAGAATATCCTTTTAAATAATCGTTATCTAGGTGAGGCAAGCCACTTTTTACTCGGGTCCTTTGCCTCAAATTATTGCTTGGGGACATAGGGATCATAAATCTCGGAAAGCAATTTAGGTCCAATGCGGTTACTCTCTTCCACTTATCGAATAATGTATAATGACCTCCTTGTCTTGGAGGTACAAGCATAACAATTACACATTTGATATTAAGTATTACATTGCCGGATTTATCGCTAATGGCGATCCAGGCTACAAAGCTCTAACAAGTACATTCTGTATTCATCAAAATCATTCGTCATTTACCATCTTCCGCTATGCGACACACAAACCTACAGATTCTGCAGTCAGGCAAATGAAACGCCTCTTCATCTGCTGGGGGAGCGTGAAGCACTGTTTCGGAAACGTAAATCTATTCTGGGACAGCACCTGCTCAGCCCGAATGAGCTTAGAGAGATGACCCCAAGGAAAATCCTGCAGTTTCTGGAAGCTGCAAGGGTCAGTGGTGAGCTCTAGCGCCGCGCCTACTGGTCAATCTCACCATAATCTGCGGCGATCACAATAAGCCAAGCATGGCCGCAGAGATACTACAAGCGCAAAAAAAATACCATCTTCCGCTCTACAAATGTAAAACAGCGTACATACCTTGGCACACAAATGGAGTGGTAGATCCCGTGGTTCCTCAACACGTGTATGAACTCTGGTAGGGTCCTACACGCGCCCATGATGCTGAACGCTGCCAGACCGCAGTTCCACAGCTGGAGGGTCCGTCGGAGTTCGAATCTGGAAATAACGGAAAATTGAGTTTATTTATTATACGAGTTCGCCTATAATTTGACTGTGACAGTGTAAGTAACCTGTTCTATTGGAGTATAAACCCCAATTATTACTATTATGTCGCTTTTAAATACGGGTTAAACCTGGTCCTTTTTATTCGCCCTTTTGAGCTTTTAATGGTTGACACTTGTCGGAGTCTATCTGTCATCTGTATGGCCTCAAAGATAGTCTCCGTCAAGTGATAGGACTATTGATAAAATTAATGGAAACTACTTAAACTGGGCTATGGATGTGAATTCTAAATGGATGGTATAATAAGATTATTGCTAGAGACTACGGCTTATATTATTTTTCTGAGTAGTCTTATTTTATATTAATATTGAGCACAACGCTACGACTGACTTAATGCTAAAGGGATCTCTTCCAGGCAACCGGCATTGCATGGAGTGTACAGTTAGCAGTATTGTAAATTGTGGATATGACTCATTATGATATATTGCGTAGATAAAAATAGATTTATTTCATCGAAACAACAATTGTTATCGCATGTTTTTATGATATAACGTTTTAAAAGAGTGGACGATTAATTTGTTTGACCTCAGTATCTTAACATTGAACTTGACTTTAATATAATTAATATTTTGTGTTATCTCTTTGACCCATTTAATGTGGGAAGTCTTTATCAAGGTAATTATTTTGCGTTTATTTCCATTTTATTTTATTCATTATACGTTAGCCTATGACCACGATCTCGCGTGATGTTAAGCGACGGTCGTAGCAGCAGACTAAACCTAGAAGACGGGATAAATCCCGCTAATTTCCATGCAATGTCAGTTCCGCTAAAAAGGATTCTTAACGTGGGAAACGCCGCGAACTTAAACTAATAATTAAGTTTTCTTTTTTTTTTTAAAACGTCACTTTCCTTGGTTAGTTTCTAGATCCTCTGACTAATTTTCTATCTAACTAGTTAGGTGTAGCTATTTGAAGAGTTGATTAAACGTGTTGGTAAAAATACATGTAAACTTACAAAAAAAAAACCGGTCAAGTACGAGTAGGACTCGAGCACCGAGGGTTCCGTACAAACCCTAAGGAAAAGTGGGTATAATATTATATACTGTAGGTTTTGATTCCCTTGAGAGTACTTGCGAGTTTGAAAATATGGGGCTAAAATTGCTGTTTCTTTTGATTGCGTTGACATAGATGTTTGATTTTTTTACAGCTTAAAGTTATTATAAAGCTGAGTATTTGAAATGTATTTCAATTTAATACCTGTACGCGTTTTTGAGGAAAGGGGTAGTAAATACAAAATTATTAAAAATATTTTTTTATATGATGTAACTAAAAATGTACAATTTTCGGAATTTTCTCTTTATCTGTGCTCTAAGGAATTGCTTTTTACCAAATTTCAAGATTCTACGTTCACAGCAAGTACCCTGTAGGTTTTGGTTTTTTGAGAGTAGTTGCGTGTTTAAAATTTCGGCTAAAATTGCTGTTTCTTTTGAATGCGTTGAGATAGAGGTTTGATTTTATTACAGTTTAAAGGTATTATAGACTTTAGTATTTGATATGAATTTAAGTTTAATACCTGCACGCGTTCATGAGAAATAGGGTAGTAAGTATGAAATTATTAAAAATATTTTTTTATATGATGTAACTAAAAATGTACAATTTTCGGAATTTTTCCTTTATCTGTGCTCTAAGGAATTGCTTTTTACCAAATTTCAAGATTCTACGTTCACGGCAAGTACCCTGTAGGTTTTGGTTTTTTGAGAGTAGTTGCGTGTTTAAAATTTCGGCTAAAATTGCTGTTTCTTTTGAATGCGTTGAGATAGAGGTTTGATTTTATTACAGTTTAAAGGTATTATAGGTTTTAGTATTTGATATGAATTTCAGTTTAATACCTGCACGCGTTCATGAGAAAAAGGGTAGTAAGTATAAAATTATTCAAAATATTTTTTTCATATGATGAAATCAAAAATTTATGGTTGCTTCGTGCCAAATTTCAAGATTCTGAGTTCACGGGAAGTGCCCCGTAGGTTTTGATTTATTTGGTAATGTCGAAAATTTGCTGAAATTTTCGACATATTCGACTATATCTTTTGATTGCGTTGGCCTAGAAGTTTGAATTTTTCACAGCTCTAAGAAGCAATAGGCCTTAGTATTTCCTATAAATTTCAGCTTGTTACCTCCACGCGTTCCTGAGAAAAAAGGTCTTGACAGACAGACAGACGGACGGACGGACGGACGGACGGACGGACGGACAACAAAGTGATCCTATAAGGGTTCCGTTTTTTCCTTTTGAGGTACGGAACCCTAAAAACACTTATCTGTCAAATTCTCGATTTCGTTAGAAGCAAAATAAAAATTGCACGATATTGTGTTGTTTTAATTAGGTATAGGTATGTGGTATACCTAGTTTTGGCTCTTACAGTCCATGATAAGATATATTATGCGGTATTTGTGTATAATTTCGTAATAATTTCCTTCAATAACAACTCATTATAAGCCCGTGGTGTCAGGTATCATACGATATTATTCAACGGTAAAGATCAGAAAGGTTATTAAATAAGATTATAACATTAGGTAAACTAGGCTTTATCAAAATATTTTTGGTTTATAAAACAACTAGTGTTTTTAAATTTACAACGACTAACTTGAAAAATAAAGTTATTTTATTTTTATAATATAGTTTTTTGTTAAACAAATCATCACAAATGTCGTTCTTTATACCATATAGAAATTAAATCTACATCCTCGGTTTATCCGAAATTGATATCACACTTTTTTTTATACATTCAACAAAGTAAGAAGACGAGCAAGACGCTCTCCTGATGGTAAGAGATAACGCTACCCATAATTAGTACAGTGCTACCCAATATTTTACAAAGATAAAAAAATTCTGGGTGCACTGCGCCAACGCTTCTTACTTAGATAAGATGTTAAGACTCTTCAGCCCAGTAATTTTACTAGCTACAGTGCCCTCCTACCGAGGCACAGCAATGTTTGCACATCACTGCTCAGGGGGTAGAATAACTGGCACTGTTACCCACCCACCTAGTCGACCTCCCAACACCCCTACCAATCCTCATAACTTCACCCTAATAGGTTAATACTTGACTCCCAGATTTTTTTAAATGATGCCAGGCTAAATACCTTAGACCCTTGAATACATAGGCGACTTTTCAGCGGGTAAAACCGCCGGGCATAGCTCAGCTAGTCTAGCCATATTCTAATCTATGTATTAGGAGTAATTAAACAATCATCAATCATTTTTATCATTAACAGCCCTATTATTAAAATTAATATCCAATTGTGATATCAACATAGCGATTGATATCTATTTGCTTTAATAACATAATTACTTGCATATTTTTAATTATCTTAATTTTGATATTTCATGTTGTTCACGTGACCTAGACTATCGCAAATATCTTTTGTTTGTTCCACAAGTTTTTTTATGAGCTGAGCCTAGTGATTTTATCCTTCAGGTATTTTAATTTAAACCCTTGCTGAAACCCTTTTTTTACCTGCTTTAAACATAATTATAGATTATTCGGAGGTCTACGCTACCAATGTTATTAATCTATTATTATATTATACTCAATACTCGTCTTCTTCTTTTTCCTGCCCTTATCCCACACTAGGTAGGGTCGGCACAACACGTTTTTCTCCTCTATTATCCGTCATATCACTCGTATATATAAAAAAAAAATATTTCAGATAATTATTTTAAAGTTGGCCCATTCTATCCCTATCTAGCCTCTTTACCGAAAAATCAGGCTATTGTTTAGGAAATTTACTATTTAAAACATATTCTGAAAGGACTAGAAGTGTCTAAGAGGTTATACACGCTGAAAAGTATTTATATATTATGTAGGAACCTTAATTTAAAGTTGACCCATTCTATCCCTATCAAGCCTCTTTACCGAAAAATCAGGATATTGTTTAGGAAATTTACTACATATTTTAAACATATTCTGAAAGGACTAGAAGTGTCTAAGAGGTTATACACGCTGAAAAGTATTTATATATTATGTAGGAACCTTAATTTAAAGTTGACCCATTCTATCCCTATCAAGCCTCTTTACCGAAAAATCAGGATATTGTTTAGGAAATTTACTACATATTTTAAACATATTCTGAAAGGACTAGAAGTGTCTAAGAGGTTATACACGCTGAAAAGTATTTATTTTATATATTATGTAGGAACCTAATGTTATTTCAGACTCTAAGCTTTGTATGTGCCAAATGAAGCTCAATCGGTTTAGTAATCGTAAATAGGTCCAAAAACAGCGGTCATTATGACCATGTTCCGGCATGATTTTCAGTGAAGCCAGGGAGGGATTTATCCACAACAACACAATTACACAACACAACAAACAAACAAACACACAATTACTATACAATTACCATTTACAATTTACTTTTATTTTTTTTTATCTTTGTCAATTATGTTGTGTATGTATTATTTGGACAATAAATTATATTTTATTTATTTATCCTCCCTTCTAAATTTAGTCTGCAGCCATCTATAACCACATGATGCGAGATCGTGGTCAAAGGCTAATCTATAATGAAAAAAAACACACACACACACACACACACATTCTGCATCCATACTCGTACATACGTTCTTTGTATTATTCTGAGTCTACGGTTTTATTTAACAACCAGATTTAGAGCCGACCACAAAAATTTAATCGAAAATGATTTTCTTGGATTGCATAAATATGGAAGTAGTATCCTTTACATGTACCTACCTAGGTGTAGGTACCTAATTTGGTAAAAAAATTGAGTACCTAATATTATAATCTTATTTTAATAACCTTTTTGATCTTTACAGTTGAATAATAACGCATGATACCTGCCTGACACCACGGACTAAGTACCTATAATAATAATTAGTTGTTATTGAAGGAAATATTATCACCAAATTATACACAATTACCGCATATCTTAATTTATACAAAAATATTTTGTATTTAATAACTAAGGCGTCTAGACTTTGTAATTATGAACTTTGATATTAATTACATTTTTTCTTTTCTTTAAAAAACTGTATCATAGAAAATATTCAAAACAGTTTTTTATTTCAAACAAATAGGTAATATTGGTAATTTAAATATTATATAATAAACAAATACTGCATATCCTAATACATACAATAATACAAAAATATTATGTAATTTATTATCTAAGACGTACCTATAGACTTTGTAGTTATCTTTTAACTTTGGTTTTAATTAAAAATAACTATATCATAGAAAATATTCAAAACAGTTTTTTGTCAAACAGATATGATGGTATAATTTAAAATATTAATAATAAATAAATAATATCATAATATTTTAATACAAATTATTTTTTATACTCAAGTAGAGTTGTGCAGAAGACGTTGACAGAATGTTATTATATAAGGGCGAAGAAATTCTGATCGTTCGATGGTGCGAAATGTAGATGTATGTACCTACGAGTACATAATATTATATGACATCAAAGATTGGCCAGAGACAGCTGGAGGATTTTTTTTTTGGTTACGCCGGGAAAAAATGCTTTACGCATACCCTCCCATCGGGGGTATGGGAGAGTTATGTGGGACTCCCCGTGCAGAGCGACTGCATACTCACTAAAACAACCCGACGCGGCGGCACTCCCGCATCGTCTTTGTGACGGAGGACTGGGAATCGGCAGGGCCTTGCATCCAGTCCACAGCTGGAGGATCCCATTTCTCTTGCCATCCTCATAGCAAGGGCAAGCAGCTCGTAGAGAATGACAAAACCAACGCATGAGAACAAAAGGAAGAAGAGAAAGGCTAATTATGTTTTTTTTTGTGGAAAGTTTGTATATTCCTTGTCAAAAAGGCATTTTTGCAACAGGACTGGACTTTTTACCTTTATGATCAGTGTGTGATAGTCGACAGTTGGTGATATCGTAGCCTGATTGATAAAACGTTGGTTTCAGTTTCACAGAACAGATAGCAGCAACCACAATATAAAAATATCTCTTTTGTGATAATAAAAACCATGTTATAAATATTATATATCTAGCAAAACCACACTGGAAAATTTGATTAGTTATACTTTCATAACATGTGGGAAATTTTGAAATGCTAAAGTTAAATATTAGATTGCTGTCAAACATAGTAACTTATCTTTTGGGTACAGAACCGGGAACCCTAAAAACGAGACGAGCACTACAAAAAAGCGTCTTCGCAAAAAGTCATAAATTTAGGTACCTGTATAATTTCACGATAATTATTTCGCGCTACGTCGAAAAACATCGCAATAACAACCTCATGCTCGACGTAAACTTTCGAGAAAGTCCAAAACTTGTACTGGCCATCAAATATTTCATTGAACCTTGCAAAAACTCTCCTCAGGGTCTTAGGAGGCTGATGACCCCTACATAGCATTATACGAGTATTTTTATATCACTTGACATATTGTTTATTTTCAATCATTGCTGACACTTATAAGATGCCTTCCTGATATCCTTGAATCCACATTTTGGTAAAAAGTATATGTAAAATAAATCAACTTTTACTTTTTTAGTTCTTGAGGATGTATTGTTTGTTATACCTCGGAATACCAAATTTGGCAAGTTATTTACATAATTAATGTTATAGTATCGTAATACGATCCTACTAATATCATAAATTCGAAACGGCTGAACACATTGAGTTGATTTTTTTTCTTTGTCACACAAAGTGGAAAAACAGATACCTACCACCTGACTACACTACACATGGTGGTGTTGATTTTTTTAGTTAATTGTAAGGTTAAGATGGCTCTAGGAAAAAATGGCGAGACGACATGTCTATGTCGTCTCGCCACGTACCAGGACGGCTGGGCCGAGGTGGCACAGGAAAGAGATTCTTGAAGGGATTTGGGGGAGGTATTTGCCCAGCAGGGGGACAGCACAGACTAATTATAAAAAAAATTAGGTTCATGGTCTAAGCTACATAATTTATATCCTCCTAACATGTGACCGTATGGATGTCTCAATGGGCACTTATAAACTGCTCTACTAAGCGCAAAATCGGTACCTATCTCAAAAAATAGTAAAGTTAGATTTGTATCCCACAGATAGGTTTATCAAATACTAAATACGCATCTTATAAACTAAGCATTTTAGCGTTATCAAGTTCAAAACATATCAAAAAACTTTAACAATTATTTTTCTGTCTCAGTTTTACCTCAAATTTGTTTTTATCTGTATACCTATATAGCTTTTATTTTTATACAGTTTTACTTCGGTGCTTAGTAGGGCAGTAGGTATAGGCTATAGGTAACTCAGATCCTGGAATAATACTTAGTTTTTGAGCGGACCAAATCGCTGGGCACAGCAAAAAGCACAAATAGTAAAAAATGTTGTTCGTTTAGATATTATTAATAATTCGATCCTTATTAGAAAATGTTTTTATATAGGTAGCTAGAGTTAAACCATTTTCAAATTGAACCTGTTAGTTATATAAAATACATCTCTTGCTATTGGTGTAACCTGCAATTCAAGAGTGGACGAAATCTACGAACAAACTACACGAGTGTTTATTTCGTACAGTTTTCCGTCATGTACCTACGAGTATGTTCTTAGTTTTTCTTATTCATTGTTTGCACTTTTTATAAGATTATAAGAACTCACATTTTAACTGATTGCGTTTGTCGTTGCAAAAAGGTGGAAAAATTATCATAATCACGACGTATTATATAACTACATAGATAGAGCTCGTTCAGTGACCAGTCTTAAATCACACGCCGTTTTCTAGGCGATAGGAACATTTTCTTAGATTAGCAAATGCAATTTTACAAAGATTGATTTAGTCACGTGACTCAGGATCTAAATCCGGGAAAATTCGCGAGTAAATAATAAGCTTTTGAGTGATGCGTGTTACAAGTACGTTTTACATGAGCTAAATATACATAGGACTAGGTAATATGGAAGTAGGTATTCTAGGTATTCCTAAACAATGAAATTAATAACTTGTAACGCATGGCTATTTTGTATGTGTACCTATTAGGTAATGCCATTGTGATACCGATGATATCATATTATATTTATGTAACATTTATAAAATGTGCAGCACTGTTTAACCGGCTGAAAAAATGTGTGTCGTGTTTATTCTCGGATGTTCAGCTATCTTTACACCAAATTAGCCGTTTAGGTAATATTTGTTTAAACATACTATACTGTTTAAACATTACAAATGCGAAAGTTCGTATAGACCTAGGTAGCTGACATTGGATAAAAAAACTGAATCGACTCTTAACTGCCTTAAAATTGATTTACCTACAAGATTTGTACCGAACATAAATTACAATATACCTATATAATAGTTACATAAAATACTGTGTAATTTAAATAAAAGGTGTAAATGTACTTATCAGCTGATAAAACACCTGGGTGGAGCGAATCTTTGAAATAATAAGCAAATTCAACGACCTTTATTCATTAAAACTAACAAAAAGGTACAGTTTTCCGTATACATTTGAGATAAATTTCACTCAGTATTTGTTATCAGAAGCTTGTTATCAATGATATCAACCCGACGGCTGATAGCGTCACAACTACATAGAACTGGTCGTAAATATTTAAACCGCTGTAAATGCTGCCATTTTTGGACATAATCAATATTAAAACATGCTTGTAAATTGATGTTATCCATATTGGTTTATGAGTGCAATGATAGCATAATCCGACAGTATTTTCATATCCTGAATGTTAAAAAAATCACGATTATAGGTATTATTTCAGGCTGTAGGAATGAACTGTATGGAGTACGGAGAAGGAGTACTGGCCTAGATATCTTTAATTCCAGGTAAACAATCGACGGTCTTATCGATATAGGAAATTAATTGAAGACAACCTGGCACCTGGTAATGGAATAGGACAACTTTGTAAATTATAGAAAGGGTGCTTCGCCCAGACGCGGAGCGGAAAAGTGTTGAAGAATTGACCAATCACTGTGCTTACTGGGATGGAGATGTCAAAGATAGTCAAGGACTGTGTTCTATTTTATTTTAGCTCACTAATGGGCTAACGTGTCGATTAATATCAAATTAACGTCGTTGTATCGTTTACTCAATAGCTAATATAACAAAAAACCCGATAAATATGAGTAAGAAAAATTGTTTTCTACTCACTGTTAACTTTATGAGAATATGCTAGATGACTCAGATTATGGTTCGTCATGAGCTCGTTATTGGTAATCATTAAAGTTTTCATTCCACCAAAACTATATTCTATCTAAATATATATAAAAGGAAAGAGTGACTGATTGATTGATCTATCAACGCACAGCTCAAACCGCTGAACGGATTCGCTTGAAATTTGAAATATATATGTAGATATGTAGGTTTTATTACGTAGACCTCCGCTAAGAAAGGATTTAGCCACGCGGGGAAAGCCGCGAGCGTAATCTAGTTTTTTTATATGTAGAGAGTGTAGAGGTATAAATTGATTTGAGCTGCGTGAAGGCTAAAGTCGGGACGCGCGGGAAAACGGTCACGGTCTGGGACTTGGTAATCTACGAATTTGTACACAACCTGTCACATATAAAGCGGGCCGAGATCCAGCGATTTATGTGTCAGGGTGCGTACAAATTCGAACATTAAATACAAAGTCCCGGATCACGACTGCTTTCCCGCACGTCCAGGCTCTGTGTGACGTCTTAAGTAGGTTCACATTAAGTTTACGACTATTACGTAAGTACCCCACATTCTATATTAGGCATAGGTATTATATCTATGTATCTCTTTACCGCATTCTCGTCTCCGTTTAAAAACCAGAAGTCTACAGACTCATCCGCCGCGCCCGCATTAAAATTACGCAATCAACGTTTATATGTCTTCCTTTTGAATCTCACTAACGACCCTGACATTTGCAGAGTGAGCCGACCTTCCCTTGGTCTCGCTAAAATTTTGGAAAGCAGGGAAATCTCATGACAAATTGTGTTTGAATGTACGGAAAAATTCAATGGGCATGTCATGTCTTTTACCTTTTGAAGAGAGCTTCAGCCGTAACTAAATGGAATGTTGAATGGAATGTTTACTTAAAGGTTTGTATTGTACGTTATCATAGAGTTACTTTAAGAAAAGAACAAAATTGTACTAAGACATGTCCTTTGTCCATATAATTAAGAGATTTACGTAGACCCAATTTTTTCCCCACATTTTTGAATAATCTGTCCACAGCTGTTTTAAAGTTAAGACAATGTACTCGGCCTGTATTAGCGGTTACCGTTGCCAAAATATTCCTATGGACAAAATATTCTTAAATTCTCAAAAATTGGTTAAATTTTAAGAGTTGTCATTAATTCAACTTATTATGATATAATTTGTCCATTATCCAGCATTTTGAAATGTTCTCATAATCATATTAAAGAAGATAAGTATAAAATCGAATTCAATTAAACACTGTAAATTGATGAATAAGATAAGAAACTTTAAAGCCTTGAAAATGATTCGATATTGCAAATCTTCCTTTTATCCCAAGATTGCTCTCCCAAAAAGAAATAAGGCTTACAAAAAGTGCAAAAGTGCTAATTGCAGCATATTTGAAAAAATACTTTTGATTTGATTTGAAAACATTATAATCGCGGTGGTTATGAAGAGATCGTGAAATTCAAATAGGTAAAAATATAATAAAATTAATTTTAAAAACAGCTGGGACTTACGTTAAAGGTATTGTATTAAAATTGTAGGTTATAATTATTAGGTATAATATAACCAATAAATTTATTTATAACCTGCAATTCTGCAATCGAAAGTAGTTTGTTTACATTCATTAATGTAACCGGCTCTTCTCAGGTGTATCTAAAAATAGTTACATCATGACAATTCTTCCGCATATTTTACTTCATATTATTCCATTTATTACTTGTTTTCCTTCTGGAACAAATAAACTCGTTGCACCAAGACCTTCACCGTCCTTTATGTTGGAAGGATAATAACACTTTATGAAAATGTCATTCTTATTGCAATTTATGGGTTCAGTTCAAGGATTGAATCGGTATCGATTTAAAATCACAATGCAACTACGCAATGCGGATCATATGAGAACCTAATATAGATTTTTTTTTTATGTGATGAAGTAGAAGACGAGCAAGACGCTCTCCTGATGTTAAGATATAACGGCTGCCCATAATCAGTACAGTGTTACCTAGGATTTTACAATTATGTGAAATTCTAGGAGCACTGCACCAACGCTTCTTACTCAAGAGTCATGAGATGTTAAGACTCTTTAGCCCAGTAATTTCCCTAGCTACAGTGCCCTCCTACCGGAGCACAGTAATTACAACACACACACACAGCAGTAACAGTATTTTGGATAAGTTAAACTATGTCAGATTAGCATTCGTTAACATTATATTAATTTATTATGATAATACGACCTATTGTGGTTAAACATTTGTTTGTGAACCTTGGGGTGCCTTGCCTTTAACGACTCACATTTCAAGGGTGTGCATCTATAGTTTTACATATCCGGTAGTAATAGATTTACTAAGAATCGTTTTCTTCAAACTACAATACTGAATTATTTTGAAACAAATATCTCCTCCCTGCAGTTGAAATTTATTATTTCTGGTAACATAGAGGTAGTTGCGTATTAGTAACTTTTCTTTTAATCTCTCGCTTACGAATAAAATCTATTCGCTCCATAGACAAAACTTTAGCATCTTTTCCAGGAAGTTGGCAATAAAGCATGGAATTCTAGATGCTTAGACTTCAGGCGGAACAAGCCCACTCAGGGTGGACCAGAAGTAGTTCTTGACCATACCGCCTGCCGCCTACATTAGATATTTTTCCTTAACGATACTTAAAGTAACGTTTTATAACTACGCACATTTATTACTCAAGACCATGAGATAATTACGAATACGCCCAATGTCAATGCCAATAATTATCATTTAATTCAATATCATTGAATGAGGTGATCGAACTTGTCGTCGGTTAATCTACGATTAAAGGTATCGTGTAATTAGATACTTTAAACAGTTTGTTCACCTACCCTCAAATGTTGAGTTAAACCAATTTGTAGTCTCCATAATGAATCCCTTGTATTAATTAAATATTTTTTGTGTAGTTTGTAATTAGATTCCATTTTTTACTGAGCGAACTGCGTAGTAAGGATTCTAGATCAAAATTTTAAAATTCGGGCGTCTTATTTTATTTGTCCGAAAATAACATTAAAAATATATGACCGATAAGTTAGGTCCTGTGGAATTTCTAAGGAATTTAAATGCATGTGCTAATTTTATTAATTATTTCATTCAACACTATCTAGGTATACCTACTTATAATTAGGCAGTCACGTACCTAATAAATATGTATTTTTAATTTTGCATGTTACACATTGTGCAACAATCGCTGTATTGCATAATGTACAATTAGAAAGCTTTTATTAACACTAATTATTTAAAAGTAAATTAGATTGTTTCGAAGTGCTTGAAGTTCTATACCTATTAGGTACAAAGAAAGAATAAAATTTTCCACGACTTACTACTGCTGTCTGAGGCTAAAGGATCATTTTGTACTAGCTGTGTGTAGCATTTTATACACGGTAGTGTCCCCGCCACGTCAAGCATCCTTTTCTGAATGTGTTATTCCAGGGTCTAATCGGTCCACCCGTTTAGGCGTGAAAGAGTAACAAGCATACATCCATACAAGTATACATTCTTACAAACTTTCTCGTTTAAAATATTAGTAACATGCCATTAGCGACCAACAAAGATGTGAGTGATTAGGACCGCTTATGCATACACCTGCAATACTGTTGGTACGTTGCCAATCCTTCAAATCCAATCCGAAGTCCTCATTATTAGCTCGTCCAAAATGTTACAATAATCTCTATTTACTACGAAACATAGTAAATAGTGCATGGAAATGAATGAGCCCTAACTTTAGAAGGTTACTAGTAACAAGCTGGAAACTCTTGACACGCGAGCAAAGAAAAATATTCCGGAAAGGTTCTCTAGAACTTCAACAAGCATTTCGACTTTCCTAATAACGCTGAAAAATTCTTGTAAATAGGTAGGTATTATATAATAATATAGTACCTACTCGTAATTCGTAATGGGATGTGAAAAATGTTGCGACCAGAATTCATAAAGTGCTAGTTGTGTTTTACAACTAGCACTTTATGAATTCTGGTCGCGATTGTTATACTTTTTTTATAAAAATTCTTGTCGAGTGAATGGCAATATATTAAGAAGCCTAAAAAAGGTAGAGCGAGCGATCAGCTTTTTGGGACAGCATCTGAGCCCCGCAATTTAGCGTGAAATCGGCAGCACAGTTACATAATAAAGCATTGAGATATGATTTGGACTTCGGACTCGATCGTGAGTGGACTTTGGCCATTTCAATCTAGAGAATTGACCCAACCTGATCTTCTAGCATAACAACAATCTCTGAGTTTCAGAGTGCACGTCATACTGTGTCGCCTATAAGATATTTAGGGGAAGTTAGGAGATTTTGGAGGCTTTGTACGAGCCTCGGCGATAAAACATATAGGTTGAAAAAAAAATCGTTTATTCATAGATTTCAGATAGGTATATATAATACATATTTATTTAAAGCATTGTGTCCAACCGAAACCAGTCTTTTGCAGACATTAAGAATAATAAGTACGTAATATAGTATTATTACAATTATTAAAAAGCATTGGAAAAATAATCATTTTCATTTACCTAGGCATGCATATAAACAATTTATTGTATATAATAAAATGTAAGAAATTAATTTATAAGTACTTTAAAACATTTTTCAGTGCGTTAATTTGAACTTAAATATATATTACGCGATAAGTTAGATTCTTAAATAATCTGAAGGTATATTTTATTTTCATACCTATACCTATAGGATTTGCGACTAATTGACGAAATTCATTGTATAAATTACTATAATTGAAATCGTGTAAGCAATAAAATTCCGTAATCGAAAAATGCAAAAGCATTGACACTGACCCTTCGTTAACACCTGACCCTAAATTGTTATTCCAATGGGTTCTAATTTTCATTACCAAGCTACATTCTTTTACTCATTTTACATGTTAATTACATATATATGACACCTAAACGTCACTTACTGGTCGACTTTTAAACATATTTTTTGTTTATAATAACATTTATTAAAATGCACATTTTTACAAATCGAAGAAAAAATGGGCGTAAAACCTACTTCGAAGTTACTAAAAAAAACTCTAACTAATATTTAGCCCAAATTTGAACATACATACTATTATTAGCATACTTTTTGTTGTTTGAATGTAGAGGAAAATTTCTCGTTTGACTAGAAAGAAATTCTCACCTAACTCGAAAGGCGGAAAACATAGGAATTCAACGCTGCGCTGTAGGCACGTTTTCCAGTTCTCTAGAGCCTATTTCAGCGGCCTTGAAAGAAAAACTGAGAGAGAGAGAAGTGCTCTTCAGATATTGATGTGGGTCTTGTGGGTCCGTACAAAAGCAACCTAGGCGTAAGAATATTGTGCACGGGCGGAATATTAAAATGGTTCCGAGACCCGTACTAGGATTTGATATAATCTGGGACTTTGTTTACGAATAACATTTTAAATTGCTTTTGGGACGGTTCTTTGGATATGAATTATGGTAGGTATAGAACTAGTGTATTGTACAAATTCATTATTATGCTCATATTTAATGTTTAATCTCAAGGATTAAGTAGTTTGGTTAAAACAAAATAACACCAAATCTAAGACCGGTTATTTCCAGAACAGATGGGCAGTTAATTTTCTCTTTCCATCTCTGTGGTCTTCCTGTTCTTCTTTTATCTTAGTTGCCTAATTTAAATTAGGTAGTTAGTGTATAATTTAACGTCTATTGAAAATCGGGTTTTTCCGATTGACGTAGAGTTAACGATGATAAAAAATATCCTCTTAAATCTATTGGTTTTGCTGTGGAATGGTTGTATTAAACGCATACTATTATTACGATGTTCTAATAGAGCTTTAGCATGTAGGTAGTTAGGAATTCTACAGTAGAGTTCAAAAATACGACAATCGTGATTTTTTTTGCGAGTTTGGCCACAGACAGACACCGGGACAGGTGTAACTACAAATTGCATAATAAGATGTTTCAATTACTTCTGGTAATCAACTCTTCTGGTACGGAACGCGAGTCCGACTCGCACATGGCCAGTTTTTTTGCGATTCATGTCAGTAGGTACCTAGGTACCTATATCATGAAGTTAGCGAAAAATTATTTACCTATAAAAGTTGAAATCCCAAAAGTTCAAGCCAAAAACAATACCGTTTTCAAATATCAAGTTATTAGTTGAAATATGAAAGTTGGCGATATTCAGAACGCGCGGGTGATTCATGGCGCCGAGCCAAACTCCATTACATAACGTTGCAGATCAGATGCGGGCTTCATTCATGAGAATCGCCCCCTCCCGCCCGAGGTTAGGGCGCTTTCAGGGAACACCCACGCTCTGAGACGTTTTATGGAAGTTTGTAAACACTTCTGTGGAATACCTATATAGACGTGTATAGCGATGGGATTGGTTATTTATTTGGGTCTCTGGTTTGATTTATTTTCGCTGTGCTCAGCCCTGTACAAACATCCAAATATTAATTTACATTTTCGCATATTTATTATATTAGTGAGATGAGCAGAGTTCGATTTAAGGCTCTCTCGGTGCGCGACCTTCTCGCTCACCGAACTTTTAAATACAAATTCGTAAAATTTACTCTTGATTCTCGATCATTTTTTACTTGAAATTTTAATTTTGTCAAACTTTAGATTTATTTCTGTATAATATAGGTAAATAAATATGTCTATTTTTGTTTGCTTATAATATAATAATACATATAATATTTTTTATTTATTTTTAAATTTATCTAGGTAAACCTTCACCGAAGAAAAAAATCAAAAAGTCAATTCTACGAATTTATTAGGTAGGTACCAGGTACCTCTATAGCAAAATTCGTTACCTGTATTATATATCTTTTGAGCGAGAGAGTCGCACGCAAAGACTAGGCTTTTTGATAAGGTAACACTAACAATCATTAACGATTCTATGTTAGACCATCCTTAAATTCTGTCACAAGCAAAAATGGTCATAAAATGAAACGTAAAAATTATCTTTAAAAAAATTATTGGTGTGGTGCATTATAGGTTACATGTCATACTACCTACTACCCATATAGGTAAAAAAAAATTAAATTAGGGTGACTTACGCAAAATTTACTCAAAATGTCAAATGTCTGCCCCATTGTTAGGTTTTCAGTTCATGTTTCAGACCTTGTGTTAAATACCTAAGTGACCTATGAATAAACAATATAGGTATTAGGAAATCTAATTTGGTACTAGTTTCCCAAGAGTAGTTCTAAACTGTGAAACCAAACAATCCTATGTGACATTTAAAAAAAAAATGAAACCAAGTACGAGTCTCTCACACTAAGGATTCCTTACATTTTTTTAATAAAAAAAAAAATTTTGTAGGTATATAATGTGTAGAATAGAATAGAAAATGGATGTCCATGAATATGGTGATAGGTGGTAATCCGGGAAGGGGGCGCCCGAAAAAGGTTTGGATGAACTGTGTGAAAGAGGATATGCTTGCTAGGGGAGTGGATGAAGATATGACGGATGATAGAGCAGAATGGAGGAGAAAAATGTGTTGTGCCGACCCTACCTAGTGTGGGATAAGGGCAGGAAGAAGAAGAGTAGAATAGAAAACTATTAAACACCATAGGTAAGTACAACTGAATAAGCTTAAAACAAAAATTACACATTAGAAAAAAGTGTTACAATACTACGAGTAGGTACACATACTTACCTGCTTTATTATTTAATTTATTCTGATTTTATTATTTGTTGTTATAGTAGTACAAATTATGACTGTCTATCATTGGCAGAGGCAGTAGCACTTTGACCCATTGGGATTTACTTCGTTAAACCCTACTATTTACTATACCTACATTCTTTAATCTTTCTTCTCAAGTCATATGGCTACATTTAATAAATTAAATTTATATTTATATTCTTTTAATTTAAGATTGTTTTTAGTCAGTATTGCACCAGTTTTATAGCTCTTTTGTTGGCTTCAAAAAGGTCCTCAACTGTGCAGGTTGTGGGACTGTTAGGACAAATCAGGAGGTGCTCCTTACTTTTAAAAAAAGTGAGTATTTAGATTAATCTTTGTAAAACAACGCCATAAACTCACATCTATTTTTTTCTATTTTATTTAGTTTTAAACATTGTATACATAATATTATTTTTAAGCAATTTTTTTGTAAAATGTATTTAATATGGTCACAATAAAGAGTATCTGTATTGTATCTATTCACATCAGCTGCAGCTCGGTACAAAGCTGAAGTAAATACAAGTGAGTTTATACCTTTATTTTACAAAGATGGATTTAAAAAAGTGGTTTATTAATTCTGTGATCCTACTAAGAGGAAGAAACCTATACTCCTCCGGTTGAGATACGCAGTCTCAAGGAGTCTCATACGTTTTTGGCAGAAAGTAACGGTAATTGTTTTAATATTGTGGGCTTCAAACCAGATGGGCCTTTATCCCTAAACTAAAACGTGTTTTTTAACATCAATTGTTTAAATTTTAATTATAACACAGCCTCAGTTTTTAGAAAAATTTTAGGGTATGCCCCATTGGTTTGAATACTACAATATCTTTATAATAATAATATTACTGGTTCAAGCAGCTATAGAAAAAAAACCATTTGAACTCGAAATGAAGAAGAATAATAACATTTTTATTAATTTAATAAATTTCTATTTGGATAGATATTATATTATTTCGGTGTTTGTATTAATTTGATACTAACACTCAACAGTCTCAATATGAAAATGCTTGTTGTGTAATAGGTGGTGGTTCATTAACACAATTTGAATTATAGCCTCCTTAATAAAGTGAGGGTCATAATTTACTTTCTCTTTTATCCCTGTTTAAAATAGGTGATAATTAATATTTTCCGTTCTAATTTATTCATGTAAATTTACGAATAATATATTAATAATTTGTCATAATTTACCAATGAATTAGAGTCCATCAATTTAGTATTTTAAATTAAACAGAACTAGGAATAGGCACCTACTGAGATTTATATAGCTGGTGAAACAGTGTCCACAGTTTCAGCTCATATTTTGCTTGAACACTGAATATTACATTACAGGCAAGTGGCCAGTGGAGTGATATTTATATTTGAAAGTCAAAAAATGAAAGTAACAAGTTAGGCAATAAGCTGAGAGTTACTCACCTAGGTCTGCTCTGCATGTAATACGTGCCGCCGTAAATGAACGCCATGTAAGCTCCAACGTAATAAAAAGCCACAGTCCAATTCTCCGTCATCCATTTCCGGTAGTTATGATGGATAAAATCATTCTCAAATTCGAAAATGTAAGAGTAATTCGGTGTAATGTCCAAATTGTATGTCATAGAAGACTCCATTTTCACGGATTTCCCCTCACACTGGAAGGCGTTAATAGTTCAAATATATCAATTAACAAGTAACACTGATCATCACAGGGCGATTTAACCTACAAATTAACTAGGATACCCGCCGTAGCGTTTTATCACAGGTGACTGAAATGTCAATAAAATCCAGGGGCGGCGCGGCAAGGCGTGCTATCTTCCGAGTAATAATTTAAGTAATGACCGCGCGGTGTGGTCACGTTGACTATTTATTCGCGATGACGACGCGCTGTCGGCTTCTATACGAATTTATTTCGCTCGTCGCACCACAAGATGTAGAGATGAATGAACTTGTTTCAAATCGGAATCACGCCACGCCGAGTTTCGCCTTCATTTTCTATTTGACTTTTGACAGCTAACTGACAGTTTACCGCCGCTCCCCGCCCCTTCCCGCGGTTTCCACCAATGTTGCCAAGATTTTATTATGTCCCATAATACACGGTAAAATAAACTGCTGCAGGTAATAGGGGTGCGGACTGCGAACAAGGTAAAAATATATAATTATTTATAATCCGGAATTTTAATAATTATAAAGTATTCGATAAGATTTTTTTTATTTGAAAATTAAATAATAAATGGCTCAGATATAGCGCTTATAAGTTTTTCGGTAAGGACGCGTGACGGCACTTATTGTGGATGCATTTTGTATCGACTCGAGCATCCACAAGTGACGTCATTACTCCTTCCATTTAACTTTAGTGCACTGTAAAAATGTGTGAGTTTTTTAATTTAAATATTTATTAATAATGCTTAACGTTTAGCGTTTCCTAGCGCCTTAACGTTACCTACCTACTGTGAAATTTCGACGTTTTTGATATCGCGCTATTTGTACTTAATAGAATTCCAGCGCTGATCAAGAGATCGCCGATGTGTTATAAGTGGTTTATACTGATTATAATATTGATACTTAGGTAAGTACTCTTTTTTTCTTCTTAATTTTACTTCTGTAGATATTATGAGTAAACGGGTTGTTAAATATTTTGTTTTATATAAGACATTTTTCGTTTCTCAAGACAGCATACCTACTTTTAATTCTTAATAGTATGAAGATGATAATTAACAGGAAAATTATTATAACTGCAATGTTTCATTAAAATTTTGAACTGGCGTAGCATGTTAGACTAGCTGCTTTTTGCTAGCCCGCAGACTTAATAGTTTTTAAGCGTCCATTACATACTTCGTTTTTTTTTGTAAAAATCTTGGTTATATTTAATTTCCCTGGTAATACTAGATGTCAATGTCAAAATCTGTGGTTATTCAATGCTTTACTAACCTTTTTTTAATAAATATTTATTCTATTAGTAGATATTTGCCAGTTTCAACCATAGAGGTAAATTATATTATAGTCGGGCCAACAAAGAACACATTTAACATTTCATCAAAATTCCCTCACAGAATGTTCTAAAATTTTTACTAATTTTCATCGAAGTGGCAACGACAAAATTGCTTTTATATTTTTAAATACGAATACTTTTATAATGTGTTATAATGAATAAAGCAGACAATTTAAAGATTTAATTAGACTATTATAGACGAATTTTTACCAAAAACAAGTCCATACAAGGATTCCCTAGTTATTCACATAATATTTATGGACATCATTTAAAAAATCTTAACATTTTCAGCCCCGACGCCCTACGCCCTAATACGAAAGTTTTTACTAATAATTTCTATTCCTCAGATTATATTATTATAACAATCCCTTTTATTACTTATCCTCATGTTGCCAGTCATAATATTTAAAGCCCTAATGATTGTTGATCCTAAAATCTTAGGACGTTAATGATTTAACGTCTTAGAATTATTAGAATTGAAATTATTCGACTTTATCAATGTTTTCATAAAACTGCATTCGATTCCTGTGTTTGAAGATCGTATCGATTCATTACCTTTAATCGAAATAAACAAACAATGTCGCAACACTAGTGAGCTATGACTGACAGCTGTCAAATGTGTCCTTTTAAGTTGGCCCGACTATATAAATAATTAAAATAGCAAACTGGAAATACTTTAAAATCCATGTCTACAAATCCATCTAAAAATGTAATAAAAAAATGTAATATTAATGCTTTACCGAGAAATATTTTCAAAAAGAAAATTCTATGAATTTATATTGTATAATTCGACTAATAATAAATGTGCGAGTGAGAGAGAGAGCTCTTAAGATTTTTTTTGTATAAGTAGTAAATTTTTATATCAAACAGGATTTAGTAAAATAAACAACTATGACTATTGTGAAGTGAAAGATGATGTATAATTTACTATTTTGGTTTGGATAGGTAAAACTAGGTATGCTTGAACTTGGCTTGACACGCTACCGCGTGTCTAGAGTCTAGATCGCTTAGTAATATTATTTAACCCTACGTTGTTATACTAATTATGTTAGAATTTTTGTAGGTATAGCTAGCTATTAGCTAATAGCTATTTTATGCCACTTTACGATGTTTATTTGTAGTACATAGGTAGGTATTTACTACAAATAAAATATTATACATACATTTAAAACATAATATTATGCAAATAAAAATCAAGTAAATTTATCACACATTTAATGCATAATAGTTTTAATATACAATATCTTTATTTATCAAATAAAAATAATTTAGGACATAAAGTACAATAATTATCGAAAAAAAAATATTATTTTTTTCCGCTAAATTCCGCGGGACTCCTTTCGTGAAAAGCACTCTAATTTGGAAATGAAAAAAATACGCCATTTTTTATATAACCAATGTCACTCTCACACTCACAATAAATTATATTATTCGAATCTATTATATATAACGACACCCAAGGGCGGATCCAGGATTTGGTCCAAGGTGCAAAAATACAAAAATATTATAATTTTTACTACGAAAAGTATGTGTTTAGCTCGCTCTGAACAGTTAGAAAGTTCAAATATCCTTAATAATAAGTGCGCGAGAAAAAAATTATAATCTTGAGCATGAAATATGTGCAAAATTCGTAACTCTGCAATGCTTCTGGGGGGGGGGGGGGGGGCTGCCCCCTGCCCCCCCTAAATCCGCCTATGACGACACCTCTCAAGCTATATCGATCCATCGAGCCGTTCAAGCAGCAGAGCTTGGCAAACATTTTCAGTCGGGTTAAAAAAAACAACACTTAACACGACATTTTAATATAAGTACCCAGCTGCGCCCAGCGGTTTTACCCGCTGTAGGTACAGTAGCCTATTATTCCAGGGTCTAAGCTATCTTTACATCAAATTTCAGCTCAATTGATCCACCCGTTTAGGCGTGAAAGAGTAACAAACATTCATCCATTCTTACAAACTTTCACGTTTATAATATTAGCAAGATAGGATAATATCTTCTACAGTGAAGTAAGTAGGTATTTAAATGTATTATTTAAATTAATAAATAAATAATTATTATGTACATAATATGTATGTAATATTATTTTATTTTGTTATTTTTTTTATTTTTTTTTTGTCCAGGAAGAAAAACATCTTGGCTTAAAAATTTGAGCCAATGGTAATGCATTAACAATAATATTTAATTGCTAAAGACAAATTAGCAATTAACAAATTAGTTCTAGTTGCTAAAATAAATTATTGCAAATTTAATAGCAATCGTCTGCCTGCTGCTATCATGCGTAAAAACGCGACAGTGCTGGTTCGCACCACGGTTCACGGTGCTTACTGATAACTGGCTGTCGTGTTATTCGGTGCCATGCTAACTATAATTTCATTCGATGCAAAGTAATATGAATCGACGTGACCCGATCGTTCACGAATGAATACGTGTGAGTGAAAAGGGAAAACGCATACGCGCTAATAAAATTTAGCATTTCACAAATCACAGCTATATAATCAAATTAAAATGACTTTAGCAAAAAGCATAGCAAGCTAAGGCGTGAAAATTAGCATGCTAATGAAATGCAAGAGCACGCGTTCCGCGTTCCCTATGTAGAGCTGCTGTGTCGAGGGTTTAAATTGCCATGATGAAAGCCAACCTTCGTTAGAAGATGGCACCAGGAAGATTTATTATTATTATTATATTAGCCATTTATGTCCCACTGCTGGGCAAAGGCCTCCCTTCCGTCACGCCATTCCGTCCTGTCCAGAGCTATATTTTGGCAGGTGGTACAATGAGAGTCAAGCTCGTCTCGCCAGCGTTTTCTAGGCCTACCGCGACGACGCTTTATGTTGGATGGTGACCACATACATAGGCGGATCCAGGATTTGGTTCTGGGGGGGGCCAAGATGCGGACGGGCAAAAATGTTACTATTTTTATTACGAAAAATGTGTGTTTAGCTCGCTCTAAGCAGTTAAAAAGTTTAAATATTCATAATAATCAGTGCGCGAGCAGCTTGCTGCGAGCGCCGAGAAAAAAATTGTAATCTGTGCATGAAATATGTGCAAAATTCGTAACTGTACAATGTTTCTGGGGGGGGCCTTGGCCCCCTGCCCCCCCCCCCCCTAAATCCGCCTATGACCACATAGTTGTTATTTTGGCCCAATTGTCGTCAGGAAGATTTATACTAATTTTAAATTAACAAAGCAAATAGAAACTGCGATAGTATACTAATAATCTCATTACCGCTTTTCCACATATAAAAAATAAAGTCGAATAATTGAACGAGTCGGTTAAATATTTCCATTGGTATTGCCAGTTGAGGTGTAAGGTTAGGTGTTGCCTGTGTCGTGTTATAAAATGTGTACATGTAGTATGTAGGAGAATCAGAAATGACGTAAATATTGTGTGTAGCTCCTACGACCACGCCGATTTTGTCGCCGGTTGACAATTTGTGTGTAAATCCGTTAGGAAGTTGTATCTCGTATGCTAGGTCTCCTTGTAGTACAGTCAATGTTACGTTTTTGAGCTCAAAATCAACGTATTTGTCTTGATCATAACCTGAAAAGAACAGTTGTTTTTATATAAATGCAATTTATTGCATTGGTACCAAATAATTATAATGAAACTTAATGTGTTAGATATCTAACATGGTAAGCAATCAGTGGCCTTATTGCACTAGGCAATTTCTTACAGACAACCCGGGAATGGAACAGGACATAATAATACATAACAATAGATTTATAGATGGTGGTGTGCAATGCCTGAATACATAGATTAGTATATTAAATAATACAGTTTTAATTTAAAATTACCTGGAAAATCAGCCAGAAATATGACGTCACTATTATTATTCCAGCTGTGGACATCGTTCCTTATTTCAACCATTTTCTCCCGCCATTGAAGGGCGTCGTCCAACAATGGCAACACATACGACATTTTTTTAAAAGGATACCATTCGACTTGCATCAAATCTATGCGTTTATCGAATAGGCGTTGCGACATCCGTCCATTCAACGAAGACCAAACGTCGGCGTGTATTGAAATATCGGACAAAACCTGTTCAGAATCTTTAGAAAAGTCCTTTTCTATGAGCTTAAAAGCTTCTTTTAAACATTGTGCGTATTGATGAACCATATCACCGTGTCTAGTCCAGCGGTCGTTTGGAGTGAGGGAGGTGGAATCCAAAAATTGTGTTTTGTTAGTGTTTTTATCTTTTATTATGATGTGAGCAACTTTGGTGTCCCAATTGTGGACCATCATGTCCCAGGAATAGCCGTATAGACCGTCTGTCCAATTATTGTAACCCTGGGAACGAAACGAACGAATAAATTGGCTTACCTACTAATACATAGGTATAATTTATTCGTTATTAATGTTCAATGTCCATCCAATATTTGTCTCATCAAGATGTACGCGTTATTGGGACGCTTTTAAAATGACTTACTACATACTTATATATAAACAAGAGCACCCTATCCGCTATCCCTTATATTTAGATTAGGCATAGGTGATGCAAAAAAGTGAATCATCTGATTTTTTGTTCAGAAAAAAAAATACTGCGCCACCCACAGATCATAAAGCTACTCTAGTATATGGCGCCACCCTATACGAATTAAATACTACCCGAAAATAAAATAGAAAAGCGTAAGAAAGATGCGAAAAAAGTACACAGAGAATTATGCAAGTTCAAGAAATATTGGTCGTCAGCAATGACGTCGTAGACGTCTATAGGCGACTGCATTTATGTTTTTATTTGTGTGCTGCAGCCATGCTTGGCCTATTGTGATCGCCGCTTATTATAGTGAGATTGACCTGTAGGCGCGGCGCTAGAGTTCACCACTGACAAAATTAGTCTCGGCGACGGTAACCGCTCACCATCAGGCGGATCGCCTGCTTGTGTGTCAGTGTCTAACATAAAAAAGTCAGCCAAAAAATCTAAGTGTACATGGTAAACTCTATCGCTAAAAACTTACTTTAGTAATAAAATGCGAATATGGTAGAAAAGCTTGCATTATCACATGCAATAGAATAAGACACATCGTGAGCTTTTTTTTATTAGGATTGTTTTCTAAACATTCTTTATCATCGATATTCATAACTTCTTTATTTGAATCCTTGTTTTCTTCATTATCACAGACTGTTGTTACGTCTTGTTTTCCTGTATTCTCAATTCTTTCATTAATTAAATAATGGTCATCTGAACTCAAATTTTCCGATTCAACATTTTCAGCTCTCATTATTTCATAATCCATGTTAGCGAGTAAACGATCAATATCGTCATCGGTATAGTCCGGAGTTTTTGTGTCCTCTTCCGATAATAGCCTTTCCTTTATTTCATCTTTTATCGTGTGGAACCATTCGCAACTGTTAATAACTGTTTTGGGCCAGTCGAAAGGATAGAACAGAGGTATAGTAGCCAGGCAAACCCAAGGAAACATTCCTATAAAATAATAAAAAACATCATCAGAAATAAAATAAAATAAGTACCTTTTTTATACAAAATAGGCCTACGTTTGACCACATCCCACCTGATGGAAAGTGAAAATGCGGTCGACGATGGATCACGTAAGATGCCTAGATAGGTGCCTATTCACTCGTGCCTTGAAGATACCCAAGTTGTACCGCTCGGGAAACACAGAAGACGACAAAGTGTTCCAAATGCGACTAGTTCTCATTAAAAACTATGAAGCAAAACGCTTGGTGCGGGCAGTTGGTAGCGCCACTAAGTATGAATGCCGCATTGCCGTCTGCCGTGATGTTCTTAGGTAGAACGGGCTTGAAGGAATTAGTTCATGTTATTGTATTCATCAAGGTCAACTACCACTGACCACTACAAAACTAGATATTTCTGAGCAGTGATGTGCAAATATCACTGTGCTCCGGTAGGAGGGCACTGTAGCTAGTGAAATTACTGGGCTAAAGAGTCTTAACATCTCATGACTCTTGAGTAAGAAGCGTTGGTGCAGTGCTCCTAGAATTTCACATAATTGTGAAATTCTAGGTAACACTGTACTAATTATGGGCAGCCGTTATCTCTTAACATCAGGAGAGCGTCTTGCTCGTCTTCTACCACATCACATAAAAAAAAAAGATGTAGATACGGGTAAAACTAATATGATTACGCGTCAAGCTTGATTCTACTGTGGTATGCACCATAGTAGAGTGGCTCAATTTATGCACTAACCAATAGTAAAAAGTCGCACGTTCATTAGATGGAAGAGGCAGCAGAAGAAAACGGCGACGTTCCTTGTCTTAGCGTGCATCATCCACAGAGACACCGTCAGGTCAAACACGAATATAAACCAGTGGATTATCAGATAGTCTATTAGAGACTCTGTCAGAAACAATCTGGAAAAAAAACGCACTAAGGTAAATACTTAAATAATATTAAACACCTGTATACAGGCTACAGTATAATTTATAGAAGCCATATTTTATTATTATAATTAAATAGTACATAATTAGTATATTATAACCATCCATCGTATTGTCAGCCCATACCTACTTATTACTGCTGAAATAAGTTTCATTTAAGATAAACTGTTGGCTATCTAGTTTTGATTGGCTCGTTCAAAGTAACTTTAACTTTTAAACTCTTTGATACATAGACATTTGACATATTATTATGTTATGCAACGTCAACGCATATATACTTCCAGTAATGCGCACTCTATGGTACAGTAAACTTACTTGAACGGCGCGAACACCCAGTGATAACTAAGATGCTTCATCGAGTAGCCCGTCAGCCATTCAGCAGTGCCCTTCTTCAAGCCAGCCATAAAATATAATATGAAGAACTGGTACTTCAGGATGAAGTAGTTCCAATACGGCACGGTCGTCTTCAGCTTGGTAGGATCTTGCAGGGCGTCGATTGACCTAGAGATAGATAGATAGAATACAATAGATCCCAATGGGTCGAAGTGTTGCTGCCTCAGCTAGTTCCCGTTATACGAATATAAGACCTAGAGTTTTGTGAAATAAATGAAAATTAAAAAAAAAAAGCAACATTAAGCTGCATCTTTAGCTTGATTTCAATAAAACGCACGCACGTTTAACCTTGGAAGTTACCAAGTTTCCAGCAGTTAAGTTGCTGAAGCAATTTTGATACGACGTGCCCCAAGTTGGAGAAATATAAGGAAAAGAGAAACGCCAAAAATCGATAAATAGTTTCAGAGAATTTAAGAGCACATACCTATGAATTTTAAATTACAACTTAAATTTTGTATTTTTGATAAAAGATTATCCTGTGCAGTTTAAAACCTCGCAGTTCCAATAAAGCATTATTGTACCACCATTTTTAAAATCTGCTAAAAATATAAACTGTTTTATATTTTTAATTAGGCAAACATACGGTACCTACCTAATTACCTAGGTAGGCACTTTAGCAAAAATTTAAAAATGTTCGAATATGCTCGTTAACTTAACAAAAACCGAAAATGAGTGATAAAAACACCTAGGTAAATAATATGTAGGCACTAGGCACCTACTTCATAATACAATGCTCGAGGTTTTTCAAAACTAAAATACCTACTTCGTTCACGAGTAGGTACATGAAGAAAAAACCTTAGGAAGATTTATCGCACATCAAGGAAAAAAACACAAACATTAAAACTCGCGGGGCACTTTTAGGTGAATACTTATATTTTTCTATTTATCTAAACAATTGCTGCAAAATAGAGGTATCTATAGTCCGTTCAATCATCATTACAAACTGATTTTGCCACGGGAACGAGACTTACGCGGGTGAAAATGCGGGGAGCAGCTAGTATGATCAGCAGTACGTGATCATATGAAAACCAAATCTTAGGAAAGACACAAAAAAAACATGTTCCCATTCGCCCCCACATCGATTACCAGGTAGCATTTTTTTATTTATTTTATAGGTTAGTCTTTGAGGCCTATGACCACGATCTCACGGGAACTACCACCACAACACAAGCATTAAGTTGCTTAGCTTGGGGTTGTGTAATGTCCTGAAATATTAATTATATATTTATTTTATTTATTTACGACGATGCGGCCGTGGATGATAGCAGAGTAAACCAGAAGGCGACTAACCATCTTAATAATTGTTCCCACTCCAACTCCCACTAAACTGCTGTGTAGATCATCACTTACCTACACGACGACAACTCGGAATTTATTCCCAAATGCCACCTGGGGGGCAATCTATATAGGTCGAATGTCAAATGGGAATATTAAAAAAATCCTTCATATTCAATGTCCTAAGTACTCACAAATCGCAGTTAGCATCAGTAAACGCCAGTAACAAAGCGACCAGCCCGAACAGATAGCTGTGGTTGTTCCAATAGCTCTTCTCTATCCATCCATACATATAATAAGAATGGAAATTTCTCCCCATTCATTGTGATCCTTTACTAAGGTGAACTGTGAAAATACGCATATGAACAAAACGACGCGAAAAAGTCGCTTGCGCGATCTAATTCGTAAAACATTTTGTCAATTTTTCCTGGGGAAACGTAAAATAAAATAATAAAATAAATAATAATCATTTATATCAGACACATCGCCCCTAATTTACATCAAAAATTCGAAATAAAAGTAATAGAATATAAAGTAAATTCAATTCAAAAAAAAATAGTGCCAAAAACGCTACAGACGCCATCTATCGGTGTGGCTGTAAACTTGTGGTTGACCTTTAGTTTAATTTGGGCTAAATTTGTAAATAGTTTGTGTCACTGGTGTGGTTAAACAACACCACCGATTTGAATAAAATTTTCACTAATACGTTGCAGTTTTCTCTACTTGAACCTTAGTCTTGGTTTTAGTCAAATCGGTTCATAAATAAAAGAGTTATATCAATCTAAAGATTCGCATATAAAATGCTAATAAACAAGAAAGGTAGTCATAGGAACCGCGTAATCAAAAGACAAAACCTCATCGAGTTTGGGCTCATTTGATTCGTCTTGACGAGTACTTTGATACTATATAGTAACCAGGGTCCGAAACGGAGCTGGAAGGTGGCCATAGGAACTCCGTGATTAAAAGAAAAAACCCCATCGAGTTTGGGCTCATTTGATTCGTCTTGACGAGTACTTTGATGCTATATAGTAGCCAAACAAATTAGAATTCATTTAAATTAGTAAATGTAACTTATTTCTCAAATGAATCAGCGCCAGCGGAAAATAATCTAATGTGCGCATGATGCGTGTAAATATCAGTAATAAATATCTTTTTGCTGCTTATTTTTAATTTCTAAAACATGTAAAATCATCTGAAGATAAATAAAAAAATTCATTTACAGTTCATTGTAAAAGTAAATTATTTTTCATACAAGCTAGCGCCACGGAAAATAATGGAACTAATGTCCTAAGAAAAAGAAATATCGTTTATTCTGCAAACAGTTTTAGAAAAGAAGTCCCGCGTAACCTAGCGGAACTAAATAATAGATTTATAATTACTGTGAATACTTCATTTATTATATATTTTTTATTTGTTAGATTAATTAAATATTATGTACCTATTTAATTGAGAAATTAAATATGAGAAATTATGAATTGTTAAAAATCTGTAGATATTTTAACTTAAAATCACGCAATTGTGGCGCTCCATCTAGGGGGATCTTTTGTAAAAATCACTGGTTATCCGGAGACACACAGACATAAAATCTGTTCACACCCATTTAGGCATACATCCAGACACAAACTGTCACGTTTATAATGTTAGTAAAATTTTGCAATGATTAATAAAGAACCTTTTATCTGTGTTATAGATAATCATAGGCGGATTTAGGGAGGGGGGGCAAGGGGCCAAGCCGCCCCCCCCCCCCCCCCGAGTCATTAAGCAAGCTGCTCGCGCACATATTATAAAGGATGTTTAAGCTTTAGGGGGGGGGGGGGGCAGGGGGCCAAGGTACCCCCAGAAGCATTGTAGAGTTACGAATTTCGCACATATTTCTGAAATAAAATTTTTTTTTCGGCGCTCGCAGCTAGCTGCTCGCGCACTTATTGTAATGGATGTTTAAACTTCCTAACCGCTCAGAGCGAGCTAAACATACACTTTTCGTAATAAAAATTATAATATTTTTGCCCGTCTGCACCTTGCCTGCCCCCCCCCCCCCCCCCCCAAACCAAATCCTGGATCCGCCTATGATTTTAGGTATACACCTCAGTGGTAGAGTCCTTCTCACGAATGAGGTCCCGCGGAATTTTGCGGAACTAAATTACATTTTTTCGATAAATTCTGGACTTCATGCCATAAATAATTTTTCACCACTCTCGCACGATAATAGTGTCTTTGGTCATCGATTTCAGTAAGCAAAAGCCGTTTTTGCTCTCTAGAGAGTAGAGAGGCAAAGTGATTTGAATTTCGAACACAATTTTATTGGCTATGAAAAAGTTGGTGTGTTCTGAAACTTATTTGTGTACAATTTTTATTTAACTGAGATGCACATAATTTTTAATGTTATTTATTGAATTTTAACTTTATAAATTGTATTTTTTCAATAATATTTTAAATAAAATACTCAATAAAAAATACTATTATAGAATAATAAGTCGAAAGTGAGTTTTTTTTTTTTTAAATATTATTACAATTTGTTTTTCATAAATATGTCACACACACAAATTTCGAACGCAACTCTTTTAATAAAAATAAAAAAATACAAAATGGCGGGATGTAGAAGTTTAGAGTTTACAGTCAAATGGAGAATGCGTTGTGACGTCATCGATAAATGCCATCTTTGTCTCTCTCTTTTGTATGAGGTAAGTGAGATGGCACTTATAGTTGTCATTTTTCTTGCGACAGTGGTGTTCACAACACATTTTCCATTTGGTTCTAAACCTCTTGGTAAAGATTCAACTAAATATTTTCAACTTAAGTTGTAAACTTTTGCAAATTTCTATTTGTGATCTAATAGTCTGTTTAATTACAAAGAAATGAGTGACCCCAGTGATGAAGGTAGTTGTCTTACGCCAAAAAAGTTGAAAGAACAAGTTTCGAATGCCGAGTTCAGCTATTTGCCTGAAAAATCTAAAGTGAAATATGTAAAGGCGTACGAATCCTTCAATAATTGGCGCCTCTCAAAAAATGCAAAAACATATTCCGAGACCGTGATACTATCATATTTCATGGAACTATCTAAAACAAGAAAATCCAGTACATTATGGAGCATTTTTTCTATGATAAAAGCTGTCTTGAAAACGAAACGTGACCTTGAAATAGAAAAATTTCTGAATGAAGCACCAGACAGTAAATACCTCGCTTTAAAAGTAAGTAAATTGATACAAAAGCTAATTTATTTCAAAGAAAACCTATCTAACTGTACCTATCTAAAAATAAGTAAACTAAATTATTGTTATTTTTTACAGGTTGTATTAATTATTGGCATAAATGGTGCGTGCCGCTCAAATGAATTGTTGAATCTTAAGGTAAACGACGTTGAAAAGCATTCGGACAAATTAATATTAGTAAAATTATTGAATACAAAGACTAAAATCGACAGATCATTCGTCATTAGTGAAGAATATGTGAATGTGGTGGACAAGTATATGGCATTACGACCCGCTAATACAAAAACTTCAAGATTTTTCTTACATTATGATAATGGAAAAAGTAAAAAACAGCCCATAGGCATCAATAAAATCGGTGATATGCCAAAAACGATTGCTAAATTTCTTCAGCTTCCGGACTCCCATCTTTACACTGGGCATTGCCTGAGGCGAACGTCAGCAACACTCTTAGCTGACTCAGGCGCTGATATTACAGTTCTTAAACGCCATGGTGGCTAGAAGTGTAACAAGATTGCAGAAGGATACATCGAAGATTCTAAAGTTATTTAATATGCTAACTTTTAAAATTTGCGATAGTGGCGCCCCGCAAAAAGAACTCCTTTTGTGAAAAGCACTCTACCTATCAGTCACAGTTCCAGATTGAGCAGAAATTTTGCATACCGGGAATCGGATGACAATGCAATAATTTTATGACATGGAAGTGATCTGAAGTCTGATGATGGAGCTGAAAGGTGAAATTTGATAGATATATTATAATAAATAGTTTGAGTACGTAGGTATATGATAGTTTCATTTCAGAAAATTTCATTTTAGTTTTTTTTATACAACGATGTAAGAAGATGAGCAAGATGCTCTCCTGATGGTAAGAGATAACGCTGGGATTTAACGAAGGTTAAATTCTGGGTGCACTGCTGAGTCATAAAATGTTAAGATTCTTCAGCCCAGTAATTTCACTAGCCACAGTGCCCTCCTACCGAAGCACAGTAATGTCTGCACATCACTGTTCAGGCGGTAGAATAACTGACACTGTTGGGGTACTAGCCGATCTCCTGCAGAGGAAGTCTACCCACGGTAAAGAGATCACCATTAAATGACGCGGAAAAAAGTCAAGAGTAACTGTACGGAATCAAGCTGTTATTATTCCGTATTTTTATTAGTTTTTCTGATTTAAATGATAATTTGATATATTTTTGTTTACTGTATTTAATCTTGATGTACTATATGTGTAAGTGGTAATTTATTGCCGTTCTAATTTGTACTGTGGTATAGGTATAACGATAGTTCTGGGACTTATCCCAGGACGTCTCTGAAATCTAAGTATTATTCACAAAAAATGTTTCATAATATTATTTACTAGCTTATGCTCGCGGCTTTGCCCGCACGGCAAAATCCTTTCTTAGCAGTGGTCTACGTCATGAAACCTTTCTATGTTCCAAATTTCAACCCAATCCATCTAGCGGTTGAGGCTGTACGTTATACAGATACATCAGTCACTAGCTTATTCTCATGGCTTTGCCCGCATGGACGGGTTACGTTTCATAATACCTACGGTCGTTTCAACTACGGTCGATATAACTACGGTCGATTCGCATAAGTTCATTTCACATATTGGACGACTCGCTTACAGTGCAACTCGCCTGCGGTTGATTAAACTATGGGCATGTGAACTAATGGGCGATTCGGCCAATGTTCATTTGATATATTGGTTAATTCAACTATGGACGACTCACCTACGGTTTATAAATTCTTTGCTACGCGTGTTTTTAGTACAGTATTCAGGGCAAACCGAAATCTGTTGGTTAGGTTAGGTTTGAACAGTGACCACAATGCGCGAGCCGAGCGAGCGAAGCGAGCGTGCCGCGGCAGCGGCCGGCGAAGCGCCAGATATTTTTCTTATTACTGAATTATTTATCCTGTGTCATGGCATCTTCAGGCATTTTGGCATCTTCTTTCATCTACCTCATCATGGCAAAGTGGCATAATAAAAACAACACGTTTCTGAATTCTGTACTATAAACAAGTATTTTTTAGCTGTCATACCTGACTAGCAGCCGGAAACGTGGTCTAAAAATACGTGAACGGTCCGTTAGTTCGGTCAAAAATAGGCAAATCGTCCAATAGTTTAATCAACCATAGCTCAATCGACCGTAGCTGAGTTAACCGTAGGCGAATCGTCCAATATTGATTTCAACCAATAGTTATTATGAACGTAGGCGAAACGTCCAATAGACATTTTGAATAGTAGGTGATTCGATCGTAGTTACATATTGGCAAGGTTTGCCAGCCTTTACTAATTCTACGCCCATTAAGTCGCAGAAAACCCGTGAATTGAATCCCTCTTTTCCGTGGAATTGGAAATCGAATTAAATGGTCTGTATCAAATTCATTAATATATGAATAATTTACTGTCACGCGCTACGAAGTGCGCGCGGGTCAGCTAGTCAGGAATAAATACCAATAGCTTATTGTAAACAAGCTGGCGGAGAACCGGTATTTGTAGCCTAGCATTATGCCTAGGGCTCCTGTAAAAGATAAAAAAATGTAGCTAAAGCAAGGGTACATCTTGGCTACACCATGACATAATAATAATTATAAATTTTACCGTGGGTAGACTTTCTTTGCAGGAGGTCGTCTAGGTGGGTACCCCATCAGTGCCAGTTATCTATTCTACCGCCTGAGCGTTGATGTGCAAACATTACTGTGCTTAGGTAGAATGGCACTGTAGCTAGTGAAATTACTGAGCTAAAGAGTCTTAATATCTTATTACTCTTGAGTAAGGAGAGTTCGTGTGGTGCACCTAGAATTTAACATCACTGTGAGATCCGGTACAAATTATGGGCAGCGTTATCTCTTAACATCAGGAGAGCCTCTTGCTCGTCTTTTTACTTCTTTGCATAAAAAAAAAAATATTTGAGGTTTACGAGTACCTATACTCCAATAGATATCAGGTGACCGTACTTGCACTAACTAAAACTCAAACTCAAAATTCATTTATTCAAATAGGCTACATTGCAGTACTTTTGCAAGTTAATTTTATTTTTTACACTGTCAGATGAAGCCCCCTGTCCTTAGCGACTGCCTCCTACGTAGGTATTAGGTATCTTATAGCCGACAACCAGGACAATCATTAGGTATAGATCATTCACAGTTATTTTACCTGTAGCCCTTACATTGGCTAGCCTGAAAATAATGTTGCCATGTCAGGTGAGTATTGACTTCCCCATTTTTAACCAACTACAAAATGGCGAATTACTTTTTTCTTCCACAACCCCCTCAATATGGAAATCAAATGAAAGGGCACTGTATAAAATTTAAAATCCAAGAAGGCCGCCATTCAAAATGGTGAATAACGTTTTGGGTTGGGGGCGGGGTTTTTTTTTTTTTTTTTTTATTTAATTCACTTGTAAGTATTAGTTTACAGTGATGTGTGTACTTACATGAATTTCCTGTTTCGAACCTACCTAATATTTTATGTCATATTGATAGTTCGCAGTAACCACTTGTTCATATTATGTTAACCATCCGATATTGTTATAGATAAATTCTTTTTCTTCAAAGGAAATTGAGTTTATGGGCATTGGTAAAGCTTGGGATTATAATAATAATTATTAAAACAACGAGTACAAGTAACCTTATCAAGTACAAAAAGTAACGTTTGAACAAGAAAAGTAACGCATTTTTGAAAATTTTACACAATATACACAGTTGAATAGAAATATGTTAAAATTAATTATTGGTTTATGTGTTGTATGCCTTACACGCTCAAAACAAGATTGATCTAATGACTGACAGATAACTGAGATCAATCAATAGCAATACTATGTTCTATATTTTTAGTCTGTTCTCTCTCTCCCCTTTTTGCTTTGGTCATCAAAATGTCACCTTGTACTTGTAATAAAATAGTTTCTTTTAATCATATTTTATCGCTGAACACAAATTGTAAAATATTGATTTTGCCGTTTATTTTGATAAATAAATGTGGTGGAATTACTGAGCGCTCTGTATTTTAATAACAAAATACGCTTACATATTCTAACATTTCGGTGATAATCACTAATTTTTCAGTTTATTTAAATAAGAAATTGCTAATCAACAAAAAAAATCCTTTTCTAAACCAGATAAAGTTATACAAAATTGCCTTATTTTTTTGTCTCTGCTAAATCAATAAATTAACTATTATTTTCTATACCATTACAAGGAAAAAGATTCATTAATAATTCTAAGGTTCAATTTAAAATAAAGACCTTGAAAAGTATCGTAAAAGTCATCTAGACACGAATACAAAAGTAACTCAAAGGGTGAAAAAGTAACGTAAAACGTAACAAAAGTAACGATCTGGCAACATTTTGACAATAATGCAACATAAAGAAAATAATTTTGACATCTGTCAGAGGTAAAATAACTGTGAATGATCTATACCATACCGTGCGTGCCGAAACGGTACCTGGCGACCAGAGGGGCTATTGGCTAATTCTCACCCACTACGATTGATGGCAACTTCAATGTACATTGCTGCTTTTGTTAGTTTACTCATATTAATAAGGAGGGTTAAGCACGTAATGTACGCAATTTTGTCTATGGATTCTACATGTACTTCTTCTTCTGTTTTACATGTCGTTTTGCGATAGCCAATAGGCCCACAGATGAGAAAAGTGCCACACAGTGGTTTAATCTAGGGTCCGGCGTATATCTAAAAAAGTAAGGTAGATCATTGTATAGATCGTTACATTAATAATGATGTAGGTACCTACTTCACTTATTTAAATTACGTGTTACCTACAGACAAATTGAAATAAAAAAATACCCTAAAAATGGAATATTATAAATACAAGATTTTTATAAACGTTACATAATGTAATATAGAATATTATTCACAAAGATAACAAAATAAGAGTTCTGAACACACAACGTAAATTATAAAAAAAACATAATATGAAAATGTTTGTGGGTTCCGGTCCCTGGTTGTCTTCTACAAAACATGAGAAGAGCAATCGAATCTAATTGGGTCACTAAAACCATAAACCTAATTATAAATAGGCCAAGCGCTATTCGGGCTACGCACAATGTAGGCTTTCGTAGTACTGGCAAATTGAATATTAACGGCCTTAACTTTCTCAAAAATACCTATTCAACATGATGGCATCAGCTAGAAAAAAATATCATCCCCATCTCATAATATGTTCGGGAGGTACCCTAAATAAATTAATTTTTAAATATCTTTTTGTACCGTTCTCTTACCCTTACTGTTGCCCATATCTGTGCAAAGTTACAGTTTTCTAGGACTTATAGTTTTTTCAAGAAGACGGATAGACAAAGCGAAACTATAATGCTTCCTTGTTGGCTACGGAAGCCTAAAAATGGGTAATAAACCAAAAATTCGATAGATAAATGCAATAAAAATATGTTTTCATGTTCAATAACACCTTATCTTAGCGAACTTATCTTAGACCTGATCTTAGCGACCTGAAACTTGAATAAATAATTTAATTATGATATTTATGACATAATACACCGATTAAACCATTATTTTGTTCATTATAAGTACATAATATTATTATGTCGTGTCCAAAGTTCAATCCGATTCCAACAAATGTGTTTGGAGTTTGGAGCAATAGGACATTTTGTATGGTAGCCTACGCATTATTATACAGCCATCCGTTTTCTGTCCGTCATACCCAACGAAGTAATAGCCATAGTAGTAATTATTTATTTTACAAATATTATATTTAATTATTATCATTTATTCAAAGTTAATCTTTGTCTAATTTTAAAAATAATTAATTCATCATCATCATTGTCAGCCCATATCATCCCATTGCTGGGCAAAGGCCTCCTCCCCTTCGTGCCATACAACTCTGTCCTGAGCAGTTCGCATCCAGGTCTTTTCTGCGATCGCTGCGATGTTATCGACCCATCGGGCAGGTGGTCTGCAGACGCTGCGCCTTGCTTCTCGAGACATCCATTCTGTTAGGGACCTACTCTACTTGCTATCACCACGCTTGGCAATATGTCCTACACAACTCGATTTGAGCCGCATTATCCGCTTACCTACGTCAAAGACTTTCGTCCTCCGACGGATCTCGATATTGCGGATGCGGTCCCTCAACCTCATCCTCTCAACAATTAATTAAGAGTAAGTAATTCTCTCTTTATTTTCTTTATATTAGATAATTTATTAAATAAAGAAATTCAAAAATCAAATCAATTCTCTTTTATTTTATTCTACTCTATTCTAAAGATAACTAAAGGTACTTGCCAATCCAAAGCGCAGCATACACGATGGCCATATATGGCATAGGTATCGGCTTCAGGAAGGGAAACAATGGGAAGTGGCACATCATGGGGTTACCCCATCGCTTCTCCATCGTCGACCCTCCGCGCTCTTCCGTGATGTCGACCAGCATTAGGAATCCTGGCCGTGAAAATATGTTGGTTATAATTAGTTAATAAAAATCCTATTTCCTGCTAATGTTATAATAAAGCAGGAGGTTTTTCTTCTTTGTTCGTTTGCTCTAATAATGAAGAGAAGATCAGCTGCTCTATACCTAAATACATTATGATTGTGCAGAACAATTTTAAAAAATCCTTTACGCGATCGCGATCCGCATAGGCGGATCCAGAATCGAGGAAATGTTTGTTAGGAAATGTACTGTTACAGACGGGCCCAAACAACACGAAAATTTATAATTCTTACTTATCATCTTGCACGAGCACCTTGCTGCAAG